>CM053026.1:739608909-740024551 GCA_028564925.1 Lithobates sylvaticus | reverse complement strand
GGATGCAAAGCCTTTAATAAATGAAGCCTCCTTCTCTATGTGAAATGATGTATGACTGTATCATAATAAAGCAGTCCCTCCTGTGTAACATTATGGTGTGTGTGTCAGTTTCAGCTACTGAGCTCTGTATACAACAGGCCTTTTTAGTAAAATGGTTAAAATTAGCAAACATATGAAAAGCAGCCTAGACCCTGTTGGTTCAAATGTAAATATAAGATTTACATACAATATGTAATATTTCATTTTACCCCATTAAAAACATAATTTACTTTCAAAGTGGAACTTCACTCTTTCAATCAACATTAACTAGTTTTAATCCTTATGCTGCTAGCATTAGTAAATAGATAGGAAAGTATATCCTAATTACTTGTTTTAAACTCTATTTTACATTTCTTTAGTTAGTTCCTAGTCTCCAGGCCTAAGCAAATGATGTCATACATCCCAGGAGTCTTCAGGAGGGGAGGAGGTTTTTTTTTCAGCTAAGGACACCCTCTTGCCTGCATACCTGAGCTAAGGGCAGATGGATTCCAGAAAGTAAATGCTACATGAATCATTTGCCCTTACTCAAGATGGCCACTGTTAGAAATGCTAAGGGGTTGTTTTTCAAAGTGATTTCTCAGCCAAATAAAGCATGGAAACATATCCTTGGGGGAGTTCCCTTTAAATATTAAAAAATAATTATATAGCATTTTTGGTTTGTGGTACTCAGATGCTGTGTAGTTCCGCTTTAAGTCCTGAATATTATAAATAAAAAAATAAAACATTTACAAAAACTCTAGGGGTTCCATTGATGTCAAGAGCATCCCTGCCCCTTTGTATACATGCAGCTGCGGGCCAGGGAATCTCCTATCTCCTACTTGCAGTTTTGCACTTAACCCAAGCTCATCCACAGTCTAGATCCACTCTAAATGGAACTGGAACACTATTACCCCTTTTGATACCAATGATATGGCACTATTCTTCCCATTAGCATCAATGATGGGGCACTATTCTTCCGATTAGCATCAATGATGGGGCACTATTCTTCCCATTAGCATAAATGATAGGGGCACTATTCTTTCCATTAGCATAAATGACGGGGCACTATTTCTCCCACTGACACCAATGAAGGGGTACTATTCTTCCCACTGACACCAACTATTCTTTTTACTAACACCAATGAAAGGGGCACTATTCCTCTGATTGACACCAATGATTAAGTGCTACTTTTCCCACTGGTACCAACAGTTAGGCACTATTCTTCTTACTAATACCAGTGAATGGGGTACTGTTACTACCACTAATACCACTAATAATAAGGCACTATTCCTCCTAGTGAAACCACTGATGAGACACTTTTCCACCTACTGACACTACTGTTGGGCAACTATTGTTCCCACTGACACCAATGATGGGACATTATCTCTTCCCCATAGGTTTTGGGTCATTTTTTACTCCCACTGACCACCAACACAGAGACATCTTTTTCTCCCAGTAACCATCGAGCCTAGGGCATTGTTTATTCTCACTGACCACTGATGTCAAGGCATTTTCTACTCCTACTGACCACAGATTGCCCCCCTAAAGTTTAGAGGTAAATAAATTGAGTTTGAAGGTTTGTGGCTGAGATCCTCATCCTTGCACTATTTAGTGATCATTAACTGGAACATGTACACTAGTCAAGAGTTCACTGGCCAGAAGGATCAGTGACTTACTGAATAGGAAATCAAGGATGAAGATATGCAATACGTGAGAATACAGCGACGGAACCTCTATTCTGAAATTTTTCTTTAGACACATAGGAAAGGACCCAAACAAACTGGCCTGTCATCCAACTATGTTCAATAAGGCACAGGCCATACGACAGTGCAATAAAAGACTTTATTGACTTTATATACAATAAGCTGTCAGCCATTTTTTTGTCAATACATTCATCATAAATAAAGGGCAGAACGTAGATATATTAAGCACGTGTTACAAAGTGAGGTAACAGGCGCTGTGCTCAGTAGTTTTTCGTCTGCTGCTGTTGCCTGTTTGCCATATGCATGAGTCTCCGGAGGAGGTCGCTGGCTGATCCGTCCATCTGGGTCATGTTCTGATCTGGAGAAACTCGCTGCCTCTCGCTGTCTTCATCTAGGCAACTGGAATCCATAGTGCAACTGTCTGCAGTTAGAGGAAAAAGACAGTTAAAGTGTTCCTTTATATTACCACAAAATAAAAACATCCCATTGGATCATGTATGTCATTTAGATATACATCATATTCTGAAATTGGACAGTTATTGTTTTGAATACTTATGTTATTCTGCATGTACCTTTTTGACCAAATATGCCTATCTTCATATGAGGGTATAGACACAACTCTCTTAACATTTACCAAGAAACTTTTTTTTTTTTAATAAAATACTACTGATATTTTATACTTACATGGGAATAGAAATGTTACGTGTGTGACTTGTATGCTCCAGCATTACTACCCTTGATTATTCCACTAAGGCTGCCTTTGCTTACTCTATTATGTCAGATTATGTATGATTCACCATATCATGTCATGTCATTAGAATGGCTGGTTTAAGGCCACATAGAGCAGTTGTCCCCAATCCCTAGGCCGTGGACTGGTGCCAGTCCGTGGCCTGTTGAGGGCTGGGCCATGTGTCATTGGGGGAGGACGGTGTGTACCGGGAACCAGCACAAATTGCACTGCCACCTTCTAACCACCAGAGGGTGCCCACTCCTCTTCTCACAGCACCACTACTCCCTTCCCTGTCTGTGGTCAGGTCAGGAAGAAGAGGAAGAGAGGTGAAGGGAAGGAGGAGTAGAAGAGGATGAAGGAGTGTTCGGACCAGGACAGGATTGCCATCATCATAGAGCACTGGTGAGGCCCATGAGCTGACTTCAGGTGGCAGGCTATACCAGCCCCTCCCACGCCACCCCGTCTGTGGAGGGATTGACTTCCAGAAAGCCAGTCCCTGGTGCCGGGGTGGTTGGAGACCTCTGCCATAGAGGGTGACCTGTCTCCAATTTAAGTACAGGACTGATAACTGACAATCTTTTCAAGCTGAGAGATAAGGGGAGAACTGTTAATTAACAAAGCGGGTATCAGAACTGAGTTCAGGTGTCTGTAACATGGAACATGATTTGGCTTTACTGGAAGTTTGGTCAAAGTAGTGGAGACATCAGTTCAATGATTCTAAATGTAAAATAATGCACCTAGGGAAAAAGAATCCCCTGAGAGAGTACAACATTGGGGGTACAGTGTTGGCCAGAGGAAAAAGATTTGGGGGTACTTATTTCAGTATGACCAGGCAGTGGGAAAAGCAAATAAAAGTTTAGGATCACTAAACTCACCTCCCAACTTTAGAACTTGAGAATGAGGGACACTTGAGGCGTATGTAAGCATGCGGCACGTCAAGCCAAAAAGTGGGTGTGGCTGTTAACAGTGGAAGGGGCTTAAGGGGCATGGTTAAACAAAACCAATCCCCCTACCACCATCACTGTCCCCATCATTACACAGGACCCCTTTCTCAACAGTACCCCCCATTGTTACACAGGCCCCCCTCCCTCATACTAACCCTATAACACAGAGGTTATTGTTTAGGGTGGAGAGGCAGGGAGGTGGAGTTATTGTTTAGGGTGGAGAGGCAGGTGGGGGGGTTATTGTTTAGGGTCGAGACGCAGGGAGGGGGGTTATTGTTTAGGGTGGAGAGGCAGGGAGGGGGGTTATCTTTTAGGGTGGGGAGGCAGGAAGGGGGGGGTTGTTTAGGGTGGAGAGGCAGGGAAGGGGGTCATTTTAGGGTGGGGTGGCAGGGAGGGGGTTTGCAAGAAGGGAGGGGGGAGGGATTTGGGGTTTGGGAACCCCACAGATGTCATGACTGCCCGCACCACACCACAACACTCAGCAGTCCCCCTCCATGAAGCTCTGCAGCAGCTGAAAAAGTTATCAGAGGTGGGGGAGCCAGGGTCATGGCAGGATACAATACTTGGTAGCCGCCCTGCAGAGGAGTCCGAGCAGGCCCAGCAAGCGAAGGCATTCAGCGAGCTACTATTGCAACCCAGCAAATAAAGCAGCTGTGAAAAATTCTGAAACATCCCCCAATTTTTTAACCCAGCCTAAATCAAAATAAACACACAAAGATCCTTAGCAGATCAGCCTGCAGGTGTGCTCCAGCATCACCATCAGATATGTTTCAGAATCACCAACAGATGTACTCCAGCATCAACAGCAGGTATTTGTTTCAGCATCACCAGCAGGTGTGTTCCAGGATCACCAGCATGTGTGTTATAGCATCATAAGCAGGTGTGCTCCACTATCACCAGCCGGTTTGCTCCAGAATCACCATCATGTGTATTTCAGCATCATAAGCAGGTGTGCTTCACCATCACCAGCAGGTGTGTTCCAGGAACACCAACAGGTGTGTTTTGGTATCACCAGCGGCTGTGTTCCACCGTCATGAGCAGGTGTGTTTTGTCATCAAGCAGGTGTGTTTTGGCATCATCAGCGGGTGTGCTCCACCATCATGAGCAGGTGTGTTTTGGCATCACCAGCCAATGTACTTCACCATCATGAGCAGGTGTGTTCCAGGATCACAATCAGAAGTGCTTAAGCAGTACCATCAGTTGTGTTCCAGGATCACAAGCAGGTGTGCTTCAGCATCATCAGCAGGTGTGTTCCACCATCAGAAACAGGTGTGCTTCAGCATTACAAGTAGATGTACTCCACCAGCAGGTGTTTTTTGGCATCACCAGCAGGTGTGCTTCGCTATCACCAGCAGGTATGTTCCTGGATCACAAGTAGGTGTGCTTCAGCATCACCAGCAGGTGTGTTTCAGGATCACCAGCAGATTACAGACAAAATTATGTGAACTGGACTGCTGCAGTACAACTATGCCTGGAAAGAAATGTGTGTTTTTTTACATCAGGAGCAGGTGTACTCCTTCATCACAACATGTGTGCTTCACCATCATCAGCAGGTGTGTTTTGACATTACCAGCAAGTGTGTTTTGGCACCACCAGCAGGTGTGCTCCACCATCACTAGCAGGTGCATTTCAACATCACCAGCAGGCTGTTCCAGCATCACAAACATATGTGCTTCAGCATCACCAGCAGGTGGGTTCCAGGATCAGCAGCAGATTGTGCACCGGTCTTCAGCATTTTCACTTCAGACCAAAGCTTTTAAGCTAGGGTACGTTTTTTGCTTTCAATGCAAATACAATGTTTCAAATCCCAGTCCAGACAATTTTAAGAAATAAAGGATAAAGTGAGCTAAATGGATCAAAATTCTGTCTCAATCTGCCATGTTTGGTGGTGACTGGACCTCTGCTTCATTAGGGCATCAACAGCTGAGCCACAACTGCAATCTCTCATCACAGCAGTCTGCCTTTTCTATGTGCTTCAGTTAAAATCTCTCTAAACTATTCCCCCTCCTTTATCAGAAATAACAACCCTATGCTTTCGATGTAGTTTCACGTAGGAAGACATTGCATGCTATTCTCCACCATACATTTAACCAGCTAGGATCCAGAACCAGGTTCTGAATCCAGCATTTGCCTGGCAGCAATTACTTCTATGAAGTGTATCTTTATCATAAGGCCACTTTCACACGGGGCGGGTCAGTGCTGATCCGCCCCGTGGATATCCAATTGCTCAGCGGGGATCGCCGGAGTGATCTCACACTTTTTCGGATCGGAGCGGGTTGGGTGTCAGCGGACATGTCACTGCTGACATCCGACTCTCCATAGAGGTCTATGGAGTGTCCGTTCAGGTCCGCCTAAAAAACTGACAGGCGGACCTGAACGGACCGCCCGTGTGAAAGTGGCCTTAGGGTTAAGAAAAAATTAAGAAAAAATTCCCTATAATAAATTATACTGTGAGGCCAGGTCAATGAGGAGACCGAGAGAGCAGATCAATCACAGCCTGGGCGGGAAGTGGTTTTAATAAGGCTGATCACCAGTCAAGCTGTGGGAGGCGGTGCTGGAGAGAAGGTGAGTATTGCAGAAAAAGCTGCATTTTTTATTTATACAGATCTTGGGAAATGTATTTAAAATTTTCTGTATATTTAACTGAAAATGTGCTGTAACCCCCGGTATGACCAGAATACGACCAAATGTAAAATGCCCCATGCTGTGAGAGCTTTAACCATGCGGCAGAGAACTAAGAATGTGCAACCGTGTGTGTTCCTAGTTCTCAGACCCACTGAGAAAAATTTGTAAAAAATTTGAAAAATTAGTCATAGGGTTATATTTATAAAAAAATTGGTTGCGTGTTTGCACAGCTGTCATAATTTTTTTTTAGGATTTTGTTATCTATGTTTACCCCCTATGATTGCCAGCTCCATCTAGTGGTCATAATGTGATATTTTTGTAAAATACCCCAATCCAGAAAACACCGCATTATGGCCACTAGATAAAGCTGATGATCAATCATAGGATACAAACAGACAAAATATCCGGGGATTATTTGTGACTGCTGTATGAATGCATGAGACATTCGCAGGGCGAACAACACTAGAGGCATAATGATGCTGCTAATTTAGGTTCAGACATCAAAGCTTTAAAAAAAAAATGATGAACATGAAAGTCTTATTACAGTTTCTTTCCCTTTCCCGACATGCAGACTGTGCTGAGGACACATCAAGATCACAGCAAGCTAAGCACGCTCGCTTATTTTTTTTTTAAGCTTTTAAAGTAGATGAATGATGTATTATTATTATTGTAATAATTATTATTATTATACAGGATTTATATAGCACCATCAGTTTGCGCAGCGCTTTACAACATGAGAGCAGACAGTGCAGTTATAATTCAATATATAATATATAAAATCACTTACCGTCATTGCAGCATACTCCTGGGGCAGCACATCGGCCTCCGGCACCGCAGGGCTTTCCACCAGCCTCACAGGGGGAAGGTAAGTAGTTTTCTTCCACGCAGCGCAGTGTCTCTGGGGTCCCAATATAACATCCTATGTCTTCTCCGCAACAGATGTTCGGTCCGAAGCAATTGCCTCTATTCCCTGGACCGCATGGTATACACTGCAAAGAAAAACCCACCGTCACCACCGTCATTAACATCAATCGCTGCAAGCTTAAACCCAGTCCTATCTGTCCGACAAGTGATATCAACTCTGTATGGAAAACAGACATAGAGCGCTTTTCTATAGATTTCCTTTTTTTATCATTATGATTAGTAGTATTAAACCCAAAACAAAAAAAATATTATATTGCAGCTTACCAATCATTAGGTGTGGCAGCTGCATTAACACGCCTCCTGTATTTGTGAGACACAAATTTGGAGGAATGAGCACAGGAGGCACAACAGGCAGCAGCATTGTCAGTCTGATGGCGGGAGGGGGTAGCATTAAATGTATTAGCAGATTTAGATGCATGCCAAACTCCAGTTCACACTTTATAAGCAGTAAAAGCTAACTGATTTTATTTTTTGGGGGATAAATGTTTTGTATGAATAAATAAAAGCTGATCATTGTAAGCAGCCCTGTCATTGTTAAGTGGTTTGTCTCATCCATGTAAACTGATACATTCTGATGGAGAGTTTGTGCTTTTGAAACACAACAGACTTGCTATATGGATCACCAGATGAAAATAGAAGAAAGGAAATGAATGCAGCCATCACATCCAAGAATTAGTAAGCTGCAATATGAGAATTTTTTTTTTTTTTTTTTTTTTTTTTAATATAATATCCAACATATTGAAGCAGGACTTAGCTCGGAATTGAAAAACGTACAAGCCTGAATTATTATTTACTTCAGAATAAAAGCAATAAAAGCTTCTTACCCTCACAAAATACTTTAGAATATACAGCTTAATATACATTCTGGCTGGTTGTGTCATTCCATCCTAGCCAATCAAAATTATTGGAAGGGGGGGGGGGGTTGGAGTATTGGTGATGGCCAGAGAACCCATGGACATCACAATGCTTGGGGAGAAGGGGAGTATTGGCAACTGCAATGGACCTCACATTGCTTAGGGTAGAGTATTGTTGACTTTAAGCTCATGGACCTCACATTGCTTAGGGGTGAGTATTGTTGACTTTAAGCTCATGGACCTCACATTGCTTAGGGGTGAGTATTGTTGACTTTAAGCTCATGGACCTCACAATGCTTGGGGGTGAGTATTGTTGACTTTAAGCTCATGGACGTCACAATGCTTTTGGGTGAGTATTGTTGACTTTAAGCTCATGGACGTCACAATGATTGGGGGTGAGTATTGGTGACTTTAAGCTCATGAAAATCACATTGCTTAGGGGTGAGTATTGTTGACTTTAAGCTCATGGACCTCACATTACTTAGGGGTGAGTATTGTTGACTTTAAACTCATGGACCTCACATTGATTGGGGGGAGGGTAGGTAAGTGGTGACTGTGAGGGAGCTTGTGCATGTCAAATATCTTGAGGGAAGGTAAATATTGAACAGTTTAGTTCAGCTTTAATGTTTTGTCTGATCATTTCCATCAAAAGTGGGAGCTTGCATGTTTATCAATCTATCATAAACTATTTTGCTGAAAAATCCTTTTGTATACAGAGCTCAGTAGCTCAAATTAAAATTTACACACACGAAAACTAGAGCTAGATGGACCTGTCTTTTTTTTTTCAACCTCTTCAACTATGCAACTAAAAATGATTAAGAGCAGTGACTCTTCCCCCTCCTTAATTTAGGTGGTCCCATGCAGAGTTTCAGTCAGAGAGACACAGTCTAAAGGCAAGCTGCTTCTGCTGTTCTTTCTGAGACAATATCCATGGTGCCCAGTGAGCAATGGGTCAGGTCTTGTTGGCACAGCTCTCCATAGACATAGCTACAAAGGTGTTTCAGTTGAAAAAGACATGAATCCAAATCTCATGAGAGAAACTACAAAGCTGCCATTGCTAGCCTCTCCCTTTGAAATGATAGTTGCCTGACTCCCCTTCAGATTCATTAGCTTCAATGCCTTCTTACCTGGAACAAGTATGCAAATCTAGATTTTGCTTTGATTGTGGCATGCTGTTTAGGTCAGATTTAGGTTGCAGATTTAATTTACACGAAATGTGTGTATATATATATATATATATATATATATATATATATATATACAGTGGTGTGAAAAAGTGTTTGCCCCCTTCCTCATTTCCTGTTCCTTTGCATGTTTGTCACACTTAAGTGTTTCGGAACATCAAACCAATTTAAACAATAGTCAAGGACAACACAAGTAAACACAAAATGCAATTTGTAAATGAATGTGTTTATTATTAAAGGTGAAAAAAAATCCAAACCATCATGGCCCTGTGTGAAAAAGTGATTGCCCCCTAAACCTAATAACTGGTTGGGCCACCCTTAGCAGCAACAACTGCAACCAAGCGTTTGCGATAACGTGCAATGAGGCTTTTACAGCGTCCTGGAGGAATTTTGGCCCACTCATCTTTGCAGAATTGTCCTAATTCAGTTACATTAGAGGGTTTTCGAGCATGAATGGCCTTTTTAAGGTCATACCACAACATCTCAATAGGATTCAGGTCAGGACTTTGGCTAGGCCACTCCAAAGTCTTCATTTTGTTTTTCTTCAGCCATTCGGTGGTGGACTTGCTGGTGTGTTTAGGATCATTGTCCTGCTGCAGAACCCAAGTTCGTTTCAGCTTGAGTACACGAACAGATGGTCGGACATTCTCCTTCAGGATCTCTTGGTAGACAGCAGAATTCATAGTTCCTTTTATCACGGCAAGTCTTCCAGGTCCTGAAGCAGCAAAACAGCCCCAGACCATCACACTACCACCACCATATTTTACTGTTGGTATAATGTTCTTTTTCTGAAATGCAGTGTTCCTTCTACGCCAGATATAATTGGACACACACCTTCCAAAGAGTTCCACTTTTGTCTCATCGGTCCACAGAATGTTGTCCCAAAAGTCTTGGGGATCATCAAGATGTGTTGTGGAGAAATTGAGACGAGCTTTGATGTTCTTTTTGCTCAGCAGTGGTTTTCTCCTTGGAACTCTGCCATGCAGGCCATTTTTGCCCAGTCTTTTCCTGATGGTGGAGGCATGAACGCTGACCTTAACTGAGGCAAGTGAGGCCTGCAGTTCCTTGGACGTTGTTGTGGGGTCTTTTGTGACCTCTTGGATGAGTCGTCGCTGCGCTCTTGGGTAATTTTGGGCGGCCGGCCACTCCTGGGAAGGTTCACCACTGTTCCATGTCTTCGCCATTTGTGGATAATGGCTCTCACTGTGGTTCGCTGGATTCCCAAAGCTTTGGAAATGGCTTTATAACCCTTTCCAGACTGATAGATCTCAATTACTTTCTTTCTCAATTGTTCCTGAATTTCTTTGGGTCTCGGCATGATGTGTAGCTTTTAAGGATCTTCTGGTGGACCTTACTGTGTCAAGCAGCTCCTATTTAAGTGATGCCTTGATTGTGAACAGGTGTGGCAATAATCAGGCCTGGGTGTGGCTAGAGAAATTGAACTCAGGTGTGGACAACCACAGTTATAGTATGTTTTAACAAGGGGGGCAATCACTTTTTTCACACAGGGCCATGATGGTTTGGATTTTTTTTCACCTTTAATAATAAACACCTTCATTTACAAATTGCATTTTGTGTTTACTTGTGTTGTCCTTGACTATTGTTTAAATTGGTTTGATGTTCTGAAACACTTAAGTGTGACAAACATGCAAAGGAACAGGAAATGAGGAAGGGGGCAAACACTTTTTCACACCACTGTACATATATATATATATGTGTGTATATATATATACGGTATATACACACACACACACATATATATATATTACAGTATATTTGCTTTGACATGTGGGCATTACCTAGGGAAGGTCTGCCTAGGAACGCCCACTCCTCCAGACTGACATTCACCCAGTAATTGAATTTTCATATTTACATAACTCTTCTCAAGAGCCATCTGATTGCCTGCATCAGGGTTGGGGACTAATGAACCACAAGATGTATATTTAATATATTTTAGCCGGGGTTCCCTGGAACCTGGGAATTATTTCAAAGGTTCCTCCATGAAAAAAGTTTGAGAAAGCCTGTCCTGCATATTAAAGTGTATGTAAAGCCAAACCCATGTTAGTGCTCCCACAAAATTGTTCCTAACTGCATAAATATTTGCAAACAAACTCGTACTGCAAGATTAGCATTTTACAGGTGATTATAATATAATTATAATGATAATTTTGATAAGAGGATCAATGACATAAGGCACAAACAGGCACAAACAGGCATCCTGCAGCCCATGGCTAGAACTTGTAATTCTACCTGGAGCACTTGCTATTCTAAAGAAGACTGGATACATATGGATTTTTAGTTGCTGTAAGGCAATAGTTGGGGTTCCTTGGTAGTCAGGCATTGGTTTTTCATGGTTTCCATTTTTTGGGCAAAAAAAAAAAAAGAATGTCCAGCAAGCTGGAATTTATAGTTCTGCAACTGCTGGTGTTTATGTGGCTGTCCAGTTGTGGTAGAAATAGAAGTTTCGTCTTTCTGAAACCTATAGTTCTACAACTGCTAGGCATCCTGTGGTTCCTAAACTATAATGAAAATATACAGTAAATCTCCTGTTTCCGAAACGTATGAACTTCTGGGTATCCTGTTATTCCCCAGCTGTGGTAAAAACTACAAATCTCATCTTTCTGAATCATATTATTCTACAAGCCTAAGCATCACATTTTCTCCAGCTGTAGGTGAAATACCAATTTTATCTTTCTTAAAATTATAATTCTACAGCTGCTAGGCATCATGTAGTTCCCCAGCTAGGTTAAAGCTATAAATATTGTCTTTCTAAAACGTATAGTTCTAAAACATGTGGTTCAACATCTATCGTAGAACTAAAAATCTCAACCTTCTGAAACATATTGTTCTATTATTGCTAAGCACCATATTTCTCCAAGCTGTGGTAGAACTACAAAACTCATCTTTCTAAAACGTATAGCTCTACAGCTTGTAGGCATCATGTGGTTCTCAAACTGTGGTGGAATTACAAATCAAAATTTTCTGAAATTGATAGTTCTACATCTGCTGGATATCATGTTGTTCCTAAACTGTAATGAAATAACACATTTCCAGTTTCTAAAACATATAGTACTACAACTGCTAGGCATCATGTGGTTCTCCAGCTGTGGTAGCACTACAAATCTAATCTATCTGAAACATATTACTCTACACCTACTAGGCATCATATTTATTCTGGATGTAGTTAAAATACAATTACACCTTTTTGAAAATTATAATTCTGTGAGGCACCCTGTGGTTCTCCAGTTATGTTAGAACTACAAATATCATCTTTCTTATACTTAAAGGTTCTGCAACTGCTAGGATTCGTGTGGTTCTCGAGCTGTGGCACAACCACAAATCTCATATTTCTGAGACTTATAGTTCTAAAACTTCAAGGCATCATGTGATATTTTAGCTGTGATGGGAGTGGGACCATAAACCTCATATTTTTGAAACCTATAGCTCTACAACTTCAAGGCATCATGTGGTTCTCAAGCTGTGATGGAACAATAAATGCCTTGTTTCTAAGATTTCCAGTTCTACAACTACTGGACATCATGTGGTTCTGAAGATGTGGTGAAACCACAAATCTCTTGTTTCTAAGATTTCCATTTCTACAACTACTAGCCATCATGTGGTTGTCAAGCTGTGGTGGAACCACAATTCACACGTCTCTAAGATTTTCAGTTTTAAGACTGCAAGAGGTCATATGGTTCACAACCTGTGGTGGAATTGTAAATCAAAATTTTCGGAAATGTATAGTTCTAAAACTGCTTGTGTTTATGTAGCTATCCAGTTGTGGTAGAACTACAATTTTCATCTTATTGAAACACATAGTGCTACAACTGCTAGACATCATGTGGTTCTTCAGCTGTGACGGGACCCCGAATCTCATATTTTTGAGACTTATAGCTCTACAACTGCTAGACATCATGCGGTTTTCAAGCTGTGGTGGAACCACAAATCTCATGTTTTTAAGATTTCCATTTCTAAAACTGCTAGACATCATGTGGTTCTCAAGCTGTGGTGGAACCACAAATCTCATGTTTTTAAGATTTCCATTTTCTAAAACTGCTAGGCATTATGTGTTTCTCAAGCTGTGGTGAAACCACTAATCTCTTCTTTCTAAAGTCCCATACACATGGTCGGATTTTCCGACGGAAAATGTCCTATCGGACAATGTTGTCGGAAATTCTGACCGTGTGTAGGCTCCATCGGACATTTTCCATCGGATTTTCCGACGGACAAAGTTTTATCTCCTGCTCTCAAATTTTCCGACAACAAAGTCCTATCAGACTTTTTCCGATCGTGTGTAGCGAATTCCGACGGACAAAGTGCCACGCATGCTCAGATCAGATTACAAGACCAAAGCTATTGGCTACTAGCCTCTACGTAGTCCCGTCGTAGGCAACAAATGTCACCACGTTCAGAATGATCGGATTTTCCGACAACTTTGTCCGACCGTGTGTACGCAACACCAGTGTCGGACTAAATCCGTCGGAAAAAATCCGATGGATTTTGTGGTCGGATTTTCCGACCGTGTGTACGGGGCATTAGATCTCCAGTTCTACAACTGCTAGACATCATGTAGTTCTTCAGCTGTGATAGAACCACAAATCTCATATTTCTGAGACTGTAGATCTACCACTGGTGGGAATCATGTGATTATTAGGCTGTTGTGGAACCGCAATTCTCATGTTTCTAAGCTCTCCGGTTCTTTGACTGCTAGGCATCGTGTGGTCTTCAAGCTGTGGTAGAATTACAATTGTTTCTGAAATTGATGGTTCTACAACAGCTTGTGTTTATGGGGCTATCCAGATTAATCTTTTTAAAACGTATAGTTCTACAACTGCTGGGCATCATGAAGTTCGTAAACTGTAATGAAATGAAAAATCTCCTTTTGCTGAAACGCATAGTTCTACAACTGCTAAGCTTTTAACCATTCTCCATATGTGGTGAAATTAAAAATCTAGGCATCTTATTTTCTTCAGCTATAGCTGAAATAAAAATGTTATCTTTCTGAAAATTATAACTCTACAACTGCTAGGTATCCTGTGGTTCTCCTGCTAGGTTTGAACTACCAATCCATCTTTCTAATACCTATAGTTTCACAATTGCTAGGAGCCAGGTGGCTCCCAAGCTATTGTAGGACCACAAACATAATATTTCTTAGACTATTACTTCCGCAAATCCTAGGCATCAAGGGGGTCTTCAGCTGTGATGGAACCACAAATATCATCTTTCAGAGACTTATAGTTCTACAATTGTTAGGCGTTATGTAGTTCTCAATCTGTTGTGAAATTACAAATCACATTTTTTTAAATGTTTAGTTCAACATTTGCTAGCGTTTATGTGGCTATCCAGTTGTGACGGAACTACAAGTCTCATCTTTCAAAAACGTAAAGTTGTACAACTGCTAGGCATCATGTCGTTTCTAAACTGTAATGACATTTATAAATTTCCTGTTTCTGAAACTTATAGTTCTACAGTTGCTAGGCATCATGTGGTTCTCAAACTGTGGTGGAACCACAAATCTCATGTTTCTAAGATTTCCAGTTCCACTATTGCTTGGTGTCATGTGGTTCTCAAGCTATGGTGGAATTACACTAATATGGCTACAATCACTTCAAATCAAATTTGTAATTCTTAGTCCTACAATTGCTAGTGTTTATGTGGCTTTCCGGTTTTGACGGAACTACAAGTTTCATCTTTCAGAAAAGTATAGTTGTACAACTGCTAGGTATCATGTAGTTCCCAAACTGTAATGAAATTACAAATTTTCTGTTTCTGAAACTTTTAGTTCTACAGTTGCTAGACAGGCTCCACCTTTGGCAGAGCTACAAATCTCATCCTACAGTTCTACAACTGCTTAGTATAATGTTGTTTTCCAGCTGTGGTGAAACTACGAATCTCGTGTTTCTGAAACATATTGTTCTTTAACTTCTAGACATTTTCTCCAGCTGTAGCTGAAACATGACTTTCATCTTTCAGAAAATTGTAATTCTACAACTGCTAGGCAACATGTGGTTATCCAGCTGTGGTGGAACCTCATATTTCTGAGACTTAGGCTCCATGTACACTGAAGCTTATAAATGGCATTTTTTGGGAGTTTGGGTGTTTTTTTTAACAGCCCATAAACTCTCCTCTATGTTATCCTATGTGTCCATGCACACATGGACGTTTTTGGACATTTATCAGCAGTGGAGTTTATGGGCTGTTTTCTGAACGCCTTAAAATCGCGTTCAGGAGCCGTTCTTCTGACCACAAAAAATGCTAAGAAATGCCAAACGCTGATAAATGCTGATAAACATCGATAACATCGATAAACGCTCAAAAACATGGCTCGCCAGCGCTAACGCAGAAAACGCTAATAAACGATATTGCAAAAACATTAAACGTTGAAAGACTCACTGCATAGCTACTGGCGTTTTTATAACATTATTTTAATGTCCAGTGTGCATGGAGCCTTATAGTTTCTACAATTACTAGGCATCATGTGGTTCTCAAGCTGTGGTGGAACCACAAATGTCATGTTTCTAAGATTTACAGTTTTGTGCTAGGTGCCACATGGTTCTCAAGCTGTGGTGGAAATTACAAATCACAGAAAATCTTTCAGAAAATTGTAGTTCTATAACTGGTAGGCAACATGTGGTTCTCCAGATGTGGTGGAACCCCGATTCCCATATTTTTGAGACTTATAGTTCTACAATTGCTAGGGATCATGTGGTTCTCAAGCTGTGGTAGAACCACAAATCTCATGTTTCTAAGATTTCCAGTTTCAGAAAATTGTAGTTCTATAACTGGTAGGCAACATGTGGTTCTCCAGATGTGGTGGAACCCCGATTCCCATATTTTTGAGACTTATAGTTTTACAATTGCTTGGTGTCATGTGGTTCTCAAGCTATGGTGGAATTACAAATCCAATTTTTAATGCTTACTCCTACAATTGCTAGTGTTTAGATTTCCAGTTTTTTGCTAGGTGCCACGTGGTTCTCAAGCTGTGGTGGAAATTACAAATCACATTTTTAACCTTTAGTTCTACAATTGCTAGTGTTTATGGGGCTATCCAGTTGTGGTAGAACTGCTAGTCCCATCTGTCTAAAACGTATAGTTCTACAACTGCTGGGCATCATGTGTTTCCTAAACTGCAGTGAAATTATAATTCTCCTCTTTCTGAAAATTATAGTTCAACAACTTCTAGGCATCATGTGGTTCCCCACCTGAGGCAAAACTACAAGACCCACATTTCTGGTACTTATAGTTCTACAACTGCCAGGCGCCATGCTATCCAGCTGTTGTGGAACTACAAGATCTAGCATATCCTCTAGCTGCAGATACAATCCGGTACATTACAAAGCATTTAAGGAGTTTGATACTGCACCTGTCGAACTTCTGTGTCTGAGTAGGACCTCTTGCCTCCTCTTGGGCAGTTCTGGATGTAGCAGGCTGAAGATAAGGCGAGGAGGCACAGGAAGCAAGCAAGAACCGAGGTGTCAGGCATACTGACAGTCTGTAGGTGCAGCAGGCGAATTGTAGGAAGGGAGACTGCTTGTGCAAAGCTGAGGCTGAACGTACTGCTTTCTCCACCTGCCTCAGCTCCCTATTTATACCCCATTCTTTTATTCCTAATGTCGACGTAATTGTTTGTGTCCTATTGTTGTGCAGCCTGTGTTTAGCATCCAAACAATGAGTGACAAGCAATTAACAGAGTCAGGCAAGTCATCCATCTCCGTCATTAGCAGACCTCAGACTATGTGATCAAACCTCAGTAGTACTATATTCTAATGAGCTGTTAAAATAAAAAGTGTACTACAGCTGTGTAAATCAATATGCAAAAATGTTATTTAAGGCTTATGTATATAAAAAAAATTTTGGTTGTACATTATTTGTGGTCAATGTTTGTCATAAATACGATTTAATAAAATAATTATATTTTGGAATACGCTTATATTGTGAAAAATAGAAATATTCTGATATACTGCAGAGATGATATTTCTATAGGATCCTTTTACTGCAAAGTACCATATCAGCACAATATACTATGTTATCACATTTATTGAGAGAGCATCCACCTTGAAAGTTCCACATACTGTATATACTTGAGTATAAGTCGAGTTTTTCAGCACGTTTTTTGTGTGCTGAAAATGCCCCCCACGGCTTATACTCGAGTCAATCACTTTTCTGCAGCAGAGAATGAAATTTTCCGACCCAAATTTGGGGCTCCATATCTCGGGGGCACTTGGTGCTAGGAACCCCAAATTTGGTGTGCAAACCCAGTGGAACTAGTACAACATATCCAAATTTGGGGTTCCTAGCACCAAGTGGCCCCGAGATACGGGGCCCAAAAGTCGGTCAACTGTGTCCATCTGCAGCAATGTCATTTCGGGACCCTTTGGGTCCAGAGACCCCACATTTTGGCTGCAGCTAGGGGGCATCTAGAAACCCTTAACTACCAAGTTTGAAGTTCGGGGGACCTATGGCTGCAAATGGGCACAGTGAGGCATGCAAATGGGCATTGTTGACCCTCTTTTACACTTACAGTAGCTGCGCATTTCTCACCCTAGGCTTATACTCGAGTCAATAAGTTTTCCCATTTTTTTGTGGTAAAATTAGGTGCCTCAGCTTATATTCAGGTCGGCATATACTCGAGTATATACGGTACTCTGTAATCCAGGGATGTGCAGGTGAATACTGAACCTTACCCCTGAGATAGATAGATAGATAGATAGATAGATAGATAGATAGATAGATAGATAGATAGATAGATAGATAGATAGATAGATAGCCCATCATTCATATATGGTAAATAGGGTAGGCTCTGAGTTCATTCATATATAGTTGTTTGAAGGGAACCTGACATATGTGAGAAAATATTACTTCTTAGCAGAGGAGCCTGAAATATCTTTTACAGTCATGGTGTTATTGCTGAGTAATGAACAGTGGAAACAAGTACACTGCTCAAAACAATGAAAGGAACACTTTTGAGTATAGCATCAAGTCAATTATACTCTTGGGATATTGATCTGGTCAGTTAGACCCCTTTCACACTGGCACCGATTCGCGTTAGGGGTAAAGTGCCGCTAGTTTTAGCGGTGCTTTATGGTCGCTAGCGGGGTGCTTTTAACCCCAGCTAGCGACCGAAGAAAGGGTTAAATGCACCCGGCAGCGGTGCCCATTCATTTCAATGGGCAGGGGCGGTGGAGGAGTGGTGTATACACCGCTCCTAAACCGCTCCAAAAATGCTGCTTGCGGGACTTTTTCTAATGTCCTGCCAGAATACCGCTGCAGTGTGAAAGCACTCAGGCTTTCATACTGGGGCTGCAGGGGAGGCGTTTTTTTCAGGCGCTTTACAGGGCCGCTGTTTTTATCGCTTTAGCACCTGAAAAACGCCTCAGTGTGAAAGGGTTCCAAAGTAGCAGAGGGGGTTGTTAATCAGTTTCAGCTGCTTTGGTGTTAATGAAATTACACAACAGGTGCACTAGATGGGCAACAAAGAGACGACCTCCGAAACAGGAATGGTTTTACAGGTGGAGGCTACTGACATTTTCTTTTCCCTACTCATCTTTTCTGACTGTTTTTCACTAGATTTACATTTGGCTAGGGTCAGGGTCCCTACTGGTAGCATGAGGTGATACCTGGACCCTATAGAGGGTGCACAAGCAGTCCAACTCCTCCAGGATGGCACATCAACATGTGCCATTGCCAGACGGTTTGCTGCGTCTCCCAGCACAGTCTCAAGAGCATGGAGGAGATTCCAGGAGACAGGCAGTTACTCTAGGAGAACTGAACAGGGCTGTAGAAGGTCCTTAACCCATCAGCAGGACTGGTATTTTTGTGCAAGGAGGAACAGGATGAGCACTGCCAGAGCCCTACAAAATGACCTTCAGCAGGCCACTAGTGTGAATGTCTCTGTCCAAACAATCAGAAACATACTTCATGAGGGTGGCCTGAGGGCCCGACGTCCTCTAGTAGGTCCTGTGCTCACTTTCCGGCACAGTGGAGCTTGATTGGCATTTGCCATTGAACACCAGAATTGGCAGGTCAGCCACTGGCGCCGTTTTCACAGATGAGAACAGGTTCACCCTGAGCACATGTGACAGATGTGAAAGGGTCTGGGGAAGCCGTGGATAACGTTATGCTGCCTGTAACATCATTCAGCATGACCGGTTTGGTGGTGGGTCAGTAATGGTCTGGGGAGGCATATCCATGGAGGGACGCACAGACCTCTACAGGCTAGACAATGGCACCCTGACTGCCATTAGGTATTGGGATGAAATCCTTGGACCCATTGTCAGACCCTACGTTGGTGCAGTGGGTCCTGGGTTCCTCCTGGTGCACGACAATGCCCGGCCTCATGTGGCAAGAGTATGCAGCCTGTTCCTGAAGGATGAAGAAATTTATACCATTGAATGGCCCCCTACGCTTGCCTGACCTAAATCCAATAGAACACCTCTAGCAGGGGCGGACTGACAACTCATGGGGCCCCCGGGCAATAGGAGATTATGGGCCCCCCAGGCAATCAGAGATTATGGGGCCACACAGTATACACACACTCAGTATACAATCACACAGTATACACATACATGTACACACAGTATACACAGACATGTTTCTATTGGCTGAGAAGGTACTGGAGAGGTGGGGCAGCTATAATCTCTGGATTTTTAGACCAAAAGGATGTCGGTAAGAGACATTTCAGAAACAGATGTAAAAAGAAAAAAAGATTTTTACATACTGTCCCTGGTTTTACTTAGGCTGGCAACCCTGATGGGGCCCTCGCCTGAGTGGCCGGGGGCCCTCGGGCAGTGCCCGAGTGTTCGAATGGTCAGTCCGCCCCTGACCTCTAGGACATTATGTTTCGATCCACTCGATGCCGCTTGGTTGCACCACAGTCTATTCAGGAGCTTAGTGATGCCCCTGGTCCAGATCTGGGAGGAAATACCCCAGGACACCATCCGCCGTCTCATTAGGAGCATGCCCCGATGTTGTCAGGCATGCAGACAAGCACATGGGGGCCACACAAACTGCTGAGGACCATTTTGAGTTGCTGCAATGAAATTTCAGCAAAATGGACTAGCCTGCTGCATCATTTTTTCACTTTGATTTTTAGGTGTCTTTGAATTCAGCCCTCTGTAGGTTGATAAATTTGATTTCCATCCAACGATGTGCCATCCTTTCGTTCCCAACACATGACCCAGTTCATATCAGTATAGATATCCAGCATGAGATTTTTCCCTATTGAGATCTGACGTGTTTTCAAAGTGTTCCTTTCATTTTTTTTTGAGCAGTGTATTTCTGAAAGCTAAAAAAATCTATATAGCAAAAGGCTGCATTGAACGGTGTGGTCGAATCAGCAAAGCTTAACCCCTTCCCATCCCTATGAAATATTCTGAACGACTGGGGCGGGGTAAGGGGGGGGGGAATTGGGCGAGGGTTGACGGTATCAAGAAGGACTGGACATCATGTGACTACTGTGTGTGTCACAGTGGTCACATGATCAGGAGTCGGTCCCGCCAGTTACTGATTGTTAGTGGGGACCGAGAGAGCTGTCTTTATAAGCTTGGTCTCTATGCTTGGAGTGTACAGTGAGCACAGAAACATCGGCCCCCCAGTGGTGTTCATGTGCGGTGCATGGATGTTAACCGGCTCCCGACCGGCGCACGACGATGTACATCGGCAGAATGGCACGGACAGGCATAAGGGCATACAGGTACGTCCCTTTAAAAATGCCGCCGTGCCATCGCGTGCGCGTCGGTCGGGACCCCCGTGAGTCCGGTCGCGGGTCCCACAGACTCGATCGCCGCGGGGATACCTGCGATCATCTCACGGGAAAGCTGAACGGGGAGATGCGGAAGTAAACAGCATCTCCCCATTCTGCCTAGCAACAAGTGACACTGATCTCTGCAGAGATCAGTGTTCGCTAACACACAGCCACTCCCCCCCCCACAGTTAGTAACACGCCCCTAGGAACACTTAACCCCTACACTGCCACCCCCTGGTTAACCCCTTCACTGCCAGTGTCATTTACACAGGAATCCGTGCATTTAAATAGCACTGATAGCTGTATAAATGACAATGGTGTCAAAATGTCTGATTTGTCCGCCATAATGTCGCAGTCACAATAAAAATCGCTGATCGCCCCCATTACTAGTAAAAGAAAAAAATATTAATAAAAACGCTATAAAACTATTCCCTATTTTGTAACTTTTGCGCAAACCAATCAATAATCACTTATTGCAATTTTTTTACCAAAAATTATGTAGAAGAATACGTATCGGCCTCAACTGAGGAAAAAAAATATTTTTTATATATTTTTGGGGGATATTTATTGTAGCAAAAAGTAAAAAAATAATGCGTTTTTTTCAAAATTGTCGCACTTTTTTTTTTATAGCGCAAAAAATAAAAACCGCAAGGACGATCAAATACCACCAAAAGAAAGCTCTATTTGTGGGGAAAAAAGGACGTCAATTTTGTTTGGGAGCCACGTCGCACGGCCGCGCAATTGTCAGTTAAAGTGACGCAGTGCCGAATCGCAAAAAGTGGTCTGGTCTTAAGCCAGCAAAATGGTCCGGTCTGAAAGTGGTTAAAGCCGACCGTTTTGCCACTGCAAACATGTGTCACAGGTTTAAGTAAAAATTGATACACAAGTGAACTACTGCACTACCTGTGTAAATGAGTGAAACCAAGCTCTTATGAAAACGTTGAATAAAAGTAAATAAATGCCACAAATGAATCCCCAAACAATAAATTAGATGGTTGCTGCAACACCAAATGTGTTCCTACAGTGAATAAACAATAGTGTTGAAAAGCCACTCAATAATACAATAATAACAATATAGATATAGTAGTTCACACAATATGAATAGCCCAACAATAGTGTCATAAAGTTAGATAGCTGTGTCTATATAGGAGTTTTTTATTCTGTAAGAGATAGTAAAATAACAACAATTAACTAAATAGTCCTTAATATAAATACAGTGGAACCTTGGTTTACGAGTACCGCGGTTAACGAGCGTTTTGAAAGACGAGTAACTTTTTTTTTTCAATTCTGACTCGGTTTGCGAGTGTTGTCTCCCAAGAAGAGCAGAATTCTCAGAAATACTCCATTCCCGCAGTGGCGTTGCTAGCCGGGTGCAGGGGGTGCGGGCTGCATCCGGGTGACATCCGCCAAAGGGGTGACACCCGTGGGTAGCGGCAGCGCTAACACCGCCCGCTGCCCTGTGTCTCACCGTTGCCATGGCTGTGTCCCTCAGCGGAGCGGAACGAAGCCGCCTCCCCTCCTCCCTGTTTACATCCACAGAGGAGGAGGAGCTCGAGGGACACACACCGCTGTATGTATCTGCTGTTCTGAGGTCTGTAAGGGGGGTGTCTGTACTGA
Organism: Lithobates sylvaticus; assembly: GCA_028564925.1. NCBI lineage: Eukaryota > Metazoa > Chordata > Amphibia > Anura > Ranidae > Lithobates > Lithobates sylvaticus. The sequence continues at coordinate 740,002,209 of CM053026.1, read as the reverse complement.
GGGGGGTCTGCACTGAGGGGGGTGTCTGTACTGTGGGGAGTGTCTGTACTGGGGGGGTCTGCACTGGAGGTGTTTCTGCTCTGGGGGAGTGTCTGTAAAATGGGGGGTCTGCACTGGGGGGGTGTCTGTACTGCTGGGGGTGTCTTTACTGGGGGGGATCTGCACCCAGGGGGGTGTCTGTACTATGGGGGGTCTGCACTGGGGGGGTCTACACTTGGGGGGTCTTCACCCAGGGGGGTGTCTGTACTGAGGGGGGCTCTGCACTAAGGGGGGTCTGCACTGCTTGGGGGTCTGTAACTGAGGGGGGTCTGCACTGAGGGGGGTATCTGTACTGCTTGGGGGGTCTGCACTGAGGGGGGTGTCTGTACTGAGGGGGGTCTGCACTGAGGGGGGGTGTCTATACTAAGGGGGGTCTGCACTGAGGGGGTGTCTGTACTAAGGGGGGGGGGTCTGCACTGGGGGGTCTGCACTGAGGGGGGTGTCTGTACTGAGGGGGGTCTGCACTGAGGGGGGTGTCTGTACTGAGGGGGGTCTGCACTAAGGGGGGTGTCTGTACTGAGGGGGGTCTGCACTAAGGGGGGTGTCTGTAATGCTGGGGGGGGTCTGCACTGAGGTGGGGGTGTCTGCACTGAAGGGAGGGGGGTCTATATTGATGGAGGGTGGTCTGTACTTAGTGGGGGGTCTGTACTGAGGGAGGGGGATCTATACCGCGGGAGGGGGTTCTGTAGTTAGTGGAGGGGGGTTTGTACTGAGGGGAGACTATAGTTGGTGGGGGGGGGGTGACACCATTTTTTTCGCACCGGGTGACACCAACCCTAGTGACGCCACTGCGTTCCCGAGTCTTTCCGAGTTCAGCTGAGATGTCCCTGAGTATTTTCGAGGCTCTCCGGCACCCCCCCACCTCTGGCCACATGCAGTATTGCATGTAATAGAAGTCAATGCGGAACAAATTATGTTAGTTTCCATTGACTTCTATGGGGAAACTCGCTTTGATATGCGAGTGCTTTGGATTACAAGCATTCTCCTGATTAAAATCCCACACCAGCTGGTGTAACTCCTGTGCAGTTAACCAAATCCACACGTGTCACCTCAGTGTTCACAGAACTCTCACGTTCGTATATACAGTGGGGGAAAAAGTATTTGATCCCCTGCAAATGTGTATGTTTGCCCACTTACAAAGAAATGAAGGGTCTATCATTTTTATCATAGGTGTATGTAAAATGACAGAGAATATCAACCGCAAATCACGATACAAATATTATAAATTTAGTTCAGTAGTTCAGTGAGTAAAATAAGTATTTAATTCCCAACCAACAATAATTCTGTCTCAAAGAGGCCCCATTCTGACCAGCAATATAAGGGGCCCCATAAAGACCAGCAATATAAGGGGCCCTATACTGACCACCAATATAAGAGGCCCCATACCACTAATATAAGGGGCCCCATACTGACCAGCAATATAAGGGGCCCCCATAGAGACCACCAATATAAGGGGCCCTATACTGACCAGCAATATAAGGGGCCCCATACCACCAATATAAGGGGCCCTATACTGACTAGCAATATAAGGGGCCCCATAGAGACCACCAATATAAGGGGCCCCATACTTACCACCAATATAACGGGCCCCAGACTTACCACCAATATAAGGTGCCCCAGACCGACCAGCAATATAAGGGGCCCAATACTGACCAGCAATATAAGGGGCCCCATACTGACCTAATATAAGGGGCTCCATACTGACCTCCAAAATAAGTGGCCCCATTCTGACCTCCAATATAAGGGGCTCCCATAGAGACCAGCAATATAAGGGGCCCAATACTGACCAGCAATAAAAAGGGTCCCATACTGACCAGCAATATAAGGGGTTCCATACTGACCAGAAATATAAGGGGCCCTATACTGACCAGCATTATAAGGGGCCCCATACTGACCACCAATATAAGGGGCCCCAGACTCACCACCAATATAAGGGGCCCCAGACCAACCAGCAATATAAGGGGCCCAATACTGACCAGCAATCATGGGCGTCCACAGGTAGAGGCAAGGGGGGGCAAGTGCCCCCCCCCTCCTGGAATCAGGGATCGGATCAGGAGTTTGTTCCCCACTCGGTCTTTATCCTAGCGCTGGCGGCCGGCCCTGTCCTCACCCAGAATGAAAACGGGTCTTGCCAGCTGCTGGCCATCATGAACATTCTACTGGCATGCAAGGTACCGTATTGAGCATTACATACACCACTGGGACATAGGGGCACTTGAGGGACTGCAGACAGGGCTAGGGGGTCCCTCTCTCTGACCCCCATCACCCCTCTCTGTTAACTCCTCTCTCTCTGTCACCCCTATTTCTTTTTCACCCCCTCTCTTTGCCACCCCACCCCTCTGTCTCTCTCTGTCACACTCCTCTCTCTCTGTCACCCCCCCCCCCTATGTATCTTTCTGTCACCCCCCTATGTATCTTTCTGTCACCCCCTCTCTCTGTCACCCCCTTTCTCTCTGCCACCCCCCTCTGTCTCTCTCTGTTATCCCCCCTGTCTCTTTCTGTCACCCCCTATGTCTCTTTCCATCACCCCTCACTCTGTCACCCCCTCTCTCTCTCTCTGTCACCCCCTCTCTCTCTGTCACCCCACATGTATGCAGTCTCTTAGAGTCTCTTGTGCCATGCATTCAGTCTCTTACAGTCTCTTGGGCCATGTATACAGTCTCTGGTCATCTCTTGTGCCATGTCCACGGTCTCTTACAGTCTCTTGGGCCATGTATGCAGTCTCTGACAGTCTCTTGGGCCATGTATGCAGTCTCTGACCGTGATAATGACATTGTCGAAAAGGGTCAGAGCATGGGTGACCTTAAAAATGATGCCCCCCCCCCTCCTGAAAAAAGTTCTGCGGACGCCCATGCCAGCAATATAAGGGGCCCAATACTGACCAGCAATATAAGGGGCCCCATACTGACCTCCAATACAAGGGGCCCCATACTGACTAGCAATATAAGGGGCCCCATACTGACCTCCAATACAAGGGGCCCCATACTGACCACCAATATAAGGGGCCCCAGACTTATCACCAATATAAGGGGCCCCAGACCTACCAGAAATATAAGGGGCCCAATACTGACCAGCAATATAAGGGGCCCCATACTGACCAGCATTATAAGGGGCCCCATACTGACCTCCAATAGAAGGGGCCCCGTACTGACCTCCAATACAAGGGGCCCCGTACTGACCTCCAATACAAGGGGCCCCGTACTGACCTCCAAAATAAGGGGCCCCATACTCACCAGCAATATAAGGGGCCCCATACTGACCTCCAATATAAGGGACCCCATACTGACCAGCAATATAGGGGGGCCCAGACTTACCAGCAATATAAGGGGCCCCAGACCGTCCAGTAATGTAAGGGGCCCAATACTGACCAGCAATATAAGGGGTCCCATACTAACCAGCAATATAAGGGGCCCCATACTGACCAGTAATATAAGGGGTCCCATAATGACCAGCAATATAAGGGGCCCCATACTGACCAGCAATATAAGGGGCCCCAGACAGACCACCAATATAAGGGGCCCCATACTCTGAAAAACAGGAATAAAGAGCTCATTCACACCCTGTCAGCCCAGGCTCACACATATGTGAACACAGACATCACATGTGATTCGCACTGCACTGCTGTACATACAGTTGTATGGCTGAACTCGCATTGGATTTGCATGAAAAAGGTGCAGGGACTTTTTTCTTCCAAGCACTGGAATCTGATCACATGGGTGTTCTCACCAATGCAATCCGATTCCCGTCTGAATTAACACTTCGCACTGCGATCTGTGAACCGATCTGCGGGTGTCATTAACTTTGTATTGACACCCGCAGTGGTTCGCAGAGGGCAATGTGAACTGCCTGCGAGGGAGATGCGGTGCAGGAACCGGACCTGGAATCGCACTGGTTCCCGCATCGCAATAGTGTGAGCCCAGCCTCAGTGTGCTGTAACAAGCCGTTACCACACTCATTGCTGCAATGTACATTCATGTGTTAGCATTTTGCCACACACAAGAGGACACGCCCCCTCCTCCTCCCACTGTCATGCAGGCAGGCCCGCACACCGATCACTACATGTTGGGTCAATATAGCCACATTCGAGAACCATCACTGCAGCATGCTTACGGATTGAGTTGTCACCAGAACTAGTGTCCCCAACACTGACACTAAATATACACACATTATATATATATATATATATACACTCACCGGCTGATTTTTTTCTGCACACCTTTTCAATTTAAAAATAAATAAATGTGCAAAGAGCATGGCAGCAACAAAATTCATTTCTGCATCTAGATGTATTGAAGACGATTTTCTGAAGGTATTAAGCACTTCCCGACCGGCGCACGGCGATGTACGTCGGCAGAATGGCACGGACAGGCAAAAGAGCGTACAGATACGTCCCTTTAAGATTGCCGCCGTGCCATCGCGCGCTCGCAATAAGCTTGTAGCTTGCCCTGTATCATTTGCAGTTAGCCAGCGTCATTTGCAGCCTTCCCGACGTTTAAATTTCCCGCCGCGAGACAAACCGAGCATGCGCGGCCGAAAAAGACCGAACCGCGTCCGAAAAAGGCCGAAGCGCGGCCGAAAAAGACTGAGCCGACTGTTCGGCTCCGCTCGGAGTCCCGCCTCCCTGCTGTTTCGGGAGCGAGCGCAGGGAGGCTGGACTCCGAGCAGGGCTGAACAGCCCGCTTCGGCCTTTTTCGGCCGCGGTCGCCATTTTTCGGCGCCGCAACCAATTTTTGTCATTTTTTTGGGGGTATCGGCGTATAACACGCACCCACGACTTTCCCCCGATTTTAAGGGGGAAAAAGTGCGTGTTATACGCCGATAAATACGGTAGTTCATACTGTAAACATTATGAAGCACCAAATTCATTGAAGAGTGTCTCCACAGTAAATAACCGTAACCCTGATTGATTGGTACAATCCAATTGGGATATGAGGTAGTTAATAGTAATAATGCAATATATGAGCGAGGGGGCATCTATTGCCTCAACGCGTTTTGTAGTGACTGCCACTCTTCAGGAGTAGGTATGAGGTAGATGTTTATAAATATTAAAACATATTTTAATTGTGGGAAGATTGTATAATAGGTCTTTCTATAGGGAGAGGAGGGGAAAAATGATTTCCCAAAGTTACTATGCCTATGAATCTGGGTGCAGGCGTGGAGGGCTGGAGGCCGACCGGAAAAACATCAGCCCCGGGAGCTGAGGTGGACTGACCCCGATGTACAAAGATGGGAATCCAGTAGGAGACAGTAGTCCCTGGGGATAAGTCCCCATAGATTTTGAAATTAGTATGATCCACGTAAATGTAACCATCTCTAAAAAAAGGGATATATATGTCACGTACCTTAAGGCAGAGCCCGTATTGCAGGGAGCGGCCACTCGTAAACCCCTGGTTCGGGAACCCCTGATAGGGAAGACAGGAGCTCGGGAGCACAGGGGAGCACAAGTGCCTGGCTGATAAGCTGGGTAGAGGGCTGGAGATCTGTGCAGACGGGAACCAGGGGGTATCCTGTAGTCCAGCAGCAGGAGACAAGCAGGTAATGTGCAGCAGACACAAGGAGGTGTCCTGTAGTCCAGCAGCAGGAAGCAAGCAGGTAGTGTGCAGCAGACACAAGGAGGTGTCCTGTAGTCCAGCAGCAGGAAGCAAGCAGGTAATGTGCAGCAGACACAAGGAGGTGTCCTGTAGTCCAGCAGCAGGAAGCAAGCAGGTAATGTGCAGCAGACACAAGGAGGTGTCCTGTAGTCCAGCAGCAGGAAGCAAGCAGGTAATGTGCAGCAGACACAAGGAGGTGTCCTGTAGTCCAGCAGCAGGAAGCAAGCAGGTAATGTGCAGCAGACACAAGGAGGTGTCCTGTAGTCCAGCAGCAGGAAGCAAGCAGGTAATGTGCAGCAGACACAAGGAGGTGTCCTGTAGTCCAGCAGCAGGAAGCAAGCAGGTAATGTGCAGCAGGCACAAGGAGGTGTCCTGTAGTCCAGCAGCAGGAAGCAAGCAGGTAATGTGCAGCAGACACAAGGAGGTGTCCTGTAGTCCAGCAGCAGGAAGCAAGCAGGTAATGTGCAGCAGACACAAGGAGGTGTCCTGTAGTCCAGCAGCAGGAAGCAAGCAGGTAATGTGCAGCAGACACAAGGAGGTGTCCTGTAGTCCAGCAGCAGGAAGCAAGCAGGTAATGTGCAGCAGACACAAGGAGGTGTCCTGTAGTCCAGCAGCAGGAAGCAAGCAGGTAATGTGCAGCAGACACAAGGAGGTGTCCTGTAGTCCAGCAGCAGGAAGCAAGCAGGTAATGTGCAGCAGACACAAGGAGGTGTCCTGTAGTCCAGCAGCAGGAAGCAAGCAGGTAATGTGCAGGCGGGTCTCAAACAGGCAGGGTCAAACACAGGCAGGCAGATCAGGTACAAGGGAGCATCCAAAGGGGTAGTCAAAGTCCAGAACCGGGATCGGGGCAGGCAGAAGTCAGAAGAGTCAGAGACAAGCCAGGTTTCAGCAGGGATCAGGTGAATCAGGTTTTGCAGGTAGACAAAGCACATACAGGGAACGCTGTTGATCGGGCAGCAAGGCAACAGGGACTGGGTTTGGTTTAAATAGCGCTCTTGGCGCCAAACAGCGTCAGGGCAGCCGCGCGTGCACGTGCGTGTTCCCGTGCACGCTCGTGCGCGCTCCTGCGTGTCCGTGCGCACTGACAGTCGCGCTATTGCGCATGTGTGGGCGCAGCAGGCCCGTTCTGAGCCGGGGAATCCTTCTCCTCCTGGGGATGTTGGGACGCCCGCTGGAGGGGCTTTCCTGACATTGCCCCCCTCCAATGGGCAGCCTCCGGATGCCCAACTGGGCCCACTTACTTGGATTGGCTCTCTTGAAGGCCGAAATTAGCCTCTGGGCATGGATGTTAGCCTCTGGCTCCCAAGAATTCTCTTCCGGCCCGTAGCCCTTCCACTTTACAAGGTATTGAACCTGGCCATATCTCTTCCTGCAGTCCACAATAGTTTCTACTTCAAATTCCTCCTCGCCATCGATAAGCACAGGTTCAGGAGGGCCGGTGTTCCGGCTAGCAAAGGGATCCGGAGTTGAAGGTTTTAGGAGGGCAACGTGGAAGACTGGGTGGATTCTGAATGAGTCAGGCAGTTTTAACTCGTACGCCACATTATTGATTTTTCTAGTTACAGGAAAAGGACTCACAAACTTTGGCCCCAACTTCTTGGAAGGACACGCCAGTTTCAGGTTTTGGGTGGACAGCCAAACCAAGTCTCCCGGCTTTAGGTTGAGGTCCCCTCTCCTCCTCTTGTCAAATATCGCCTTGTTTCGTTCCTGGGTCTTCAGTATCGTCTCCTGAAGTAACTTGTTATTGGTGCTGAAAAAAATCAGGGTTTCCTGGGCTGCTGGCACGGAGCACTCTGGGATGCTGTTGGACAAGAACAGGGGGTGAAACCCGTAATTTGAAAAAAATGGAGACTGGTTGGTTGCAGAATGAACAGAGTTATTGTATGCAAACTCGGCAAGAGGTAGGAGGGGGACCCAGTTATCTTGAGAAAAACATGAGTAGCATCGCAGGTACTGTTCCAAGGTCTGGTTGGTACGTTCGGTCTGACCGTTGGTCTGGGGATGGTAAGCGGAGGAGAATAGGAGGTTGATCTTCAGGGCCGCACATAACGCCCTCCAGAACCTGGACGTAAATTGCACCCCTCGGTCAGATACGATATTGGCGGGGATTCCGTGGAGCCTTACAATCTCCTTGATGAAGACTCTTGCGGTCTCAGGAGCTGAGGGGGTGCCTTTCATGGGTAAGAAGTGGGCCATCTTGGAGAGCCTGTCTACTACCACAAAAATGGTCGTGAAGTCTTCAGAAGGGGGCAATTCGACAATGAAGTCCATGGAGATCATCCTCCATGGCTTCTCCGGGACTGGAAGGGGGTTCAACAAGCCCCAGGCTCTTGTCTTGCTGCCCTTATTCTGGTTACACGTGGTACATGACTCGACGTATGCCCTGCAGTCCTTTAGAAGGTTGGGCCACCAAAAGGTGCGCAGGAGAAGATCAGCGGTCTTGCGGGCACCAAAGTGGCCGGCCAATTCGTGGTCGTGGCAGGATTTCAGGGCGGCCACCCGTGACTGTTGAGGAACGAAGATCTTCTCCTCATGCCACAGCAGACCGTCTCTAGGCTGCAAGGAACTGCCCGGCTGGTGAGGGATCAAAGCGGAGGCTTGTTTAATTTCGGATAGAAGATCCTCATGCAGAAGAAGGAAGTTACCTGGGGTAAGTATGGTGTCTGGAGGTGGCGGAACTGTGGACTCACTGAACATTCGTGATAGAGCATCAGGTTTGGTATTCTTGGATCCGGGCCTGAAGGTGATGTGAAATGAAAATCTGGTGAAGAAAAGTGCCCATCTAGCCTGGCGGGGTCTCAACCTCTTGGCTACTTTTAAGTATTCCAGATTCTTATGGTCCGTGTAGACCAGGATAGGATGGGCGGCTCCTTCCAGGAGATAACGCCACTCCTCGAGCGCGGCCTTGATGGCCAGTAGCTCTCTATCCCCGACATCGTAATTTCTCTCTGCTTCGGCCAGCTTACGGGAGAAAAAGGCCACCGGGTGGAGGAGCGCCTTAGGGCCTTGTCTCTGGGAGAGGACTGCCCCTACCGCCACTTCAGAGGCGTCGACCTCCAAGATGTAAGGGAGTGCAGGATCCGGGTGTTTTAAGACAGAGGCCGACACGAACTGGTCCTTTAATGTTGAAAAGGCAGACTGAGCTTCAGGAGACCACTGGAACTTGGTACCTTGCTTGGTCAGTCTCGTGATGGGGGCAATGATGTTGGAAAACCCCTTAATAAATTTGCGATAGAAATTCGCGAATCCTACGAATCGCTGAATTCCCTTCTTGTCCGTGGGGGCAGGCCAATCCAAGATGGCAGACACCTTTTGCGGATCCATCTTAATCCCATCTACTGAAATGACCAAGCCTAAGAACTGGATACTTTGACGTTCGAACTCACACTTTTCAGGCTTCGCATACAGGCCATGCTGGCGAAGACGGGTCAAGACCTTCCTGACGTGTTCCCTGTGAGTAGGCAGAGAGGGAGAGAAAATCAAGATGTCATCCAAGTAGACAATAACAAATAAGTCAAGATAGTCTCTAAAAATGTCATTTACAAAATGTTGAAACGTAGCAGGGGCGTTGCAGAGCCCAAATGGCATCACCAGGTATTCGTAGTGTCCGAAGCGGGTGCGAAAGGCAGTCTTCCATTCGTCCCCGCTTCGGATACGGACCAGGTTATATGCCCCACGGAGATCTAATTTGGTAAACACCACAGCTGTACCAAGCCTCTGGAATAGTTCCGGTACCAGGGGCAGAGGGTACCGATTCTTAATTGTAATTTTGTTCAAGTCCCGGTAGTCTACGCAGGGGCGTAGAGAGTGATCCTTCTTCTCTACAAAGAAAATCCCTGCCCCGGCTGGGGAGGTAGAAGGTTGTATAAACCCCTTTCGTAGGTTATCATCGATGTATGCTTTGAGAGTCTCCAACTCCAGTCCTGTTAAAGGGAAGATTCTCCCGAAGGGAATTTCTGCACCTGGTAAAAGTTCAATTGGGCAGTCATAGGGCCTGTGTGGAGGGAGTGTCTCTGCCCCTTTTTGACTGAACACGTCCAAAAAGCTGTGGTATTCTTCCGGGACAGCCCTACGGGCCTCAACGTCAACCTCTAGACATAGCAGAGAGGGTGAGACGTTGGTGGTCCCTTGCAGGCAGTGCTGACAGCAGTAGGGAGAGAGGAAGCTGATACTCCCCGTGGGCCAGTCGATTTGAGGATTATGGGCCTTGAGCCAGGGTATGCCCAGGATAACAGGGAACAGAGGGGACTCAATGATGTCCAGGCGGAGTAGTTCACTGTGGTTACCCGCAATGGTAGCGTGTAGAGGAACCGTCTCTTGGGTCACAGGTCCAGATCTGATAGCCGACCCATCGGCTAGATGTACCGACAGTCCTCTGGCTCGGGGACGTAAAGGAACTCGAAATTTGCGGGCAAAAGTCTGGTCCATGAACCCACTACAGGCTCCAGAGTCAATTATGGCGGGGACCAGCGTAACCCCTCCTGGGAGCTGTAGGGAAAGGGAAACAGTCAGGTGAGACGCATTATTAAGTACTGCAGGCAGAACAGTGGAAAACAGAGAGGAGTGCTTACAGGACTTCGCGGGACAGGCCCTCACGTAATGTCCGGGTTCCCCACAGTAAAGGCAAAGGTTCTGGATTCGCCTGCGTTGTCGCTCCTCTGGGGTCAGGGAAGGACGAAGGACGCCCAGTTGCATAGGCTCAGAGGGTGTAGTTGCGGTGCGGCCAGAAGGGTAGGGTACCCGGGGTAGCATCCACACCGGACGGGAAGGACCGGCCGTACGCTCAGTCCTACGCTCCCTCAGACGCCTGTCTATCTGAGTGGACAGGTTGATCAGGTCTTCGAGAGTCTCAGGGATGCCCACTCTGGCCAACTCGTCCTTCAAAGACTCGGAGAGGCCCATACGAAATTGATGACGCAGAGCTGCGTCATTCCAGCTCGTATCGGCGCTCCAGCGCCTAAACTCGGATGCATAGTCTTCTGCCGCCCTACGGCCCTGTTGTAGGGAAAATAAAGCTGCTTCGGCAGTTGCTGCCTGTTGTGGGTCTTCGTAGAGGATGCCCATGGCCTGGAAAAAGGTGTTCAGATTGCTGAGGCATTCGTGCTTCTGTTCCACCAGGCGGTGGGCCCAGGCCTGGGGCTCCCCTTGTAGCAGGGAGACCACAAACCCCACCTTGGTGGACTCAAGGGAAAAGGTTCGGGGTTGGAGTACAAAAAAGAGTTCACAGGCGTTGCGGAATGCCCTATATCTGTTCCGGGCCCCGGAGAATCTATCCGGAGTGGGGACCTTGGGCTCAGGAGGCAGCATAACCACCGAGGGTGCAGGTGATGCGCTGAGCGCTGTTGGGCCTGAGGTGGCTAGGGTCTGCACGCGTTCCTCTAGGCGGGAGTACCCCTCCTGTAGGGAGTTGACGGCCTGTGTCAGTCCGGCCAGGTGACGGCATAAGTCCTCCCTAGCCGTGGCTCCCTGCATGGGCTCAGTCATGGCTGCCCGATACTGTCACGTACCTTAAGGCAGAGCCCGTATTGCAGGGAGCGGCCACTCGTAAACCCCTGGTTCGGGAACCCCTGATAGGGAAGACAGGAGCTCGGGAGCACAGGGGAGCACAAGTTCCTGGCTGATAAGCTGGGTAGAGGGCTGGAGATCTGTGCAGACGGGAACCAGGGGGTATCCTGTAGTCCAGCAGCAGGAGACAAGCAGGTAATGTGCAGCAGACACAAGGAGGTGTCCTGTAGTCCAGCAGCAGGAAGCAAGCAGGTAGTGTGCAGCAGACACAAGGAGGTGTCCTGTAGTCCAGCAGCAGGAAGCAAGCAGGTAATGTGCAGCAGACACAAGGAGGTGTCCTGTAGTCCAGCAGCAGGAAGCAAGCAGGTAATGTGCAGCAGACACAAGGAGGTGTCCTGTAGTCCAGCAGCAGGAAGCAAGCAGGTAATGTGCAGCAGACACAAGGAGGTGTCCTGTAGTCCAGCAGCAGGAAGCAAGTAGGTAATGTGCAGCAGACACAAGGAGGTGTCCTGTAGTCCAGCAGCAGGAAGCAAGCAGGTAATGTGCAGCAGACACAAGGAGGTGTCCTGTAGTCCAGCAGCAGGAAGCAAGCAGGTAATGTGCAGCAGGCACAAGGAGGTGTCCTGTAGTCCAGCAGCAGGAAGCAAGCAGGTAATGTGCAGCAGACACAAGGAGGTGTCCTGTAGTCCAGCAGCAGGAAGCAAGCAGGTAATGTGCAGCAGACACAAGGAGGTGTCCTGTAGTCCAGCAGCAGGAAGCAAGCAGGTAATGTGCAGCAGACACAAGGAGGTGTCCTGTAGTCCAGCAGCAGGAAGCAAGCAGGTAATGTGCAGCAGACACAAGGAGGTGTCCTGTAGTCCAGCAGCAGGAAGCAAGCAGGTAATGTGCAGCAGACACAAGGAGGTGTCCTGTAGTCCAGCAGCAGGAAGCAAGCAGGTAATGTGCAGGCGGGTCTCAAACAGGCAGGGTCAAACACAGGCGGGCAGATCAGGTACAAGGGAGCATCCAAAGGGGTAGTCAAAGTCCAGAACCGGGATCGGGGCAGGCAGAAGTCAGAAGAGTCAGAGACAAGCCAGGTTTCAGCAGGGATCAGGTGAATCAGGTTTTGCAGGTAGACAAAGCACATACAGGGAACGCTGTTGATCGGGCAGCAAGGCAACAGGGACTGGGTTTGGTTTAAATAGCGCTCTTGGCGCCAAACAGCGTCAGGGCAGCCGCGCGTGCACGTGCGTGTTCCCGTGCACGCTCGTGCGCGCTCCTGCGCGTCCGTGCGCACTGACAGTCGCGCTATTGCGCATGTGTGGGCGCAGCAGGCCCGTTCTGAGCTGGGGAATCCTTCTCCTCCTGGGGATGTTGGGACGCCCGCTGGAGGGGCTTTCCTGACAATATAGTAGAATATGAACTGTAGCGTGAAAATATACAAGTAACTAATGAAACGGAATATGATGCAGGGACCGATCGGTGGTAGGGATTTAAAACAAGGTGTAGGATAGGTGCATGGTGATTGGGATGACAAGATATGCCCCTTTGTCATAGCAAAATAAATGGTGAATAGGATTACAGACCAAACCCCAACGCTGAGGTGTTGAACCAAAGACAAAGGGTAAATTGGGACACAATAAAAATTGAAAAAAAAAATTGGGAAAAGAATAGAAGAGGAAAAAAGGGGTGAGAAGGGGCCAAAAAGATTACCTGGATTACTATGTAAGCAATAGGGGTCCAATGGTGCATAATGACCAGGGGGGGGATCAGCCATAAGGGGGGTCTGAATCAACTAGAGGGAGTATAAATACTTTAATGTGGTTGTGGGTGTCCACCAACGACAAGGTAGCAGCCAATAGGAGGAGACGGCGCCAAACAACTAAGCGGCGTAGGCTACTCGCCATCTGGCACCAGCTACCTCGTGGACGACGCCAGAGTCGAATCAACAGCGTCGGCACGCTGACATCACTGGTGGCGACGCAGCGCGCATGGTGCTGGATGTGTGGCGTTAATGCGCAACTGGGCATTTGCCCAGACCCCTGCATCATCCGAAGGAGGGGGAAGGGGAGGGCCCCAGGAGCCCATTGCAGCTCCCGGGACTGGGCAAGAACGGTCAGAGACAGCCAGCCCAAACCTCACCATAACCCAGTGCATAAAAACAGCATAACCAAGCACACACACTGTAGACCACAATGTTAGATAATAATAATACATAACTAAGCTCCTCTAACCCTAAATAGCATATGACTCTAGATTAACCACCTCAATACAGCCCAGGGCATTTTTCAGCTTTCAGCGCTGTCACACTTTGAATGACAATTGCGTGGTCATGCTACACTGTAACCATGTCAAATTTGTATCATTTTCTTCACACAAATAGAGCTTTCTTTGGTATTCTTTGGTATTTCTTTGGTATTTATGTGGTATTTAATCACTCGTGTTTTTTTTTTTTTTTTAAGTTTTTCTTAGTTTCTGTCAGTAAATTTTGTAAATAAGTAATTTTCTCCTTCACTGATGGGCGCTGATGAGGCAGCACTGATGGACACTGATAGGCTGCACTGATGGGCACTAATGAGGTGGCACTTATGGGCACTGATGAGGAGGCACGAAAATGCCGCACTTATGGGCACTGATAGGTGGCACTGATAGGTGGCACTGATGGGTGGCACTGGGTACAGATAGACAGCAGTGGTGGGCACAGATAGGCGGCATTGGTGGGCACAGATAGGCAGCACTGGTGGGCACGGATAGGCGGCACTGATAGGTGGTATTTATGGGCAGCAGTGATGAGCATTGATGGGCAGCAGTTATGGCCATTGATGGGCAGCACTGATAGCCAGCACTGACTGGCATCACTAATGGCCACTGATTGCTGGCACTTGTGGGCAACATTGGTGTCATTGGACACAGTAATAACTCTCAGTATTGTTGTCATTTCACACAATAATAACCCCAACATTGGTGTCCGTGGACACAGTTATAACCTGGAGCTGGATACCCACCGGTGACATTCGTGTTAGTGGTAATAATAAGCCCTGACATTTGTGCCTGTGGATGCAATTATAACCCCCAACTTTGGTGTCAGTGAATGAAAAAAAAAAGCCCCCTACATTGGTGTCACTGAATGAAATATTAACACCCGACATTGATGTGGACACAATATTAATCCCTAACATTGGTGTCAGTGGACTCGATATTAATCCCCCAACATTGTTGTCAGTGAATGCAATAATAACTCTCACCATTGGTGTCAGTGGAGTCAATATTAACGTGAATCAAAAAATGTAGCGCTAAAACGTATATACTTTGTGAAAAGTGATAAATATAAATCTTAATAATAACATTCCCACAGTGAACGTGAGCATTAACAATCATATATCATAAATATTGATATTGATGGTGATTGACCAAAAGGAGACATGAACTGGATCAATAATATATGCCAGTCCAAAATTATATATATATAAAGTTCATATATAGTAGACACTGGTAATCCCAGATAATTCCCTCGGATTGGCTCAGGGGCAGGGGAAGCTGAACCACACAGATGAGGAACGGCTTGTCTGATGATAGGAAGAAGAAATGAATACTCTTACCAGAGATGTTGGATACAGCTACCGTACGGTATTTGTATCAAGCTGGCTTAAATGCTGGAACTCTTGTATCAGTGGGTACCAGATGGAGCAGGTGGGGACCACGGCAATCAGGAACCAAGCAGCATGCACAGCGACCAGTGGACCAATCGGTATACACAGCAACCAGTGAACCTCCAATTGCCCAGGTGATCCAAAGGGGAGTGGTCCCACGAACCGGGGAAAAAAAGAAGGAAAAATGGAGGCAACTCCAATAGTGCAGGTCAAAAAAAAATTAAAATTTATTCACATTGGTATGTGACAAATCAAACAAAATAGGTAAAAAATCTCGAGATGGGACCACTCCCCTTTGGATCACCTGGGCAATTGGAGGTTCACTGGTTGCTGTGTATACCGATTGGTCCACTGGTCGCTGTGCATGCTGCTTGGTTCCTGATTGCCGTGGTCCCCACCTGCTCCATCTGGTACCCACTGATACAAGAGTTCCAGCATTTAAACCAGCTTGATACAAATACCGTACGGTAGCTGTATCCAACATCTCTGGTAAGAGTATTCATTTCTTCTTCCTATCATCAGACAAGCCGTTCCTCATCTGTGTGGTTCAGCTTCCCCTGCCCCTGAGCCAATCCGAGGGAATTATCTGGGATTACCAGTGTCTACTATATATGAACTTTATATATATATAATTTTGGACTGGCATATATTATTGATCCAGTTCATGTCTCCTTTTGGTCAATCACCATCAATATCAATATTTATGATATATGATTGTTAATGCTCACGTTCACTGTGGGAATGTTATTATTAAGATTTATATTTATCACTTTTCACAAAGTATATACGTTTTAGCGCTACATTTTTTGATTCACATTTCTTTGACTTTGTTTGTTTTGTATGTCAGCCGCTTTTTCACATTGAGTTGTTTTTCATCGAAGGTAGCGCAGTGTTTTCCACATTTCTAGAGTCAATATTAACCCCCAACATTGGTGTCAGCGGATGCAAAATTACCCCCAACATTGGTGTCAGCGGATGCAAGATTACCCCCAACATTGGTGTCAGTGCTTGTTGACACAAAAATAACCACCAACATTGTTGTCAGTGGACACAATAATAACTCTCAGCATTAGTGTCATTTGACACAATAACCCCCGACACTGATGTCAGCGGACACAATAATAACCTGGAGCTGGATATCCGCAGGTGCCAGGTGACTCTCCTGGGAGATGTTAAGTGTAATGCCTCGTACACACGATCGGACTTTCCGCCAACAAAACCGTGGCATTTTGTCCGAAGGCTGTTGGCTCAAACATGTCTTGCATACACACGGTCACACAAATGTTGGGCAACAATTACTAATGTAGTGATGTACTAGACGTACTATGTGGTTTTTCAGCTCTTTAGCGCCACCCTTTGGACTTGGAAGTTTGGTGAGTGTTGATTTGTGCTTTTCTTTTCGCTTTTTCATTTAGCGTTTTTCAGTTTGTTTCCGAACGGCCGTTCGTCAACCAGACATGTTGCGGAATTGGAGGAGATAACGTGTACCGTATATACTCGAGTATAAGCACATTTTTTTGTGCTGAAAGTGCCCCCCTCGGCTTATACTCAAGTCAAGTCATAGTTCGGGGGACCTATGGCTGCAAATGGGCACAGTGAGGCATGCAAATGGGCACAGTGAGGCTGCAAATGGGCACAGTGAGGCTGCAAATGGGCATTGTTGACCCCCTTTTCCACTTACAGTAGCTGCGCATTTCTCTAGGCTTATACTCGAGTCAATAAGTTTTCCCAGTTTTTTGTGGTAAAATTAGGTGCCTTATATTCGGGTCGGCTTATACTCGAGTATATACAGTAATTTATTATTGGCCTTGGAGTTATTGCTTTGACAGAATTTTTTTGGTTGAATAATGATTTGATTTGATATATTTTCTATATTTTTGGATGCATAGAATGCACTTTTTGGTTAAGTTCTATTTGCAGATATCATGTCTAATTTTATTTTTAAATTGTTTTTAATGCACAATAAAAAAAAATTTTGTAGAATAATACTCGGCTATGTGTTTTACTTCAAATGACAGTTTGGGAGTAGACAGTTACATTTAAAAAAATACAATGTAAAATTGACAAGGGACACCAACATAGTTGTATCTTTGATCTTAAAAACTACATGATAATGGTGCTGTGATAACTTGCATAAATAAAAAATAAAAAAACATAATAATATTATTCTTGATATCACTAGAAAAGAAAAAGCCTTTGAAAATCTGTTTGCAATAACTCCATCAGTATCACCAGCAAAGCAGCTTCATTATTATCCCATTAAAGAAGAAGAGAATTGTGCACTGCATTTCAAGATTTCATAATTTGCTGCGTCACGAATGTTAACTCTGCATTACAAACGCTATTTTACAAGACCGACCGCTTCTGGCTCATCCTTGCTTCCGAGCATGCGTGTTTGTACTTTTGACTTTTGTCCGACGGACTTGTGTACACACACGATCGGAAAATCCAACAACACACATTTGATGGTGGAAAATTTGAAAACATGCTAGCCAACATTTGTTGACGGAAAATCTGACAACAATTGTGCAAAGGAGCATACACACGGTCTGATTGTCCGCCAACAGTCTGTCATCGAACATTTCAAAGCAAAAAACAAATCATTGAAAACACACTTATGCCCCGTACACACGGTCGGAATTTCCGACGGAAAATGTCCTATCGGACCATGTTGTCGGAAAATCCGGCCGTGTGTGGGCGCCATCGGACTTTTTCCGTCGGAAAAAATTTGAGATCCTGCTCTCAAATTTTCCGACAACAAAGTCCGATCGGACTTTTTCCGATCGTGTGTAGCGAATTCCGACGGACAAAGTGCCACGCATGCTCAGATCAAATTACAAGACCAAAGCTATTGGCTACTAGCCTCTACGTAGTTCCGTCGTACACAACGAACGTCACCACGTTCAGAATGATCGGATTTTCTGACAACTTTGTCCGACCGTGTGTATGAAACACCAGTGTCGGACAAAATCCGTTGGAAAAAATCTGACGGATTTTGTGGTCGGAATTTCCGACCGTGTGTATGGGGCATTATAGTGACTGACGCTGAATGTTTCTTATTCCCTTTTAGCTATGGACTCAGCCCTGGGGTAAATGTCAGCCCACCCAGCCACTAGGGGTCCCTCAAATGCCCCTGGGTGTTGGGGGGGGGGGATGCTACGGACACAAGCCCTTAAACTTGGTACACACAATGAGATTATTGGATGAATGAGCCTCTGTTTTTTTTTTTTCCCGTTAGTCTCCATATCGAAAATGAATAGGTTACTAAAGTTCAAAAATTATCGAACGACAGAATAAAAATTGTAATATATTATATTGTGTTTGTATTGCATTTTTTAGACAAAAGTTGTACCGGTTAAATGAAAATCGTATGATCTGGTATCGTACGAGAACATTTTTCATATTTGTCCCTTTGGATAATTTCGGACTAAAGCTGTGTACTAGTGATCAGATAATCGTACGATCGCTTTGAAAGCATTATTTTTTGTACAATTTTCTGATTGTGTGTACGGTTCTTTAGTGAGCTGGTAAATTCAGATCTGTCCACCAAGTTATCTTCACTGCTGTAGATGAATTCAAGTAAAGTGATGACATGGTAGACACATCCAACCACTGATGATTGCAAGATAGTGTTCTGAAGGTCATCAACAAGTGAGCCACAAAGGATGTCCCACAAGAATGTATTTCGTGGAAAGTGAAGACATCCAGCCTGATGAAGTGGAATATTATAGTATAGGCTAATCAAAGTCCATATATGTAACATGGATCAATCCAAACAGCCCCAAGAAGTGAACCATGTGTTCCACCGTCGCTGTACATCCATGAAAGTTATGTACTTCCTATTTGGGGATCTGGAATATTAAATTTTTATATAGTTACATAGTTGGTAAGGCTGAAAAAATACACCAGTCCATCCAGTTCAACCTGTGGTGTGTGAGTGTGCTTGTGTTTATGTCAATAGTACATTGTATATCCTTGTATGTTGTGATCGTTAACTGATTCCCGACTGGCGCACGACGATGTACGTTGACAGAATGGCACGGACAGGCATAAGGGCGTACAGGTACGTCCCCTTTTAAGATGCCGCCGTGAGTCTGGTCGCGGGTCCCGCGGACTCGATCGCCGCGGGGATACCCGCGATCGTCTCACGGGAAGGCTCAACGGGGAGATGCGGAAATAAACAGCATCTCCCCGTTCTGCCTAGCAACTAGTGACGCCAATCTCTGCTCCCTGTGATTGGAGCAGAGATCAGCATTCACTAGCTGACAGCCACGCCCCCCCACAGCTAGAAACACGCCTCTAGGAACATGTAACCCCTACACTGCCACCTAGTGGTTAACCCCTTCACTGCCAGTGTCATTTACACAGGAATCAATGCATTTAAATAGCACTGATTGCTGTATAAATGACAATGGTCCCAAAAATGTGTCAAAAATGTCCGATGTGTCCGCCATAATGTCGCAGTCACAATAAAAATCGCTGATCGCCACCATTACTAGTAAAAAAAAAAATATTAATAAAAATGCTATAAAACTATCCCCTATTTTGTAAACGCTATAAATTCTGTGCAAACCAATCAATAATCGCTTATTGCGATTTTTTTTACCAAAAATATGTAGAAGAATACATATCGGCCTAAACTGAGGAAAAAAAATGTTTTTTATATATTTTTGGGGGATATTTATTATAGCAAAAAGTAAAAAAATTATGTGTTTTTTTAAAAATTTACACAATTTTTTTGTTTATAGTGCAAAAAATTAAAACCGCAGGGGCGATCAAATACCACCAAAAGAAAGCTCTATTTGTGGGAAAAAAAGGACGTCAATTTTGTTTGGGAGCCACGTCGCACGACCGTGCAATTGTCAGTTAAAGCGACGCAGTGCCGAATCGCAAAAAGTGGTCTGATCTTAAGCCAGCAAAAGTGGTTAAGGTGCCCATCTAATCGTTTTTTTTTAAACCATAGACACTTCCCGCTGATACCACTGCTTGTGGAAGAGAATCCCACATCCTTACCACTCTGACAGTAAAGAACCCTCTACGCAATAATGCGGAGTTCCGCCTGGGTAAAAAAAAATTTAAAGTCAGCAGCTACAAATACTTCAGTTGCTGACTGTTAATATATGGACGCTTACCTGTCCTGGGAGCCCGCGATGTCGGCACCCGAAGCCGACCTGCCCCTCAGATCCGGGTGCAGGCACCGGCATCCTTACTAAGTCCTACAGCTTCACAGCCTGTTTCCTACTGCGCATGCTCGAGTCATGCTGCACTTTCTGAATGGTCCCTGATGTCTTCTAGGACCTGTGTGTCTCCCAGAAGGCAGCAGGGAGAGGGAGGAGGGGCCGGACATTGTGTAGTTCGCCGCACAATGTGTGGCGATCTTTCCCCGGAAGTGGGAGCAGATACCTGGATTTTCCAGGGATCCCCTCCCCCCTGAAAGGTGCCAAATGTGGCACCGGAGGGGGGGAGGAATCCGATCCGCAGAAATTCTATTTCTGGGTGGAACTCCGCTTTAAGGTTCTCTTTTTCAGTGAGTGGCCGCGTGTCTTTTTAAATTCCCTTTCACTGAAATGTTTTTTCCCTAGGCTAGGGTCACCAGTACAGTATTTAAACATCGCTATCATATCCCCTCCCAAGCGTCTCTTCTCTAGAGAGAATAGGTTCAATGCTTATAGTCTTTCCCCATAGCTGAGATCCTCTAGTCCAGTGATGGTAAACCTTAAACCTTTTTGAGCCCGAGTGCCCAAAGTGAAATGAATACATTGGTTTTGTGTTGCAAAGGGCCAACACGGCAATTTGTGAGAGAGAGGAGTTGTGTGAGAGAGAGGGGGTTGTGAGAGAGAAAGAGAGAGCGAGAGGGGACAGCGAGAGTGAGGGGTGTGAGAGAGATGCTGAGAGGGAGGGGGCTGAGAGAGAGGGGGGCAGAGAGAGAGGGGTGTGAGATATGCTGAGAGAGAGGGGAACAGAGAGCGAGAGGGAGAACAGAGAGGGAGGGGGGCTGAGAGAGAGGGAGGGGGGCTGAGAGAGAGGGGACAGAGAGAGAGGTGTGTGAGAGATGCTGAGAGAGAGGGGAACAGAGAGCGAGAGGGAGAACAGAGAGGGAGGGGGGCTGAGAGAGAGGGAGGGGGGCTGAGAGAGAGGGGACAGAGAGAGAGGTGTGTGAGAGATGCTGAGAGAGAGGGGAACAGAGAGCGAGAGGGAGAACAGAGAGGGAGGGGGGCTGAGAGAGAGGGAGGGGGGCTGAGAGAGAGGGGACAGAGAGAGAGGGGTGTGAGAGATGCTGAGAGAGAGGGGCAACAGAGAGAGGAAGAGGGTCTGAGAGAGAGGGGTGTAAGAGAAATGCTGAGAGAGGTGAGCAACAGAGAGAGGGAGGGTGGACAGAGAGAGAGAGAAAGAGAGATGGGGGGACAGAGAGAGAGGGGTGTGAGAGAGGGGGGACAGAGAAAGAGAAGGGGGACAGAGAGAGAGAAGAGGGACAGAGAGAGGGGTGCAAGAGAGATTCTGAGAGAGAGAGAGGGAACAGAGAGAGGGGGACACAAAGAGGGGGGGACGGAAAAAGAGGGGGCTGGAAGAGAGGGATGGGGGCTGAGAGGAGAGAGAGAACTCTAGCTCTGTCCTGGACCCTCTTGTGTGCCCACAGAGATGGCTCTGCGTGCCATAGGTTCGCCATCACTGCTCTAGTCCCTTTATTAGCTTCAGTGGCGCCCCTCCTCAAGAATGCACATGCACAGGCCCATCTGAAGTTTGCCAATGAAGATCTAAATGATTCAGAGAAGGAATGGGATTAAGTGCTGTGGTCAGATGGGACCAGAATTGAGTTCTTTGGTATTAACCCGATTCAATTATGTTTGGAGGTAGAAAAATGCTGACTACGACCCTAAGAACACCATCCCTACAGTCAAGCACGGAGGGGCTGTTTCTTTGCTAAAGGTACAGGCCAACTTTGCTACCTTGAGGGCCAATGGACGGGGCCATGTATTGTAAAATCTTGGATGGGAACCTTCTTCCCTCAGACAGAACATTGAAGATGGGTCGTGGACGGGTCTTCCAGCATGACAATGACCCAAAACATACTGCCAAGTCAACAAAGGAGTGGCTCAAGAAGAAGCACATTAAGGTGGCCTAGCCAGTCTCCTGACCTTAATTCGCCAAAAAACCTTAAGGATTTAGAGAAGATTTTTGGACCAAAATACATCCTGAGATGTGTGCAAACCTGATCACCAACTACAAAAAACGTCTTACCTCTGTGCTTGCCAACAAGTGTTTCTCCACCAAGTACAAAGTCATGTTTTGCTTGGGGATCAAATACTTATTTTACTCAATAAACTGCCACTCAATTTATGACATTTGTATCATGTGATTTTTTTTTCTGGATTTTTGGTTAATATTCTGTCTTTATAATTTAGAATACACCTATGATAAAAAAAAAAAAAATTATAGACCCTTCATTTCTTAGTAAGTGGGCAAACTTACAAAATCGCAGGGTATCAAATAATTATTTTCCCCACTGTAACTATATATGCCGAATAGTAGATAAAAGATGATATCCAGGTCTTATGCCATCATTTATTAAGTTAAACATGCGCTTACACAGTAAAAATCTTTAAAATGCCACAAATGTGTCAGAGGACATGAAAATGTAACCTCTCATGTCGCTTCAGGATTTATGCTTGAAGATGGCAACTAGGAGGAAAAGGAAAACCAATGACAAAATACAAAAATAATTATATATCTATGGTTAATAATTGTTTGTGTTATATGGTTATATAATTCTTTTTGTATTTTTGTATTTTGTCATGTTTTTTTTTTTTTTTCCCTTCTAGTTGCCATCTTCAAGCATGAATCCTGAAGAAGCAAAAATAGCAAAACACTTTGATTTATATGCTTGGATCATCCATAAGTGTCTGTCTTGACCATACTACTTCATATATATATAGATATAGATATATTCTGTGGTGGTTTTAACCACTTTCAGACCGGACCATTTTGCTGGCTTAAGACCAGACAATTTTTGCGATTCGGCACTGCGTCAAACTGACAATTGCGCGGTCTTGCGACGTGGCTTCCAAACAAAATTGACGTCCTTTTTTTTCCCACAAATAGAGCTTTCTTTTGGTGGTATTTGATCGCCCCTGCGGTTTTTATTTTTTGCGCTATAAACAAAAAAAGAGCGACAATTTTGAAAAAAACGCATTATTTTTTACCTTTTGCTATAATAAATATCCCCCAAAAATATATAAAAAAACATATTTTTTCCTCAGTTTAGGCCGATACGTATTCTTCTACATATTTTTGGTAAAAAAAAATCGCAATAAGCGACTATTGATTGGTTTTCGCTAAAGTTATAGCGTTTACAAAATAGGGGATAGTTTGATAGCATTTTTATTAATAATTTTTTTTTATACTAGTAATGGGGGCGATCAGCGATTTTTATTGTGACTGCGACATTATGGCGGACACATCGGACATTTTTGACACATTTTTGGGACCATTGTCATTTATATAGAAATCAGTGCTATTTAAATGCATTGATTCCTGTGTAAATGACACTGGCAGTGAAGGGGTTAATCACTAGGTGGCAGTGAAGGGGTTACATGTTCCTAGAGGCGTGTTTCTAACTGTGGGGGGGCGTGGCTGTCAGCTAGTGAATGCTGATCTCTGCTCCAATCACAGGGAGCAGAGATCGGCGTTACTAGTTGCTAGGCAGAACGGGGAGATGCTGTTTATTTCCGCATCTCCCCGTTGAGCCTTCCCGTGAGACGATCACGGGTATCCCCGCGGCGATCGAGTCCGCGGGACCCACGACCGGCCTCACGGGGGTCCCGACCGGTGCGAGCACGTGCCGGCGGCGGCACGCACTTGATGGCACGGCGGCATCTTAAAGGGGACGTACCTGTATGCCTGTCAGTGCCATTCTGTCGACGTATATCGTCGTGCGCTGGTCGGGAAGCGGTTAAACAGATTGCAGTTTTAATGTGAAATAATACATTTTTGATTTTATATAAGGTGCAAATTCTGTGTTTTCCTCTCATTTGCTTGGCACATTTAAAGTCCCTTTCCCTTGTTAGAGTGAGGGTCACCTGTCCATAGGGCATGGGCATGGCATGGTCCCCTCCTCTACAAGGAAAAATATTTTGGCAAGTATATGATTATCCTCCTTGGGTGATGGTCTCCTCCTCTTCCTCCTCTTAAAGCGGAAGTAAACCCATCGATTTAACAGTCTAAAAAAAAAAAAGGCATGCCGTGAATGCTAACTGCACATTGGCTGTGCTCTCAACCAAACAGTCAAACCATCCAATGGCTGGTGTCATAACGGATCACATGTGCAGCACTGTGGCAGTTGAAGATTAAACAGAGGCAAAGATGGCAGCTTCCTTGGCTGAAAACGATAGGGGGGTTTACTTCCACTTTAACCTCTAGGGGTCTCTCTGTTAGGATCTCCAGTAATGGGGGGTGTGATTACTTTAAGATCGGTACGTATTCATGCTGCCCAAGTTCCCAGCTCATATAATGGGGGGGGGGGGGGGGTCGGTATAAGAAGGCCTCTCATGGTGCAGTATTGTGGTACAATGCAGTTTATTAAAATACAGATGCACTAACATTTAAAATGCTAAAATAGCACTGTAGTACAAAATTCACGGGCTTCACTCACGCATGATGTCTGCGTCTGATAGGACGGGCGGTGGCAGACGCGGACCAGAATTGACGTCATGCGTAAGCGAAGCCTGGGAATTCTGTAATACAGCGCTATTTTAGCATTTTAAATGGAACGAGAGTGGTTGAACATTTTGGGTCATGTTTAGTTCCACAAAGACTTTATTGAAACAAGGCAGACCCAGAGGACCATACACAATTTTACAACAAGTGAGAAGAAAAAAGAAGGGAAGGGACATTTTCTCAAAAATAGCATACATTGCAACTTGTCTGTAATAGAAACAATACATACAAATTACATAAGGTGACTTGGGTCTTGTTTTAACGAGTGAAGTGTGTTTAGAAATGTGTCAGCCTTGTTGATTTTATTTGCATGATTTTATATAGATTTTTGTGATAAAAATATATTTTATATATACACTATATTACCAAAAGAATTGGGACACCTGCCTTTACACGCACATGAACCTTAATGACATCCCAGGCTTAGCCCGTAGGGTTCAATATTGAGTTGGCCCACCCTGTTTCTGGGAAGGCTGTCCACAAGGTTTAGGAGTGTGTCTATGGGAATGTTAGACCATTCTTCCAGAAGCGCATTTGTGAGGTCAGCCACTGATTGGCTCACAGTCTCCGTTCTAATTCATCCCAAAGGCGTTCAATCGGATTGGGATCAGGACTCCGTATCATTATGGACCTTGCTTTGTGCACTGGTCCAAATCATTTGGTGGAGGGGGGGTTATGGTGTGGGGTTGTTTTTCAGGGGTTGGGCTTGGCCCCTTAGGCCTCTTTCACACAGACGGACTGTTCAGGTCCGCCTGTCAGTTTTTTAGGTGGACCTGAATGGACTCTCCATGCAGGTCTATGGGGCGATGGAAGTCAGCGATGACCATGTCCTCTGACATCCGATCCGCTCCGATCCGCTAAAATCAGACGTATGGCAATACGTTCGCATCCATCCTGGCGGATCGGATGAGATCTGATGAAAACAGATATGCTGCCCTTTTTCGTCTGATCCCTCCAAAGAATCAGCGTCACTCTGACAGGCCCCTCCCCGCTCAGTGAGCAGAGACGGAGCTGTCATCCACCGGCTCAGCAGAGATCAACGGAGAAATCTCCTGCTGAGCTGGTGGACTCCGCTGAGCGGATCTGCCTCGTGTGGAAGGGGCCTTAGTTCCAGTGAAGGGAACCCTTAAGGTGTCAGCATATCAAGATATTTTGGACAATTTCATGCTCCCAACTTTGTGGGAACAGTTTGGGGATGGCTCCTTCCTGTTCCAACATGACTGCCCACCAGTGCACAAAGCAAGGTCCATAAAGACATGGATGAGCGAGTTTGGGGTGGAGGAACTTGACTGGGCTGCACAGAGTCCTGACCTCAACCCGATAGAACACCTTTGGGATGAATTAGAGCAGAGACTGTGGGCCAGGCCTCGTCCAACATCAGTGCCTGACCTCACAAATGCGCTTCTGGAAGAATGATCAAACATTCCCATAGACACACTCCTAAACCTTGTGGACAGCCTTCCCAGAAGAGTTGAAGCTGTTATAGCTGCAAAGGGTGGACCAACTCAATATTGAACCCTACTGACTAAGACGCCATTAAAGTTCATGTGCGTGTAAAGGGCAGCGTTCCAATACTTTTGGTAAAACAGTGTATATAGATTGTGGATACATTTGGGTGCTTTAAAAGTCCCATCATAGACATCTGGAGAGTTGTATATGTGATATCCCTAGGTGGGCAGTGCATAGTAATATGCACAAAAGTAAAAATGGCAAAAGTCAAGAAAGAAAATGACACAGAAATTTGTCTATTTTCAGTTAAAGCGTCAGTTAAATCTACGCAGTGCCGAATCTCAAAAAGTGGTCTGGTCTTAAGCCAGCAAAATGGTCCGGTCTGAAAGTGGTTAAGGTGCCCATCTAATCGTTTTTTTTTAAACTATAGACACTTCCCGCTGATACCACTGCTTGTGGAAGAGAATCCCACATCCTTACCACTCTGACAGTAAAGAACCATCTACGCAATAAAACGAAGTTCCGCCTGGGTAAAAAAAAATTAAAAGTCAGCAGCTACAAATACTTCAGCTGCTGACTTTTAATATATGGATGCTTACCTGTCCTGGGAGCCCGCGATGTCGGCACTCGAAGCCGACCTGTCCCTCAGCTCCGGGTGCAGGCGCCGGCATCCTTACTAAGTCCTACAGCTTCACAGCCTGTTTCCTACTGCGCATGCTCGAGTCATGCTGCACTTTCTGAATGGTCCCTGATGTCTTCTGGGACCTGTGTGTCTCCCAGAAGGCAGCAGGGAGAGGGAGGAGGGGTCGGACATTGTGTAGTTCGCTGCACAATGTGTGGCGATCTTTCCCCGGAAGTGGGAGCAGATACCTGGATTTTCCAGGGATCCCCTTCCCCCTGAAAGGTGGCAAATGTGGCACCGGAGGGGGGGAGGAATCCGATCCGCAGAAATTCTATTTCTGGGTGGAACTCCGCTTTAATGTTCCCTTTTTCAGTGAGTGGCCGTGTGTCTTTTTAAATTCCCTTTCACTGAAACGTTTTTTCCCTAGGCTAGGGTCACCATACAGTATTTAAACATCGCTATCATATCCCCTCCCAAGCGTCTCTTCTCTAGAGAGAATAGGTTCAATGCTTATAGTCTTTCCCCATAGCTGAGATCCTCTAGTCCCTTTATTAGCTTCAGTGGCGCCCCTCCTCGAGAAGGCACATGTACAGGCCCATCTGAAGTTTGCCAATGAAGAACTAAATGATTCAGAGAAGGATTGGGATTAAGTGCTGTGGTCAGATGAGACCAAAATTGAGTTCATTGGTATTAACCCGATTCAATTATGTTTGGAGGAATAAAAATGCTGACTACGACCCTAAGAACACCATCCCTACAGTCAAGCACGGAGGGGCTGTTTCTTTGCTAAAGGTACAGGCCAACTTTGCTACATTGAGGGGCCAATGGACGGGACCATGTATTGTAAAATCTTGGATGGGAACCTTCTTCCCTCAGCCAGAACACTGAAGATGGGTCGTGGACGGGTCTTCCAGCATGACAATGACCCAAAACATACTGCCAAGTCAACAAAGGAGTGGCTCAAGAAGAAGCACATTAAGGTGGCCTAGCCAGTCTCCTGACCTTAAGGATTTAGAGAAGATTTGTGGACCAAAATCCATCCTGAGATGTGTGCAAACCTGGTCACCAACTACAAAAAACGTCTTACCACTGTGCTTGCCAACAAGGGTTTCTCCACCAAGTACAAAGTCATGTTTTGCTTGGGGATCAAATACTTATTTTACTCAATAAACTGCCACTCAATTTATGACATTTGTATCATGTGATTTTTTTTTTCTGGATTTTTGGTTAATATTCTGTCTTTATAATTTAGAATACACCTATGATAGACCCTTCATTTCTTAGTAAGTGGGCAAACTTACAAAATCGCAGGGGATCAAATAATTATTTTCCCCACTGTAACTATATATGCCGAATAGTAGATAAAAGATGATATCCAGGTCTCATGCCATCATTTATTAAGTTAAACATGCACTTATACAGTAAAAATCTTTAAAATGCCACAAATGTGTCAGAGGACATGAAAATGTAACCTCTCATGTCGCTTCAGGATTTATGCTTGAAGATGGCAACTAGGAGGAAAAGGAAAACCAATGACAAAATACAAAAAGAATTATATATCTATGGTTAATAATTGTTTGTGTTATATGGTTATATAATTCTTTTTGTATTTTTGTATTTTGTCATGTTTTTTTTTTTTTCCCTTCTAGTTGCCATCTTCAAGCATGAATCCTGAAGAAGCAAAAATAGCAAAACACTTTGATTTATATGCTTGGATCATCCATAAGTGTCTGTCTTGACCATACTACTTCATATATATATAGATATAGATATATTCTGTGGTGGTTTTAACCACTTTCAGACCGGACCATTTTGCTGGCTTAAGACCAGACAATTTTTGCGATTCGGCACTGCGTCGAACTGACAATTGCGCGGTCTTGCGACGTGGCTTCCAAACAAAATTGACGTCCTTTTTTTCCCACAAATAGAGCTTTCTTTTGGTGGTATTTGATCGCCCCTGCGGTTTTTATTTTTTGCGCTATAAACAAAAAAAGAGCGACAATTTTGAAAAAAACGCATTATTTTTTACCTTTTGCTATAATAAATATCCCCCAAAAATATATAAAAACACATATTTTTTCCTCAGTTTAGGCCGATACGTATTCTTCTACATATTTTTGGTAAAAAAAAATCGCAATAAGCGACTATTGATTGGTTTTCGCTAAAGTTATAGCGTTTACAAAATAGGGGATAGTTTGATAGCATTTTTATTAATAATTTTTTTTTTATACTAGTAATGGGGGCGATCAGCGATTTTTATTGTGACTGCGACATTATGGCGGACACATCGGACATTTTTGACACATTTTTGGGACCATTGTCATTTATATAGAAATCAGTGCTATTTAAATGCATTGATTCCTGTGTAAATGACACTGGCAGTGAAGGGGTTAATCACTAGGTGGCAGTGAAGGGGTTACATGTTCCTAGAGGCGTGTTTCTAACTGTGGGGGGGCGTGGCTGTCAGCTAGTGAATGCTGATCTCTGCTCCAATCACAGGGAGCAGAGATCGGCATTACTAGTTGCTAGGCAGAACGGGGAGATGCTGTTTATTTCCGCATCTCCCCGTTCAGCCTTCCCGTGAGACGATCACGGGTATCCCCGCGGCGATCGAGTCCGCGGGACCCACGACCGGCCTCACGGGGGTCCCGACCGGTGCGAGCACGTGCCGGCGGCGGCACGCACTTGATGGCACGGCGGCATCTTAAAGGGGACGTACCTGTACGCCCTTATGCCTGTCCGTGCCATTCTGTCGTTGTATATCGTCGTGCGCTGGTCGGGAAGCGGTTAAACAGATTGCAGTTTTAATGTGAAATAATACATTTTTGATTTTATATAAAGTGCAAATTCTGTGTTTTCCCCTCATTTGCTTGGCACATTTAAAGTCCCTTTCCCTTGTTAGAGTGAGGGTCACCTGTCCATAGGGCATGGGCATGGCATGGTCCCCTCCTCTACAAGGAAAAATATTTTGGCAAGTATATGATTATCCTCCTTGGGTGATGGTCTCCTCCTCTTCCTCCTCTTAACCTCTAGGGGTCTCTCTGTTAGGATCTCCAGTAATGGGGGGTGTGATTCCTTTAAGATCGGTACCCATTCATGCGGCCCAAGTTCCCAGCTCATATAATGGGGGGGGGGGGTCGGTATAAGAAGGCCTCTCATGGTGCAGTATTGTGGTACAATGCAGTTTATTAAAATACAGATGCACTAACATTTAAAATGCTAAAATAGCACTGTAGTACAAAATTCACGG
The DNA here is from genome assembly GCA_028564925.1 of Lithobates sylvaticus. NCBI lineage: Eukaryota > Metazoa > Chordata > Amphibia > Anura > Ranidae > Lithobates > Lithobates sylvaticus. The sequence goes on along the minus strand of CM053026.1, from coordinate 739,972,410 downwards.
GCTTCACTCACGCATGATGTCCGCGTCTGATAGGACGGGTGGTGGCAGACGCGGACCAGAATTTACGTCATGCGTAAGCGAAGCCTGGGAATTGTGTAATACAGCGCTATTTTAGCATTTTAAATGGAACAAGAGTGGTTGAACATTTTGGGTCATGTTTAGTTCCACAAAGACTTTATTGAAACAAGGCAACTGCAGAAGCAAAGACCCAGAGGACCATACACAACATCACAACAAGTGGGAAGAAAAGAGAAGGGAAGGGAAGTTTTCTCAAAAATAGCATACATTGCAACTTGTCTGTAATAGAAACAATACATACAAATTACATAAGGTGACTTGGGTCTTGTTTTAACGAGTGAAGTGTGTTTAGAAATGTGTCAGCCTTGTTGATTTTATTTGCATGATTTTATATAGATTTTTGTGATATAAAATATATTTTATATATACACTATATTACCAAAAGAATTGGGACGTCTGCTTTTACACGCACATGAACCTTAATGGCATCTCAGGCTTAGCTCGCAGGGTTCAATATTGAGTTGGCCCACCCTGTTTCTGGGAAGGCTGTCCACAAGGTTTAGGAGTGTGTCTGGGAATGTTAGACCATTCTTCCAGAAGCGCATTTGTGAGGTCAGCCACTGATTGGCTCACAATCTCCGCTCTAATTCATCCCAAAGGCGTTCAATCGGATTGGGATCAGGACTCCGTATCATTATGGACCTTGCTTTGTGCACTGGTCCAAATCATTTGGTGGAGGGGGGATTATGGTGTGGGGTTGTTTTTCAGGGGTTGGGCTTGGCCACTTAGGCCCCTTTCACACAGACGGACTGTTCAGGTCTACCTGGCAGATTTTTAAGTGGACCTGAATGGACGCTCCATGCAGGTCTATGGAGCGACGGATGTCAGCGGTGACCATGTCCTCTGACATCCGATCCGCTCCGATCCGCTAAAATCAGAGGTATGGCGATGCGTTTGCATCCATCCTGACGGATCGGATGAGATCTGATGAAAACGGATATGCTGTCCTTTTTCGTCTGATCCCTCCATAGAATCAGAGGCGCTCTGACAGGCCCCTCCCCGCTCAGTGAGCAGAGGCGGAGCTGTCATCCACCGGCTCAGCAGAGATCAACGGAGAAATCTTCTGCTGAGATGGTGGACTCCACTGAGCGGATCTGCCTCGTGTTGAAGGCCCTTTAGTTCCAGTGAAGGGAACTCTTAAGGCGTCAGCATACCAAGACATTTTGGACAATTTCATGCTCCCAACTTTGTGGAAACAGTTTGGGGATGGCCCCTTCCTGTCCCAACATGACTGCACACCAGTGCACAAAGCAAGGTCCATAAAGACATGGATGAGGGAGTTTGGGGTGGGGGAACTTGACTGGGCTGCACAGAGTCCTGACCTCAACCCGATAGAACACCTTTGGGATAAATTAGAGCAGAGACTGCGGGCCAGGCCTCGTCCAACATCAGTGCCTGACCTCACAAATGTGCTTCTGGAAGAATGGTTAAACATTCCCATAGACACACTCCTAAACCTTGTGGACAGCCTTCCCAGAAGAGTTGAAGCTGTTATACCTGCAAAGGGTGGACCAACTCAATATTGAACCCTACGGACTAAGACGCCATTAAAGTTCATGTGCGTGTAAAGGGCAGCGTTCCAATACTTTTGGTAAAACAGTGTATATAGATTGTGGATACATTTGGGTGCTTTAAAAGTCCCATCATAGACATCTGGAGAGTTGTATATGTGATATCCCTAGGTGGGCAGTGCATAGTAATATGCACAAAAGTAAAAATGGCAAAAGTCAAGAAAGAAAATGACACACAGAAATTTGGCTATTTTCTATGAAACAAAAAAAACACAAAATATTGCCATCATATTCAGTAGTTCCGTTTATTTGTATAATTAGGAATGTAGTAATTTACTTCCCTTTAGGTTTTATCTATTTTAATTTTTTATTTACCATGATACCGTATATACTCGAGTACAAGCCGACCCGAATATAAGCCGAGGCACCTAATTTTACCACAAAACAACTGGGAAAACGTATTGACTCGAGTATAAGCCTAGGGTGAGAAATGCGCAGCTACTGTAAGTGGAAAAGAGGGTCAACAATGCCCATTTGCAGCCTCACTGTGCCCATTTGCAGCCATAGGTCCCCTGAACTTCAAACTTGGTAGTTAAAGCGGTGTTTCACCTGAAAATTTTTTTTTTAAAAGTCAGCAGCTAAAAAAAAAAGTCGCTGCTGACTTTTAATAAGTACACTTACCCTCCCAGGGCGCCCGCGATGTTGTTCGTGGAGGCCGAGATGTCCCTCGGCGATCCGGATCCAGCGCCGCCATCCTTAGTCGACGCGCGGCCTACTGCGCATGCGCGATTCTTATTTGTGAATGGGGAACGCGGTGTGTTGTGGGACACAGTTCCCATAACACACCGCGCCCCATTCACTAGAAGACGGAAGGAGAGAAGATCACCGCGGCGCTGGAGGAGGCAGATTAGGATGATCTGCCTAGCAACAGCCATTTCTGGTAAGTAAAAAAAAAAAATTGTATTTTTTTTTTTCATTTTAAATTGTTACTAACATTTTTTCAAGTTTTTGTTTTCAGGGTGTCCCACCACTTTAAGGGTTCCTAGATGCCCCCTAGCTGCAGCCAAAGGGTCCCAAAATGACATTGCTGCAGATGGACACAGTTGACCGACTTGGGGGCCCTGTATCTCGGGGCCACTTGGTGCTAGGAACTTCCAATTTGGATACGTTGTAGTGTTGGTTCCACTGGGTTTGCCTACCAATTTGGGCCTCCTAGCTCTAAGTGGCCCCGAGATACGGGGCCGCAAATTCGGGTCGGAATTTTTTTTTTCTACAGAAAAGTGCTTGACTCGAGTATAAGCCAAGGGGGGCACTTTCAGCACAAAAAATGTGCTGAAAAACTCAGGCTTATACTCGAGTATATACGGTAACTTAATTTATGTTTTATTTTTAAACCTACTGGTCTCCGATGTCATTAGCAGAAAGGTAAGTACACTATCAAAGACCTTCCTTGGAAAATTGGCAAAGGAAATTAAGCAGTTCTTAAATATAATATGAAGGATCTTAGGAACAACGCAGACGCGGTGGGCTTAATATTGAGTATTGCGCCAGAAGACACCAACGAAGTCGCATCTTTCATTATGCAGTATCAGCATGAGCTTGTAATCCACAGAAGCACAAGCAAAGTTAAGGTCTTCATATAAATAAAGCCTCTATTTGAAATGTCACATGAAGGATGACATCAAAAAATATCTCCAAAATCAACGTTTTGTGCCACTGCCTGATATACTGAGATCATTTTAAATGACATGTCCTCTATGGAAAAACATAAAGAAAACTTTAATGTGTGTATTTTATAGCTGCCTAACATTCAACATTAATTCTGGCAGGCTTACTTATGAAATATTTATGGTTGCCCCACCAAATGATCTTTTTTTTATAGTGAAACTTCAGGAATTATTATTATTATTATTATTATTATTTAGGGCTGTTACTGATTAAAATTTTTGTGTTCGATTAATACATTTTTTTTTAAATCGATTAATCGACTAATTTCGATGAATTATAATGCACATACAGATCCAACTACTTTTAGCTGATCTCCTTGCATTGCAACTCTGCATTAGTCAGTGGTAAATGTGGTATACACTATATACAATCACCCGACACTAGTTAGTTTCCACAATCCATGACTTAACTTCACAGTTCACACAAATACGGTTTAAATTCAAACTGTAGCACTGACATAAGTCATTTTTTCCCCACAGTAGCGTGACAATCCCTCCACCTCCGGTCTAACTAATCACTCTCACCTTATGGCATGGACCCCTGTGCAAACAGGTGGTCATGCAAGCGGGTATCAAAAGGGTTAACACGGACCATAAACTTCTCTCACATCTCCTTAGATCTCAGCAAGGATGCCAGATCATGGGTAGAAAGAAAAGATCGAAGTGCTCACCGCTTAAGTATAAGATTTCATTTTTGTGTTCAAACACAAACTACTCACATAAAGATGATAAAAACACAGCATGTAAAGCCGACAATCGTGTTCGTTCCGTAAGGCAGCTGCGGGTGACGTCATGCGTAGCTCCTCCCCCATACACGTTACGTTCAATCAGAAATTCAACGTCACCGGACTCCTCCCCCTTCTCTTCGTTAGCAGACGGAGGCACTTGGGGAAGGGGGGGAGGAGTCCGGTGACGTTGATGTCCGTGACGTCACCGGATCTCCGAAGGAACTCCCTGAATACCCGAAAGCTGGCGGAGAGGTGAGTACCGATCAAAAGAATTTTGATCAATCGAAAAAATGAATGACTAATCGAAGAATTAATCTTAAATTTGCACAACCCTATTATTATTATTATTATACAGGATTTATATAGCACCAACAGTTTGCGTAGTGCTTTACAACATGAGGGCAGACAGTACAGTTACTATACAAATCTATACAGGAGGAATCAGAGGGCCCTGCTCGTTAGAGCTTACAATCAAGTAATACAAAAGGTAATAACTGTTGGGGATGAGCTGATGGAGAAAATAGACAGTTGTTAGGTGTGGGTAGGATAGGCTTCTCTGAAAAGGAGGATTTTCAGGGATCGTCTAAAAGCTAATAGAGTAGGAAAAAAAAAAGAGAGAAACTTTGTTCGGCGGGACTTTGAATGAGGCCAATCACTATATAAAATAAGGATGTGGGATATAAAACACAGTATTGCTTTTATGGGTTCCAGCATGCTTTTATATCCCACATTGTTACTTTATATAGTGATTGGCCTCATTCAAAGTCCCGCCGACCAAACTTTCTCTCTCTTTTTGTTCAAATTTGGGATGGAGGCCAATTACTTATGGTGCCTTGGACCACATCATCCTCTCTCGCTAATAGAGTAGGAGATAATCAGAGAGATTGGGGTAGGGAGTTCCATAGGATTGGAGAGGCTCTGGAGAAGTCCTGGAGGCGAGCATGGGAGGAGGTGATGAGGGAGATAGAGAGCAGGAGGTCTTGGGAGGAACGAAGAGAACAATAAGGCCCCTTTCACACTGCGGCGGGAGCCACGGTGACGGTAAAGCAGCGCTATATTTAGCGCTGCTTTACCTTCGTTTTAGCCGCGGTATTCGGCCGCTCGCGGGGTGGTTTTACCCCCCGCGAGCGGCCGAAAAAGGGTTAAAATCCCCCGCAAAGCGCCGCTGTAGGTATTGCCTTAGGCCCCTTTCACACTGGGGCGGTTTTCAGGCGGTACAGCGCTAAAAAATAGCGCCTGTACACCGCCTGAAAAAACCGGCCCCATTCACTCCAGTGTGAAAGCTGGCGGGCTTTCACACTGGAGCGGTGCGCTAGCAGGACGGTAAAAAAAGTCCTGCTAGCAGCATCTTTGGAGCGGTATAGGAGCGGTATATTCACCGCTCCTATACCGCTCCTACCCATTGATTTCAATGGGACACCGCGGTAATACCGCGGCAATACCTTTTTCGGCCGCTCGCGCGGGGGGGTAAAACCGTCCCGCGAGCGGCCGAATACCGCGGCTAAAACGACGGTAAAGCAGCGCTAAATATAGTGCTGCTTTACCGTCACCGCGGCTTCCCGCCCCAGTGTGAAAGGGGCCTTAGGTTGGTATTTTGAGACTAGGCTAGTGATGTAGCTGGGGGCTAAATTGTAGATGGCTTTGTAAGTTGTTGTTAGTATTTTGAATTTAATTTTTTAAGTTTTCTTATCTCTTTTCAAAGCACTAAGTCCTGTTTGTTAATAGACATGTGCACACTGAAATATTTTGTTTCGGAATTTCGTTTTGTCTGAAAAATGTATTTATTTAGTTACTCACGAAATTCGTTTTTATTTATTTTGTTTCGTTAAAAAAAATGCATTTGTCCGAAAATCCGAAATAATTAAGGTCAAATCTGTCATTGAAGACTTATGGTGTCTATCAAATGTTCTAAGAAGATTCGACGGAGCAGCTAAACTGTACGACGCCATAATCGTACATTTCCAGTCGAATGTTCCGCCTACAAAGCTATAGTAGAATTCTAATGTTGTATGACACTAGTAATAATTATATTTATTAAATATTATTACTAGTCAACCAACATTAGAATTCTTCTATAGCCTATGGGCGGAGCATTTGACCATAAATGTCCGCTCACGGCGACTGATTCGTCGAATCTTCATGTTGAATCTTTTCTCTCTATGTAGAATTCCCCTCAGCTTCTTTAGCAAGGCAGTGGTCGTCTTGGAGGTGTGTTTGGGGTCGTTATCATGTTGGACTGCGGCCCAGTCTCCGAAGGGAGGGGATCATGCTCTGCTTCAGTATGTCACAGTGCATGTTGGCATTCATGGTTCCCTCAATGAACTGTAGCTCCCCAGTGCTGGCAGCACTCATGCAGCCCCAGACCATGACACTCCCACCACCATGCTTGACTGTAGGCAAGACACAATTGTCTATGTACTCCTCACCTGGTTGCCGCCACACACGCTTGATATCATATGAACCAAATAAGTTTATCTTGGTCTCATCAGACAACAGGACATGGTTCCAGTAATCCATGTCCTTAGTCTGCTTGTCTTCAGCAAACTGTTTGCGGGCTTTCTTGTGCTTTAGAAGAGACAGCCATGCACACCAATTTGATGCAGTGTGCAGCATATGGTCTGAGCACTGACAGGCTGACCCCCCATCCCTTCAACCTCTGCAGCAATGCTGGCAGCACTCATATGTCTATATTATTATATTTTTACATATGGTTATACTGTAAATATCTCCTAAACATGCACCATCTAGGGGATATTTACTTTATATGCAGCGAAATACATCATCAGAGCATGCACTCTGAAGGAACGTGCCCATGCCATTTCTTCATAAGCCTGTGCCATAACGGGCGGCTACCACACGAATGTGCGGGCGTGATGTCATGCCACTTCGGCCATTCACAGCGCCGGAGTCTGCAGACCCTAAAGGAAGACTGGCGAAGATGGATACGACCTCCAGCGGGGACAACGAGGGCTTCGTTTGCAGGTAAGTTTAACATTATGTGCTACTATGCGATGCATACTAGCATATTATGCCTTTACTTTTGCAGGTCAGAAAAAGGAAAAGAAATACGGGAGTTTACTTCCTCTTAAAGATGATTTTCATTATCTTAACTGTAAGTGCAATATATACGTTTAATAAAACGGGATGGTTTTAAATACTACACTATGAAGCGCTTCCCTCTTCCTTTACATGCATGAAAATTACTGAGGATCATTTTATATATGCTGGGCTGAGCATTGGATATAATCCTTGGATGGTAACAAGGCTGAACCTATATGCGAATGATACCTTATCCCTCCTGATAATCACAGGGATGTGTGGAGATCAAAAGCGATTTAGATTTCTATAATTTGAGATCCAAAGTCACTGGTAAGAGGCATGAGTTGATGTAGGGAACGGTCTTGTAGGAGCACCCTGTAACTTTTTGTTTGCTGTTTTTTTTGCACATTCTATTACTGGGATATCTATCACCTGAACGGACTGTCATTACTGGATCCTTTGTATATGTAGTATAGACTGTCACCATTTATGACTCCCTCCTCATAATTTATCTTAAAAGGGAATAGACCAGTCAGTAGTTACCACAGCTAATGACAATTAATAGAATTAAAACTAGCTATATCCATTTTCCTAACTATATAGTTAGGAAAATGGCTATAGCTAGTTTTAATTCAATTAATTGTCATTAGCTGTGGTAACTACTGACTGGTCAAAGAAACTTTTAAAGCTCAAGTCTATATTTAGGACCCTTTGGGGCCATAGTTTCCAATTTGTAAATATGCATTGCTTCTTTATCAATAGTTCACAATCAAAATCCCCTCTTCTCATTGGCAATTTTTTCATGATAGATTCCCTTCTCTTGTAGACGGAATCACGTAACTCACCAAAATATTGTGAGTGTGTTCCCGTACTCCAGGGCTTGAAAAATTTGCTATGAATTTAGGAGCCAGCTAAAAGTATTAGGAGTTAGGAGGTTTTTTTTTTTTTAACCACTTCCCTACAGGACACAGTCACCCCTTTCCTGCCCAATTTTCAGATTTCAGGACTTTCACACTTTGAATAACAATTTCGCGGTCATGCAATACTGTACCCATATGACATTTTTAGCATTTTTTCACACAAATAGAGCTTTCTTTTGGTGGTATTTAAAAAAGACCGAAAATTTTGAAAAAAAACGAAAAGTTTTCTTCATTTATGTATTCAAATTTTGCAAATAAGTAGTTTTTTTTTCATCATTGATGTGTGGTGATGAGGCTGCACTGATGGGCACTGATGAGGTGGCACTGATGAGGCTGCATGGGGTGCAGACTTTTGGGAGGACATCTATTGGCCGTACAGCAAGTGGGTGGAAAATAAGCCCAGGCGCCGGGACGCAATTTCTACTCCTCATGGCGACTTGACGCCTTGGATATGTCAAGCCCTGCCTTACTCTTTTGGGTAATTCACTCTTCCTTTTCCCTATATCATGTTTACTACAAGGGTAGAACATTTGGTAAATTACCCATTATGTTCTGCAATTAACTAAGGCTGTATGTGCAAACTTTTTGTACCATCAAAATTTGAAAATACTTTTGTTTCTTTACACAGATATGCAGATAGCATAAGTCTCACAACATGATATTTGTCTTAGCAAGCCAAGCTTCATTCCTAATAGCCACAAATTCACTGCATTCTAAATGGTCCTTTATATTCTTTGCTCTTTGTGCCTCCATTAATGGGTGTTGACCCACAATTTCAGTCACTTGAGAATCCATTGCAGGAACATGTCAGTGTTTTTCCAAAAGATTTTTTGAAGTTTTGTCCAGGGGCAGCTACATTGGACCACTAATCTAACGTGTCCACATGCCTCTTTAGGTTTATCTTTCCTTACCCATTGTTTTTTTTAGGGCTCTAAATCCGCTCCTTCTCAATACTCGATGTGGTTAGTCTTCCTGTCAGTAGTGCTTTGTTAGATCCTAGGCTTATTCTTTAAATTGGGCCACATAGAGTATGTACAATTACGTCTCAACTGAAAGCACTGTCCAGTTGGAATTCCTTAAATAAGTGAATTTGGAAGGTGGATAGTAGCATGGAGGAGCACAATACCATTGATAGGCTTTGTATAAGTACTTGACCAGCTTCAGTTGAGATAAGTCCAGGAAGGTAATACTTTCATTAACAATACAGGTTAAATTCATGTTTCTCTTATTTGCATTCAACATCCTCATGAACAAATTCAGCTCAGCTCCAATATCTTCAACGGTGTCTTATTCTTAACCAGATTTTTTGGAAAACACATGGGAAAAAAACATCTTACAGCAGCTACTCCAACCTCATGCAGGATAGATGTATACCATGTATATCATGCCTCTGCCCCTGGGAGTCATACCTATTGCTGTCAGCTTTGTAGTGCTTAATGGGACTTGTAGTTTCACAACAGCTGGAGTGTCAAGATTGCCTAACCATGATGTGTACAGAAATCCAACGTCAATACAAGCTAATAAACTCATATCTGGCACAATAAAATCATTCAGTTTGAGGAATACACCTCCTGTGTCTAAAGAAAAAGATGGCAGCCATAAGTCTTATTTGTGCAGATATGTATTTTCCAAGATGTTTGTTTGGACTTTCACGACCAAAGCGATAGGTTAGCTTCATCTTTATATTACAGACTAGATCAGATAAGGGGAACTCGGCAGCAGCTGGACTTCATTGTCTATAGATAAAATAGATAAATATAGATATATAGATATAGATCAGGCTTTCTCAACCTTTTAACCCTAGAGGAACCCCAAAAATAATTTTCAGGTCTTGAGGAACCCTTACTAAAACCAATTCATCAGGGGTCAATAGGACAATGCCCCTTATACTGGTGGTCAATAGGAACAATTTTCCCCTTAAAATGGTACTCAGAATGCCACCCTTAAAGACAGCTAAAAATATATTTTGTGTCATGCTGCTGGCTTTGCTAAGTGATGCTGAACCTTTTTTTTGTAGGCACCATCAAAAAGGTGGTTCATTAGCCACAGCTTAAGGAACCCTAGCATTCTCTGGAGGAACCCCAGGGTTCCACGGAACCCTGGTTGAGAATCACTGATATAGATAGATAAAAACAAAACCATATTTTGTTAGGGGCTAAAATGACTCTTGCCAAATCTTGGAAACATCCTACTGTGTCCCTGGAGCAGGCTAGGAAAAAAGTCACCTGGATCGTGTTACATGAGAATATTGTTAGCATCCTGGAGGACACAGTCCAAAAATTTGAAAAGCTTTGGGAGCCATGGGCTACCTATAAACATGTCTCTCTGGTGCGTTAGCCTGTATTTCCCCTTTGGTTTTGGGGATTATATTATTCCCCTGTGACTCTGGTCCGGACCATTTCTCTTTACTCTATTCTTTTTCTTGTCCTTTTTCTTTCCTCTATCTTTTCTCCATTGTATGGTTGACTACCCAGGAGTCTGATGATCTAGCACACCACATATGCAGCTTATTGATCTTGGGGTGGTCGTCAATGGGTGCGTACTTATCTCACTGGTGCATCAGGTGGATGATTGAACCCTGCATAATCTGATGTTACCTTGATTGTTGTAAGTCTGGTGAAGTGGGTAATAATGTTTAATGCCTTGCATTTTTTTTTCTATATTTTTTCAGCTGATGGTAGTACACGCTTGTATATTGACGCTTGTTTTACTTCTTGTAAAATCTTCATTACTCTTCAATAAATCTTCAATAAATATTTTGAAAGTAAAAAACTAAACCCATTGGAGTTTTAGGCTCGGTTCACACTTGTGCAATGCGGGAACCAGAGTGATTACAGTTCGGTTTCCCACATTGCATTACACTTGCAGTCGGTTCACACTGCCCTCTCACAGATCACAGTGAAAACTGTGAAATCGGACAGAAATCTAATTGCATGGGTGTTCACACCCATGCGATCTGATTCCAATGTGGACCAAAAAAAGGGTCCTGCATCATTTTGGTCCGAATGCGTTGCAAATTCAGCCATGCAAACTGCATGGTTGAATTTGCATCGCACAGACATTGCATGTGATGTGCACAGCAATGTGGTGTTTGTCTGTGATCGCACCAGTTTGAACCCACCCTCAGTACACTGTTTACTATAGTCTTGAACTCACTGTCTCTCAATACAGAAATACACCTGGAGCTTCTTATCTTACACCCCGATGTTCTTCGTTGTAACTGTGGAGCCTGATCTAGTGCTTTATTTTTTATTCTTTTATTATGGCAAAGTATCTCAGATACAAGAAGTCAAGTATTTTTACAAATGAAGAAACACTTAAGACTCATGAAAACGTTTGTGGACAGTTTGTGTATTGCTTCGCATATATTGTAGCATCTACGACAAGTGAAGCCGATGGGGGCCTTAAAGGCCCATAGGTACACGTACCGTAAGAATCAAACAATGAAGTTTCAACAAATGAGAATGAGTAAATCTAACGAAGAAAAAGAACAGATAGATTTACAAGCAATTCAACTTCCTGCATCGTTGATTTGTCGTATTATCACATAGCGCATCTTTGTTGAGAGGTCCACCGATTTTTATGATCACTGTGATTGTATAATTGCCGTTACGACGTCTAGGTCGTAAGAGTTTAGCAGAAACAAAGGAATAGAAACATGGGGAGGGAAAGCAAAACAGAGCGGATGGGATCTAGTGCTTTAGACAATATGCTATTTCATGTGCAGTCATTTTATTACAATGGACAGGTTAGGGTTGTTTTTATCTTGATGTTAAGGCAATTTTGCTGAATAGAGTATGTGTTGCGTACCTGTTAGTGTTTACATTGACAACATTGTCTATTTTAACTACATAGAACAATGGGATTTTTAAAAAGGTTCTTTTGATGCACTTTAAGATACAATAATAAATGTTGCTATTGTAGCACTGTCCCCGTAGGGCTTGCTGAGTGTTGACTTCATAGGCCTCTTTCTAGTTACCTGCAGCTGGTTGCTAAGAGTTTCCACTTTGGTTGCTAGGGGTTTACACTTATTCCCCCTTACTCCCCCTTGCTCGTTACTCAATGACCAGTCCAGGGTATTTGTGTTTTTGTATTTTATTTGGAACTTAGATGGGAGAAGGGATTAGTGGGCTACCCCAACTTGAACTATTCACAGTGGATAAGGACAACTCTCACTTGGCCTCACCGGATTATTTGTGGAAGCAGACACACTGCTTTAACCATACAGCCACATGTATGGAGTAATTAACTCTTCTTGCTCTCACTAGCAGCAGACATGATACACTACATTATCTTCAGGACACTCTCCAGCATCCCCTTGACTGACACCCGTCCACTGACTCTTCTAGCTGAAGGGGGCGGCCCTAACTTGACAGACCCCAAAGACACATATCTGTACTCACAGTAGGCAGAATCAGATCCTTGCTGGTGCCTCCCCTTCCAGTCAGCTCTGCAGGACCTTTGGGTTCAGCTCCTCTCTGACTCTTTAGGCTTTTGGGTCGACCACCCAAGGCTGCACGACAGCCTCAGCGGAGGAGAGAGCAGCCTCCCCTCTTCCTACTGGACTCTGCTCCCCAACTCAACTAACTCTGAACACATGTGTCCTGGGCTTTAATACAGTATCCCAGCATGCAATGCGACACTTTTCCTCTGCCAATAGCCAGGACTGTAACAAAGCCTGTGCCCTCACTTGCCAGGTCCCCTCTCACTGTCCAATATGCCTTCCTATTGGACCAGTGTAGGGCAGTCAGACAAGCTGAGTTGCACCTGAGCACAATGAGCAGACCTAACCAATAGATCTTGCCCCCTTGTAGGCAGAGAGCACTCTAATGCCGCGTACACACGATCGGACATTCCGAAAACAAAACCGTGGATTTATTTCGAACAGATGTTGGCTCAAACTTGTCTTGCATACACATGGTCACACAAATGTTGCCGGAAATTCCGAACGTCAAGAACGCGATGACGTGCGGCGGGCCGAGAAAAATGAAGTTCAATAGCCAGTGCGGCTATTCTGCTTGATTCCGAGCATGCGTGGCATTTTGTGCGTCAGAATTGTGTACACACTATCGGAATTTCTGAGAACGGATTTTGTTTTAGCGGAAAATTTGAGATCCAGCTCTCGAATTTTTGTTGTCGAAAATTCCGACAGCGAATGTCCGATGGAGCCTACATATGGTCGGAAATTTCCGACAACAAGCTCACATCGAACATTTGTTGTCGGAAATTCCGACCGTGTGTACACGGCATAAGTTTTACCTGACCGTCTTCCTGGTAAGCAGAAAGACCAAAAACAATACTCTCTTCTAGCACCTACCTAGGAGGGTGCTATACTATACTTTGTGGCTAGGGATGGGCCCGGTGCTCGATGCGAACCCATGTTCGCATCGAGTACCGGGTGTTCGCTCGCTCGGCGAGCCCAGAACTATTTTGGCCGCTCGCATCACGTTCGTGTGATGCGAGCGGCCCCGCAATGCATTGCGGCCGGCGCGGCCGGCGCAGTGCATTGCTGGCTGATGATTGGCCAAGCATGCACTGTGACCCCACATGCTTGGCCAATCACAGCGCCGGAAACTCGAAGAGCCATAATTGGCTACAGGCAGGACGCCTGTAGCCAATTACAGCTCAGGGGCTTTAGTACACGCCCCCTCTTATAAAAGGCCGCCACGCCGTCTGCGCCGGTCACATGCTGTTCCGGCGTAGATAGAGCAGGATCGTTCTGTGTCACTCTGCTGGATTTAGTTAGAGAGATTTACTTAGAGAGATTGAGTTAGATAGATTCATTTAGAAAGATTGATTTAGAAAGAGGGGCTTGTAGTGTGTTCGTGGCAGGCAGGCACTGGCAGCAAACAGAGCTCCTGTATTTTGTTCCCAGAAGCACCTATAGGACTTGTAGTGTGTTCGTGGCAGGCAGGCAGAGCTCCTATATTTTGTTCCCAGAAGCACCTATAGGACTTGTAGTGTGTTCGTGGCAGGCAGGCAGAGCTCCTATATTTTGTTCCCAGAAGCACCTATAGGACTTGTAGTGTGTTCGTGGCAGGCAGGCAGAGCTCCTATATTTTGTTCCCAGAAGCACCTATAGGACTTGAAGTGTGTTAGTCCCATCACACAGACCTATATTTTCTTCCCAGAAGCACCCATAGGACTTGAAGTGTGTTAGTCCCATCACACAGAGATCCTATATTTTGTTCCCAGAAGCACCTATAGGACTTGAAGTGTGTTAGTCCCATCACACAGACCTATATTTTCTTCCCAGAAGCACCCATAGGACTTGAAGTGTGTTAGTCCCATCACACAGAGATCATATATTTTGTTCCCAGAAGCACCTATAGGACTTGAAGTGTGTTAGTCCCATCACACAGACCTATATTTTCTTCCCAGAAGCACCCATAGGACTTGAAGTGTGTTAGTCCCATCACACAGAGATCATATATTTTGTTCCCAGAAGCACCTATAGGACTTGAAGTGTGTTAGTCCCATCACACAGACCTACATTTTCTTCCCAGAAGCACCTATAGGACTCGAAGTGTGTTAGTCCCATCACACAGAGATCATATATTTTGTTCCCAGAGGCACCTATAGGACTTGAAGTGTGTTAGTCCCATCACACAGACCTATATTTTCTTCCCAGAAGCACCTATAGGACTTGAAGTGTGTTAGTCCCATCACACAGAGATCATATATTTTGTTCCCAGAAGCACCTATAGGACTTGAAGTGTGTTAGTCCCATCACACAGACCTACATTTTCTTCCCAGAAGCACCTATAGGACTTGAAGTGTGTTAGTCCCATCACATAGAGATCATATATTTTGTTCCCAGAAGCACCTATAGGACTTGAAGTGTGTTAGTCCCATCACACAGACCTATATTTTCTTCCCAGAAGCACCCATAGGACTTGAAGTGTGTTAGTCCCATCACACAGAAATCCTATATTTTGTCTCCAGAAGCACCTATAGGACTTGAAGTGTGTTAGTCCCATCACACAGACCTATATTTTGTTCCCAGAAGCACCCATAGGAGTTGAAGTGTGTTAGTCCCATCACACAGAGATCATATATTTTGTTCCCAGAGGCACCTATAGGACTTGAAGTGTGTTAGTCCCATCACACAGACCTATATTTTCTTCCCAGAAGCACCCATAGGACTTGAAGTGTGTTAGTCCCATCACACAGAGATCCTATATTTTGTTCCCAGAAGCACCTATAGGACTTGAAGTGTGTTAGTCCCATCACACAGACCTATATTTTCTTCCCAGAAGCACCCATAGGACTTGAAGTGTGTTAGTCCCATCACACAGAGATCCTATATTTTGTTCCCAGAAGCACCTATAGGACTTGAAGTGTGTTAGTCCCATCACACAGACCTATATTTTGTTCCCAGAAGCACCTATAGGACTTGAAGTGTGTTAGTCCCATCACACAGAGATCATATATTTTGTTCCCAGAGGCACCTATAGGACTTGAAGTGTGTTAGTCCCATCACACAGACCTATATTTTCTTCCCAGAAGCACCCATAGGACTTGAAGTGTGTTAGTCCCATCACACAGAGATCATATATTTTGTTCCCAGAAGCACCTATAGGACTTGAAGTGTGTTAGTCCCATCACACAGACCTACATTTTCTTCCCAGAAGCACCTATAGGACTTGAAGTGTGTTAGTCCCATCACACAGAGATCCTATATTTTCTTCCCAGAAGCACCTATAGGACTTGAAGTGTGTTAGTCCCATCACACAGAGATCATATATTTTGTTCCCAGAGGCACCTATAGGACTTGAAGTGTGTTAGTCCCATCACACAGAGACCTATATTTTCTTCCCAGAAGCACCTATAGGACTTGAAGTGTGTTAGTCCCATCACACAGAGATCATATATTTTGTTCCCAGAGGCACCTATAGGACTTGAAGTGTGTTAGTCCCATCACACAGACCTATATTTTCTTCCCAGAAGCACCCATAGGACTTGAAGTGTGTTAGTCCCATCACACAGAGATCCTATATTTTGTTCCCAGAAGCACCTATAGGACTTGAAGTGTGTTAGTCCCATCACACAGAGATCCTAGATTTTGTTCCCAGAAGCACCTATAGGACTTGAAGTGTGTTAGTCCCATCACACAGACCTATATTTTCTTCCCAGAAGCACCCATAGGACTTGAAGTGTGTTAGTCCCATCACACAGAGATCCTATATTTTGTTCCCAGAAGCACCTATAGGACTTGAAGTGTGTTAGTCCCATCACACAGACCTACATTTTCTTCCCAGAAGCACCTATAGGACTTGAAGTGTGTTAGTCCCATCACACAGAGATCATATATTTTGTTCCCAGAAGCACCCATAGGACTTGAAGTGTGTTAGTCCCATCACACAGAGATCATATATTTTGTTCCCAGAAGCACCTATAGGACTTGAAGTGTGTTAGTCCCATCACACAGAGACCTATATTTTCTTCCCAGAAGCACCTATAGGACTTGAAGTGTGTTAGTCCCATCACACAGAGATCATATATTTTGTTCCCAGAGGCACCTATAGGACTTGAAGTGTGTTAGTCCCATCACATAGACCTATATTTTCTTCCCAGAAGCACCTATAGGACTTGAAGTGTGTTAGTCCCATCACACAGAGATCCTATATTTTGTTCCCAGAAGCACCTATAGGACTTGAAGTGTGTTAGTCCCATCACACAGACCTATATTTTCTTCCCAGAAGCACCCATAGGACTTGAAGTGTGTTAGTCCCATCACACAGAGATCCTATATTTTGTTCCCAGAAGCACCTATAGGACTTGAAGTGTGTTAGTCCCATCACACAGAGATCCTCTATTTTCTTTGCAGAAGCACCCATAGGACTTCTAGTGTGTTAGTGGCATCACACAGAGCTCCTATATTGTCTTCTCAGCAGCACCCACAGGACTTCTAGTGTGTTAGTGGCATCACACAGAGCTCCTCTGTTTTCTTTGCAGAAGCACCCATAGGACTTCTAGTGTGTTAGTGGCATCACACAGAGCTCCTATATTGTCTTCTCAGCAGCACCCACAGGACTTCTAGTGTGTTAGTGGCATCACACAGAGCTCCTCTATTTTCTTTGCAGAAGCACCCATAGGACTTCTAGTGTGTTAGTGGCATCACACAGAGCTCCTATATTGTCTTCTCAGCAGCACCCACAAGACTTCTAGTGTGTTAGTGGCATCACACAGAGCTCCTCTATTTTCTTTGCAGAAGCACCCATAGGACTTCTAGTGTGTTAGTGGCATCACACAGAGCTCCTATATTGTCTTCTCAGCAGCACCCACAGGACTTCTAGTGTGTTAGTGGCATCACACAGAGCTCCTCTATTTTCTTTGCAGAAGCACCCATAGGACTTCTAGTGTGTTAGTGGCATCACACAGAGCTCCTATATTGTCTTCTCAGCAGCACCCACAGGACTTCTAGTGTGTTAGTGGCATCACACAGAGCTCCTCTATTTTCTTTGCAGAAGCACCCATAGGACTTCTAGTGTGTTAGTGGCATCACACAGAGCTCCTATATTGTCTTCTCAGCAGCACCCACAGGACTTCTAGTGTGTTAGTGGCATCACACAGAGCTCCTCTATTTTCTTTGCAGAAGCACCCATAGGACTTCTAGTGTGTTAGTGGCATCACACAGAGCTCCTATATTGTCTTCTCAGCAGCACCCACAGGACTTCTAGTGTGTTAGTGGCATCACACAGAGCTCCTCTATTTTCTTTTCAGAAGCACCCATAGGACTTCTAGTGTGTTAGTGGCATCACACAGAGCTCCTATATTGTCTTCTCAGCAGCACCCACAGGACTTCTAGTGTGTTAGTGGCATCACACAGAGCTCCTCTATTTTCTTTGCAGAAGCACCCATAGGACTTCTAGTGTGTTAGTGGCATCACACATCCATTGGCTAACCGTAAAGAATCGGATCACATTCAAGACCCTCTGCTTGACCCACAAATGCACACAAGGAGATGCTCCTCAATACTTATGCGAAAAAATACAACACTACACCCCCAATCGCAACCTCCGATCTAACGACCAAAACCTCCTCCTTGTCCCCAAATCCCGGTACAAGTCAAGGGGAGAACGAAGATTTGCAGTCCAAAGACCACGGCTATGGAACGCTCTACCTACGAACATCCGCTTGGAAAAAGACCATCGGGCCTTCAGGAAAAAACTCAAGACCTACCTCTTCTAAGAAGGAATCAACGCAGGTCGGATCAAGCGCCTCGAGGCGATTCAGTTCGCAGTTGCAGCGCTATACAAATCATTCATTCATTCATTCACACAGAGCTCCTATATTGTCTTCTCAGCAGCACCCACAGGACTTCTAGTGTGTTAGTGGCATCACACAGAGCTCCTCTATTTTCTTTGCAGAAGCACCCATAGGACTTCTAGTGTGTTAGTGGCATCACACAGAGCTCCTATATTTTCTTCTCAGCAGCACCCACAGGACTACCGACTACAATGGCTGGAAGACCGCCAAGGGGAGGCAGAGCGTGCAGAGCCAAGAACACAGGGCAGGCAGGCTCTGTTTCTAGTGGACGTGGCCGTGGCCGTGGACGTGGTCGTGCATCGTCATCAGCACGTGGCCATGGGACACGCGCGTCTTTGTTTTCGGCAGCTGGACATGTGGAGCCGCATCATGCTGAAGGCTTGGTAGAATGGATGACCAAGCCCTCCTCATCCTCCTCATCCTCTCTCACCCAGGCTCAGGGTACTGGCAGAGCAGCTGCCAACGCGTACTCAATGGCATCATCAGCCACCCCTTCCCTAGACCCACCATGTCCTCCTGAGGAGTCCCCCGAACTCTTTGAGCACAGTGTTGGGTACATGCCCAACGATTCGAAGGCTCGGATGATGATACCCAGCTTGAGGAATCTGGCAGTACTGTTCCACCAGCTGCAGCTTACTGCCAGGTTTGCTCTAGTGGTGAAGAGGGAGGGGATGATGAGGTCACTGACTCCACGTGGGTGCCTGAAGGGAGAGAGGATGAGGACGAGGAGGAGGAGGATGCGGCGTCACATGTCCAACGAGGCAGGATGCCCCCTGGAGGCCAGGTAGAGGCCAGCACAGCAACTGTACAACACCGCAGAGCTCCGCCTGTGCAGGGCGCTGCCTCTGCACGTTATCAGAAAAGTTCTTTGGTGTGGGCCTTTTTTGAGACGAGTGCATCAGATCGCACCACTGCTATTTGCAATATTTGTCTCAAGCGTATCTCGCGTGGCCAAAACATCAGCCGCTTGGGCACCACAAGCATGACCAGACATATGTCGACCTGCCATGCAGCTCGTTGGCAGGCACACATAAAAGACCCACACCAAAGAACTAAGCGGACCTCTCCTTGCTCCTCATCAGCTGGGATCTCCATCCCCACTACACCTTCAGTCCTCTCTGAAAGCTGCTCTGAGAGGACTGAAGGTGTAGAATTAGGTGTGTCACAACCAAGTACTTGCAGTACACCGACGTCCGATTGCAGCAGGCAAATTTCCCTGCCCCAGCTGCTGGACCGTAGAAAGAAGTACACTCCCAGCCATCCACATGCCCAGCGGTTGAATGCTAGCTTGGCTAAATTGCTAGCACTTCAACTGCTGCCTTTTCAGTTGGTAGACTCGGCCCCCTTTCGTGAGTTTGTTCAATGTGCGGTTCCTCAGTGGCAGGTTCCCAAACGCCACTTTTTCTCACGGAAGGCGATTCCGTCTCTCTACCGGCATGTGGAAGGCAATGTCCATGACTCGCTGGACAGGGCGGTCAGCGGTAAGGTGCATATTACCTCTGATTCATGGTCCAGCAGGCATGGACAGGGACGGTACCTTTCTTTCACGGCCCATTGGGTCACTCTATTGGCAGCTGGGAGGGATGCAGGACAAGGTGCAGTAGTGTTGGAGGTTGTTCCACCACCACGCCTCCAAAACGCTACTACTGCTACTGGTTGTGACACACCTCTCTCCTCCACCCCCCTCCTCTTCTTCTTCCTCCAGTGCTCTGTCCTTGGAACCAGCGGTGCTCCGTAGGCGTACAAGGGGCTACGCAAGTACGCAGGCAAAAAGATGCCATGCCGTGCTTGCGCTGGTGTGTTTGGGGGACAGGAGCCACACTGGGCCAGAGGTTCTGGCAGCTCTGCAGGGGCAGGCCGAGAGGTGGTTGACGCCACGTCAGCTTAAGCCAGGAATGGTCGTTTCTGACAATGGCACCAACCTCCTCTCCGCCCTGCGACAGGGGCAGCTCACCCATGTGCCCTGCATGGCTCACGTCCTCAACCTGGTGGTGCAGCGGTTCTTGGGCAGGTTCCCAGGCTTACAG
The DNA here is from genome assembly GCA_028564925.1 of Lithobates sylvaticus. Classification (NCBI taxonomy): domain Eukaryota; kingdom Metazoa; phylum Chordata; class Amphibia; order Anura; family Ranidae; genus Lithobates; species Lithobates sylvaticus. The sequence continues at coordinate 739,952,108 of CM053026.1, read as the reverse complement.
GATGTCCTGAGGCAGGCCAGGAAAGTCTGTGTGCATTTCCGCCGATCTTATAATGCCAGTGCTCGGCTGACTGAGCTGCAAAAGGAGCTGAACCTGCCCAAGAACCGCCTAATATGTGACATGCCCACCAGGTGGAACTCAACGTTGGCCATGCTGCAGCGACTGCACACGCAGCAGAGGGCCATCAATGAGTACCTTTGCGACTACGGCACCAGGACAGGGTCAGGGGAGCTTGTTTTTTTTTCCCCACGTCAGTGGAGCATGATCAGGGATGCATGCACTGTCCTCTCACCATTTGAGGAGGCCACGAGGATGGTGAGCAGTGACAGTGCATGCATCAGTGACACTGTCCCTCTTGTCCACCTGTTGGAGCATGCGCTGCGTGGGATAATGGACAGGGCACTTGAGGCAGAACAGAGGCAGGAAGAGGAGGACTTCCTTGCCTCTCAAGGCCCCCTTTATCCGGACAGTGTTCCTTCTGTCCCACCCATCACACAGGAAGAGGATGAGGAGGAGGAGGAGGAGGAGGAGGGATTGTGTGAGCATGGAGGTGGAGCCTGGCACTCAACATCAGCAGCAGCAGTCTTTTAGGGATGATGTACAGTCCCAACAAACCAGTGGACTTGTACGTGGCTGGGAGGAGGTGGCTGGCGATCATGTCATCCTCAGTGACCCAGAAGACTCCGGACCGAATGCCTCAGCTAACCTACGCTGCATGGCCTCCCTGATCCTGCAAAGCCTGCGGAAGGATCCTCGTGTTCTTCGGATCAAGGAGAGGGACCATTACTGGCTGGCCACTCTCCTTGATCCGCGGTACAAGGGTAAGGTTGCGGACCTTATCTTGCCGTCGCAGAGGGAGCAGAGGATGAGACATCTCAGGGAGGCCTTGCAGAAAGGTCTGTGCAACGCGTTCCCAGAAACTGGGAGGTTACAAACTCCTGGTCCTGGGCGACGAGTTGCTGAGGCTTCGGTCAGTAGCAGAAGGAGCGGTGGGGAAGGTGGACGTCTGACCGATGCGTTCAGACAATTTTTTAGACCGCAGCCCCAAGGTATGATCGGTTCCAGCAACCATCGCCAGCGTCTGATATACATGGTGCAGGAATACCTTGGGGCAAGGTCAGACTTGGACACCTTTCCCACCGAAAATCCTCTGGCTTACTGGGTCCTGAGGATGGATCACTGGCCAGAGCTTGCACAGTATGCAATTGAGCTACTGGCCTGTCCTGCCTCCAGCGTTCTTTCCGAACGCACATTCAGTGCTGCTGGAGGATTTGTCACCGATCACAGGGTTCGCCTGTCCACCGCCTCGGTTGATCGACTGACCTTCATCAAAATGAATCAGTCTTGGATCACCACCAGCTACCAGGCACCTGAGGCAGATATAACCGAATAATTTTTAATGTCACATCCCTTCAAGACTGCCTATGCTGATGCTGAGTGACTGTCCTCTTATGTTCACTGACTATCCTCTTCCTCCTCCTCAATGATCCATGCCACCACACCAGTGCCTAAGGCACAATTTTTCAGCCCCTGTTTAACAGGGGCGTGTACATACAATTTTTATAAAAAAATGCTTCGCAACACGTGTGACTGCTGTGCTCCAAGTACAGTATCTGTGAGGGGTTGCAGTGTTGTGGCACCAGCACCAGTGCCTAAGGCACAATTTTTCAGCCCCTGTTTAACAGGGGCGTGTACTTACAATTTTTTTAAAAAATGCTTCGCAACATGTGTGACTGCTGTGCTCCAAGTACAGTATCTGTGAGGGGTTGCAGTGTTGTGGCACCAGCACCAGTGCCTAAGGCACAATTTTTCAGCCCCTGTTTAACAGGGGCGTGTACTTACAATTTTTTAAAAAATGCTTCGCAACACGTGTGACTGCTGTGCTCCAAGTACAGTATCTGTGAGGGGTTGCAGTGTTGTGGCACCAGCACCAGTGCCTAAGGCACAATTTTTCAGCCCCTGTTTAACAGGGGCGGGTAATTACAATTTTTTAAAAAAATGCTTCGCAACACGTGTGACTGCTGTGCTCCAAGTACAGTATCTGTGAGGGGTTGCAGTGTTGTGGCACCAGCACCAGTGCCTAAGGCACAATTTTTCAGCCCCTGTTTAACAGGGGCGGGTAATTACAAATCTTGATCTAATAGTTCACAGCAGGGCCCATTCCTGCGCCCACCAAGAGTAACTATGAGGGCCTACAGTCTTGTGGCAACACCGTCCACCACCACCGCCAAAGGCCCAATTTTTCTGCCCTGTTCATCAGGTGCTTGCAATTACAAATCTTGATCTAATAACTCACAGCAGGGCCCATTCCTGCGCCCACCAAGAGTAACTGTGAGAGCTTACAGTCTTGTGGCAACACCGTCCACCACCACCGCCAAAGGCCCAAATTTTCTGCCCTGTTCATCAGGTGCTTGCAATTACAAATCTTGATCTAATAACTCACAGCAGGGCCCATTCCTGCGCCCACCAAGAGTAACTGTGAGAGCATACAGTCTTGTGGCAACACCGTCCACCACCACCGCCAAAGGCCCAAATTTTCTGCCCTGTTCATCAGGTGCTTGCAATTACAAATCTTGATCTAATAACTCACAGCAGGGCCCATTCCTGCGCCCACCAAGAGTAACTGTGAGAGCTTACAGTCTTGTGGCAACACCGTCCACCACCACCGCCAAAGGCCCAAATTTTCTGCCCTGTTCATCAGGTGCTTGCAATTACAAATCTTGATCTAATAACTCACAGCAGGGCCCATTCCTGCGCCCACCAAGAGTAACTGTGAGAGCTTACAGTCTTGTAGCAACACCGTCCACCACCACCACCACCACCACCACCCCCAATTTTTCTGCCCTGTTCAACAGGTGCATGCAATTACAAATCTTGATCTATTAACTCACAGCAGGGCCCATTCCTGTGCCCACCAGTCTTGTGGCTACACCAACATCTAATAGGGCAAATTTCTGCAGAGTATATACGCCAGGCCCCTACTTTCAAACATCCAACTTACAAACGACTCCTACTTGCAAATGGAAAGAGAAAACAGGAAGTGAGAGGAAATCTACCCCTAGGAAGGGAAATTCTATCCTGTTAGATTTAATTTGGGAAAAAGGTATCTCCTCTCTACTGATACTTTATCACCAATCCTTGTTTCAATTAAAACCCCACTTTTTCCAAAAACATTTGTCATTGGGACGGAAAGTGAGGTGACATGTTCTGAACAGATGTGCAAAGACAGCAAATGTTACAGGGGTGATAACCCCTCCCTATGTTCTCCAAAAAGCTTAAAAATAGATTTTTTGGGGATGGAGCTACACTTCATAATGTACCTGTTCAGATTCTACTTAAGAACAAACCTAAAGCCGCAAGTGGTTTTAAATGGCTTCTTTTTTTCCTTTACAAATGTCATTTTGTGCAAGGACAGTTCTAAACACGGGAAACACATGCCACTTCACAGGCATACTTTAGACACCCCCCAGGTACCATATTTAAAGGAAAATTTCACTTTTTTTTTTTCACTTTATGCATCATTAAAATGACTGCTCCCGAAAAAACGTTAGTTTTTAAAAGTTCTTTTTGCATTGATATATGTCCCCTGGGGCAGGACCCGGGTCCCCAAACCTGTTTTATGACATTAACATGCATATTGGCCGTTGTAATTAGCACTTTTGATTTTGAACGTTCGCGTCCATTATAACGTATAGGGTTCGAAAATTCGCGCAAACTTTCGGTCCGTTCGAAGGTTCTGGTGCGAACCGAACCCGGGGGTGTTCGGCTCATCCCTATTTGTGGCTATCCCATTAATAGTGTTTCCTTTTTTCATCTTAATATATTGATATATGCTTATAGGTTTTGGAATTTGCTACTTTAGATCATTTGAGAGAGGAATTTATGACTCAAGCTGTACCCTTGTAGTAAACCCGTGTTATCACCCTGCTCCTGTTTAGCACTGCCTTGCTCTAGGACAGATATGATAAATGTCCCATTGTATGTCTCACATGCACCACCCATAGGCAGCTCATTGTTTATTCTTGCAGGAAGGAGTGAGGGAATAGGGCGCTTCTGCCAAAAGTTCATCTAATAGGCTGTACCAGGGAAAACATCATAAGCAGGGTATATGGAAGCTGGAATAGCACTCGGACTCTGGCATACACATGTAGCGCTGGCTCCTGACAAGCAGGCGCTATTGTTTTTGAAAATTAAGTTGTCTGAAGCCACAGTTGGGCTTCAGGATAATTCTTCTAAATTTCTGGTTTCAGAACCAGTACAGTTGGGTTGCACTGAGTTCTCCTTGACCGTAGGTATCGCTGTCACCACCGGCAAGAGTAGAAAGCAGTCTAGCTGGATGCATTAAATGCCACTTACCTCTCGGAACCAGCCCAGTGGGAGTGTTCTCCCGCTGTGCATTCTGGGGGGGTATTTAAGGTACCGACACCATGTGACAAAGAAAAGTCTTTCCTGTCCGCGTGGTTCGTGTGGTCCTCCTGACCCAGCCTCATGGCCCTCCTGGCCTGGGGTGCGGAACCATGCATCCTGTGTCTTGGGGCTTGCTGGCCCGAGGCAATGTAGCTGCAGGGGTAGGTCCGAGTGACTTTTGGAGCCTACTGATCCAAGGAAGGTCCGGTGCCGTCTCATCGGAATGGAGAGGCCCAGCAACTGAAGGACCCCAGGGGAGGACCCTTTCAGGAGAAGGCCATGCGCAAGGCTGGCTTCTCTGAAGGAGCGTGGAGGCTTAGTTGAAGGACGCGGCCTGGATCATCCCTCATATGGTATCGCCGGATCGGCTGAGAGAACCTGGTACCGTATGACAGTTCTTTAAAGTTCATCTAATACCTCAGTGATGCTAAAGTGTAACCTATAAGTCTGTGGCAGAGACTTTACCGAGCATCCTACCGGCTGCTAGGCCTAGTGAGAGAGACCTATCCAGGGGACTGCAGGAATCCAGATTGTGAAACAGTTAATTTCTCTGGATTTGTTAAATATCTTCACCCTGCAATCTAAGTACCTGAACTCATCCCTAACCCTCTACCCTTTATCAAGAGACTGTGTTCTTTTTTCTGAATAAATAACCTAAAAGAGGATTCAGTGTCAGTCTCAACCTTTTCTCTGGGTTAATTTCCACAGGATCCCCAAAACGGAGCTACAACAGGTGAGGTAACGGTAAGCCCAAATAAAACCAGCAGCTCCTTCGGTGGTTAGGGCTACACACATGTAAAAAGAAACAGGAAGGCGCTTCTAAGTGCAGTATTCAACAGTATTTTTTATTGCATAAGTGGTTAAAAACACTTACAAGATCCAGGGGTAAACAAGCATATTAGTACAATGGTCTTGATTCCTGGCTCTAACCAAAGCCTCCACAGGTAGAAGCCGACCAGCAGCTGCAGAAGGAGGGGGGAGCGAGCAGGCAAGATGGCCACCATATTTCTGGAACCACAGTGGAACTCAGGTACGGGAAGGTATGTCAGGCGGGGAGATAACGTGTTTTGGAGCATGCGCAGATGGCTCCTTCAACAGACCTACGCCCCAGTGTGTCGAATCAGCTTAAAAGCGACCCAGGGGAGGAGGAAGGGAAAATAAGAAATGCTCAGAGGCATGCTACAGGGGGTACCAGTGAGCAAATCTAGGGCAAGGATTGATTCAATAGTACAATTTAAAAACAAGCTAAATGTAGTTGGTGTCTTCAAATCACATAAGGCAGGGGTGTCCAAACTTTTTTCAAAGAGAGCCAGATTTGATGAAGTGAACATGTGTGAGGGCCGACCATTTTGCCTGACATTCTTTGAACCATTAAAATTGAATGCAAATGAACTATTTTAGTTGGTGTCTTGTAGCCTCATGTAATAAACTTTGATCTTTTTTACTTTTAGCCCTTTGCGCCCTTCTGGACTATTGTCTATTGTCCCCTGTCCTGAATAAAGATGGCAAGTGCAGGTTCTTTTCAGTTGCAGCAAAGATGAATTGCCTGCCCTTGTGGCTGTGTGCGGTGAAGACGGTGAAGACACAGCGCAGGGAGAAGGAACGCACAAAATACCGCAACGTCTGAGAGATTGCGAGAACGCCGACTGAGGATGTGCAGTCCCGTGGCGTTGAGAGATCCAAAGATCCCAGGGGTCCTGAGTGGTGCTCTGGGATTCACTGGGGGCCACAACAGATAGATTTAGTCAAATTACCTGTGAGGCCGTATTAAACCGGAATACAGGCCGTAACTGGCCCGCGGGCCAGACTTTGGACATGACTGACATAGGGAATAAAAGAGGCATATTACCTCAAAGTAAGCAATATTGACAGCATTAATAACATAAGCCTTAAAGGGGAGTTCCATCCAAAAGTGGAACTTCCTCTCATTTGTCTCCTCTCCCCCTCTGGTGCCACACATTTCAGGGGGAGGGGGGACAGGATACCTGTCTTTGACAGGTATACTGTTCCCACTTACGGAAGTCTGCGCCGTGGCCCATGACATCACCGCGGTATGGTGGAAAACTATTATGAAGGTTGAATAACACGTGAACAACAACAATAAGACACTTATTGTTGTCCAGGCAAAGATGTTAGTGGTAGCTACGGAGTGACGAGGGAGATCACAAGCACTGACTCACTGGATGAGGTTACTTTGGCAGGTAAGTCTGCCAAACATTATGTCAAAATTCCTAAGTATCATCAGCAGATTTTAGCTTGCACATTGACCTGTGTTGCATTACAATGGTCCATTCATTTGAATTGGCTGCCAATGCACCATAATGAATGGAAACTGATTGGGACACTAGATGCGGAAAACAGTTAAAAGATTAAAGAGACTGTCAGTTTGTCCTTTCCTTGTCCATCCACTTCCCCTGATCTCAGCTTGAAATTGTTAATCAAAACCAAGTCAGACAAATTATTTAACCCATTTCCAATGTCAAAATGCCATGAACCCTTAAACAGGTTCTCACACCTATAGAAACAAAAGTATGGTAACTACCCCAGATAAGATACAGCAATGAGACTAGATGATGTAAGCCAAGAGTGTATATACACTATTTTATGAAAAGTATTGGGACGCCTGCCTTTACACACACATGAACTTTAATGGCATCCCAGTCTTAAGCCCCATACACACGGTCGGATTTTACGACGGAAAATGTCCTATCAGACAATGTTGTCGGAAATTCCGACCGTGTGTAGGCTCCATCGGACATTTTCCATCGGATTTTCCGACGGACAAAGTTTTATCTCCTGCTCTCAAATTTTCCGACAACAAAGTCCTATCGGACTTTTTCCGATCGTGTGTAGCGAATTCCGACGGACAAAGTGCCACGCATGCTCAGATCACATTACAAGACCAAAGCTATTGGCTACTAGCCTCTACGTAGTCCCGTCATAGGCAACAAACGTCACCACGTTCAGAATGATCGGATTTTCCGACAACTTTGTCCGACCGTGTGTATGCAACACCAGTGTCGGACTAAATCCGTCGGAAAAAATCTGATGGATTTTGTGGTCGGATTTTCCGATTGTGTGTACGGCTCATTAGTCCGTAGGGTTCAATATTGAGTTGGCCCACCCTTTGCAGCTATAACAGCTCCGACTCTTCTGGGAAGGCTGTCCACAAGGTTTAGGAGTGTCTATGGGAATGTTTGACCATTCTTCCAGAAGTGCATTTGTGTTAGTCAGGCACTGATGTTGGACGAGAAGACCTGGTTCGCAGTCTCTGCTCTAATTCATCCCAAAGGTGTTCGACCAGGTTGACGTCAGGGGCCAGTCAAGTTCGTCCACGCCATACTTGCTCATCCTTGTCTTTATGGACCTTGCTTTGTGCACTGGTCCAAATCATTTGGTGGAGGGGGGATTATGGTGTGGGGTTGTTTTTCAGGGGTTGGGCTTGGATCCTTAGTTCCATTGAAGGGAACTCTTAAGGCGTCAGCATACTAAGATATTTTGGACAATTTTATGCTCCCAACTTTGTGGGAACAATTTGGGGATGGCCCCTTCCTGTTCCAACATGACTGAGCACCAGTGCACAAAGCAAGGTCCATAAAGACATGGATGGGGAAGTTTGGGGTGGAGGAACTTGACTGGCCTACACAGAGTCCTGACCTTAACCCAATAGAACACCTTCTGGAAGAATGGTTAAACATTCCCATAGACACACTCCTAAACCTTGTGGGCAGCCTTCCCAGAAGGGTTGAAGCTCTTATAGCTGCAAAGGGTGGGCCGACTCAATATTGAACCCCATTAATGTGCGTGTAAAGGCAGGTGTTCCGATACTTTTGACAATATCGTGTAGATCACCCAGATGGGGAATGTTTTTTTCTAAACAAAAGTAGAGTTACTTTTTAAAAACTGATGTTGGTGAATGATGTTAAGCACTTGACCTTCATATTCTAAGGGGTCCAACTCTTCTGGTGAGATTGTTGTTCAGGAGCTGAATGTAAGTAGTACATGTTGTATGTAATATAATGAAAAGAATAGGTTAATGCATTGTGAAGGTGCTCAGATACACATGTACACTGCATCCTCATGGAAAGCCCCATGTAGCTCCTGAGCACTTGGTTGGGGACCATTAGTCTATAACATAGACACTAAATATCCTCGAGGGTCAGTCTTCATTTTTGGAGATAAGTCCCTGTCTACTTTCCATGCAATATATAGTTATATTGTAGAGTTATGTGTACAGGTTTATACATACAACCTAATAGAGGGAAAGTTGTGAAGATAGAGGGAGTTGGGCATAGATACGGTCAGTTGAAGACTGTGAAGGGAGTCTTTGACTATAATCACTACATTGAGTCTTGATGTCAGATGTGACATCTGTCCAATAATGAGCCCTGTCTTTTCTTTCAATGCAATAATAATCACTGCACAGCTATTCAGCTCCTCATATAATCAATAAACAGATAAATCTATAATGTTCTAAATAAAAAACAGAAAGACCAGCCCTCATATATCATAGATATAAACTGGTGAAGAAAGATGTTTAAATAGGAGCAAAGGAAGACATGTAATTGATAATCTATAGAAGAGACCTGTGAGCACTTAAAGAAAATTTCTAAGCATGGTATATTTTTACATAGTTACATTGGTCCACCTTGGCCATACCTGGTCAATGCCACTGGAAACTGGAAATCACTGAAGTAGAAACCACTACTCCGGTGACCTCCACTTGCTTCCTAGTCCCTTGACGAGCAGCCAGCCTGATGCATTGTGAACACAGGAGGTTGGCCTCTCAGAATGGACGCAATTCAGAGAATGCACACAAAGGGGTTTATTTACTAAAACTGGAGAGTGCAAAATCAGGCTCACTTCATATGACGTCCGATCAGGATATCGCAACCACTTTGCCGTCGTTATTCTGCTATATGGTGGGCGGCAAGTGGTTAAACTACATAGAGGGCTCTTTACTGTAAGAGAGGTAATGATGTGGAATTCCCTTCCACAGGCGGTGGTCTCAGCGGGGAGCATCGATAGTTTCAAAAAAAAACTATTAGATAAGCACCTGAAGGACCGCAATATACAGGGATATACAATGTAATACTGACATATAATCACACACATAGGTTGGACTTGATGGACTTGTGTCTTTTTTCAACCTCACCTACTATGTAACTATGTAACTCTATTCTGCAGAAACAACACTGCTCTCCTACCTACATTATACACTGCTTTTTTAATAGCACACTTTTTTTCCTTTTCCTTTTCATTCAACAGAATGTTTAAATGCATACTTACAAAGCTGGTCAGGCTGAAAAGAGACATACCGTATTTATCTGCGTATAACACGCGCCCCAAGTTTAGGAGGGAATTTTAAGGAAAAAAAACTTTTAGGAGGGAAGTTTAAGGAAAAAAACGTACATTTAAACGCCCATCAATGCAGCCTTCTCAGTGTCCATCTGCAGCCTTATCAGTGTCATTTGCAGCCTTGCATTGCAGCCTTGCCAGTCATTTGCAGCCTTGCCAGTGTCAGTGTCAGCTTGCCATTTAAAAATGGCGCCACAGAGATACAGAGCGGATGTCCTGTGTATCTCGGGTGCGCCCCCGGTAGCTCTCGGCCGTTCTCGGCGGCTTTCGGTTATTTTCGGCAACTTTCTTTTGCGCTCGGCTGTTCTCGGCGGCTTTCCGAAAGCCGCCGAGAACGGTCAAAAGCGGTCGAAAGCCACCGAGAGTGGCCAAAATCGACGAAGGCCGCCGAGAGCGGCCAAAACCGCAGAGAAGCTCACAATCGGTAGGGGATTTTCCCCTGATTTTAAGGGGAAAAAAGTGTGTGTTATACGCCGATAAATACGGTAAGTCCCTCTAGTTCAACAAATGGAAAACAAAAGGAAAGATTCCATGTACGAAATAATATACCCACAGTTGATCCAGAGGAAGGCAAGATAAACCCCAGCAAGGCATGATCCAGTTTGCTCCTGTAGGGGGGAGAATTCCTTCCAGATACCCCAGGAGGCAATCGGATATTCCCTGGATCAACTATCCCTGGTGTTATTACCTATAAATGTTAATATCCGGTTATTCATCAACTCACTACCATTGTTGGAAATTTTCTCTAAGCATGGACTATTCTTCTGGTGAAATAATACTTTCTAAAGGTTAGTATCAAACTTTTTTTCTCTTAGTTTGGGGTCATGTTTCTGTATAATTGATCTTAGCTTCACATTGAAAATACTGCTCTTCTGAACCTTTCTGCTTACAATTAGAAAAAATACTGATAAGGGACCTTACACATATAAAATATCCTGTTTGTAATTTTTTCCTCGCTCTGCTGTTTTATGGATTGTCCTACTGGATGAGCGATGTGTCACCGCCGGGTCCCGGAATTCTGCGCGTCTTTGATGGAAAGTGTACTGTAAGTGCTATTATGTCATATATATAAAGCAAAATAATACTCTAGCCTTGGCTGCCATTGCTACTCTTGTACAGGCTTCACTTGTATTTGTTCTATGAAGCCTCCAGGTTGTTCAAGGCCATTTTCACAGTGCTTTTGTTTTCAACAACACCACACTATTCCTCCCCCCTCAAAATAATGAAAAACCAAATAATAAAGAAAATATATATGAAAAATATACAAAGAAACACTATTCTATGGATGCTGTTTTGAACATACGTGCAAATTGGAATCCGAGAAATATATCACTCACGTTCTAATTGTGGCTAGGCTCCCAATAACAAAGAACTGGAATAATCCCTCATCATCCTCTCCGCAACTGGTTCACCAACTCATCAACCAACATCTCCAGATGGAACTTAGGTTCGCTAAAGCCAACCTGACCTTGCCTAAACTCCAGAAAGACTGGACCCCCTGGTTCAACTACTCCAACCCGGATACCACTGCTTACTCCACTAGCTACGCTTCTGTTACACTAAACTTGACAATATTTTCCTTAGTGAATATTACCCCTCTACCTCCTTGTTGCTATGTATACAGCCAATTACTACCGCCTCTTAATCCCCGACCTGGAACGGAATCCTGGACTACAACATTTACATAGTTATGTAAACCTGATGATCTCATCTTGACAAGTCCGTATTCTCCATTGTTACCTTGATGGTTCTTTCTTATACTGCATTACCGATACCTTACGATGCACTTGTAATGCCGCGTACACACGGTCGGAATTTCCGATGGAAACAGTCCGATGGGAGATTTTGATCGGATTTTCCGACCGTGTGTATGCCCATCAGTCTTTTTCTGTCGGCATTTCCGACGGACTTTGGATTGAGACCCTGTTCTTAATTTTTCCGACGGAAAACCTTTCTATTGGATTTTTCGATCATGTGTAATTCCGACATGCAAAATTCCGACGCATGCTTGGAAACAATTTGACGCATGCTCAGAAGCATTAAACTTCCCTTTTATAGTGCCATCGAAAGTGTTGTATGTTGTGGTGTTATTGACCGTCGGAATTTGGTGTGACCGTGTGTAGGCAAGGCAGTTTGAGCGAAATTCTGTCGGAATTCTGATGGGAAAACCATCAGAGCTTTTTCCGACGAGAATTCTGATCGTGTGTATGCGGCATAAGAAACATATATAAAACTTTAATAAAACTTTAAGTTTAAAAAAAAAATTTAAATAAATTGTATTCAAGAAATATATCAGATAAACAAAAACAGCACTTACGAGAAATGTCTCTATAATTAAATTCTACCAATAAAAAAAAAATAATAATAATTAAATTAAAAAAAATTAAACATTTAAAGTATTACAGAATCAATATTTTATAGATGGTGTTTTGAAGGTACATGTAAATTAGAAATACATCAGATAAACAAAAAGAGCACCCAAATGTCTCTATAAATAGACTCCAACAATAAGCAAAAAGAAAAAAACTATTAAAAAAAAATACATGCTATATCAACCACACATAAAAAATGCTCTTTTATAAATGAGGTCAATTGCTGTATCTATTTTGAGGGATCATTCAAGTGCTTTGTAATGCTGGAATTATGTATAGCATCACCACAATCTTGACTTCTTTTGAGCTCCCCATCAATGAGGTGTTTCCTCAATATAAATAAAAGAAAACATAGTATGAACACAACAACACTCAAATGTTTCTATAAAAGCATTCTACCAATAAACTAAAACAATATAATATATAAAATTAAATAAATCCCAGTGAGGGGGAAAAAGTATTTGATCCCCTGAGTGTTGCACAAAGGAAGAGTCAATAGCCATTACGGTAGTTCATTCTGTACTGGTGATGCATATTCTGTGAGAAATTAGATTTTTTTTTTTTATTCATTTTATTCTCTGAGATGATTATTTAAATGAGTTATATATTTATTTATATAGATTTGGCTAATACAGTGAGGGAAACAAGTATTTGATCCCCTGTTGATTTTGTACATTTGCCCACTGACAAATATATATACTGTATGATTAGTTTATAATTTTAATGGTAGGGTAATTTTAACCGTGAGAGACAGAATAACAACAAAAATATCCAGAAAAAAACACATTTCAAAAAAGGTATAAACTGATTTGCATTTTAATGAGTGAAATAAGTATTTGACCCGTTCGCAAAACATGACTTAGTACTTGGTGGAGAAACCCTTGTTGGCAATCACAGAGGTCAGACGTTTCTTGTAGTTGGCCACCAGATTTGCACACATCTCAGGAGGGATTTTGTCCCACTTCTCTCCAAGTCATTAAGGTTTCCAGGCTGACATTTGGTAACTCGAACCTTCAGCTCCCTCCACATATTTTCTATGGGATTAAGGTCTGGAGACTGGCTAGGCCACTCCAGGACCTTAACGTGTTTCTTCTTAAACCACTCCTTTGTTGCCTTGGCCGTGTGTTTTGGGTCATTGTCATGCTGGAAGACCCATCTACGACCCATTTTCAATGCCCTGGCTGAGGGAAGGAGGTTCTTACCCAAGATTTGATAGTACCCGACTCCGTCCATCGTCCCTTTGATGCAGTGAAGTTGTCCTGTCCCCTAAGCAGAAAAACACCCCCCAAATCATAATGTTTCCACTTCCATGTTTGATGGTGGGGGTGGTGTTCTTGGGGTCATAGGCAGCATTCCTCCTCCTCTAAACATGGCCAGTTGAGTTGATGCCAAAGAGCTTGATTTTGGTCTCATCTGAGCACAACACTTTCACCCAGTTCTCATCTGAATCATTCAGAAGTTCATTAGCAAACTTCAGTTTGGCCTATACATGGGCTTCCTTGAGCAGGAAGACCTTGTGGGCACTGCAGGATTTCAGTCCTTCACGGCATAGTGTGTTACCAATTGTTTTCTTGGTGACTATGGTCCCAGCTGCCTTGAGATCATTTACAAGATTCTCCCGTGTAGTTCTGGGCTGATTCCTCCCCATTCTCATGATCATTGAAACTCCGCGAGGTGAGATTTTGCCTGGAGCTCCAGACCGAGGAAGATTGACAGTTATTTTGTGTTTCTTCAATTTGCAAATAATCGCACCAACTGTTGTCACCCTCCAACCAAGCTGCTTGGCGATCATCTTGTAGCCCATTCCAGTCTTTTGTAGGTCTACAATCTTGTCCCTGACATCCTTGGGCAGCTCTTTGGTCTTGGCCATGGTAGAGAGATTGGAATCTGATTGATTGCTTCCGTGGACAGGTGTCTTTTATACAGGTGACAAGCAGAGTGAACTACCATAATGGCAATTGGTTCTTCCTTTGTGCAACACTTCACGTATTTCTCCATCACTATATGGAGTTAAGAGACTCGACAACCTCTTGGTGCGTCTGACATCAGGTGCATTTGAACGTATAATTAACAAAACACAACAAGGATAATCTGATAGCAAAATTCAATTTTAGTAAAAATCCTGTTAAAAACACTAAATACATAAGAGCACGGGCTCACAATATCTGCAGACTTCCTTCCCGGCACAAAAGCCCGATGTGTGATATTTCCATGCTAAACACTAAAAGAAAATGGGATGCGGGAACTACATTTTTCTCTCGAGTTAGGAAGGGGTTACATTTATGAATAGCGATGGTTTCGATTTTTATATCTCATGTATTTTATATTTGATGTAAGTTGATATAAATTATATGTGTTATAGAGTTGAAATATGTATTATGAATTGTATATGTTTTACACATTTTAAATATTGGGATATGTACATTACATATTAATTTTACATATTATTATTGATATATATTATCATTTTTTAAATTATTTGTTTAGTAAATGCCATGGATTGAGGTTTTTTAAGTAGGAGTTTATCCATTGGTCATAAGATTGTAAATCATGGCAATACTAATGTTAAATATGAAATGCTAGGGACAAAGAACATGGTGATACTCTTCTCTTCTGATACCCTAATTCAGGGGTCTCAAACTGGAGGCCCTCCAGCTGTTGTGAAACTACTAGTCCCATGAGGCATTGCAAGGCTGACTGATACAAGCATGACTCCCACAGCCAGAGGCATGTTGGGACTTGTAGTTTCGCAACAGCTGGGGGGCCGCCAGTTTGAGACCCCTGCCCTAATTTAATCAAAATGATGAAATGCGTTGGGCGGGACTTACAGGAAATACGTCATCATGCATTAGTCCTCTGTGCTAGGAAGGAAGTCTGTAGCTAGTGTTGTGAGTCAGTCAAATATAGGACTACTAATATACACTATGATACCAAAAGTATTGAGACACCTGCCTTTACACACATATGAACTTTAATGGCATCCCAGTCTTAGTCCATCCGGGTTCAATATTGAGTTGGCCCATCCTTTGCTGCTATTAGAGCTTCAGATCTTCTGGGAAGGCTGTCCACAAGGTTTAGGAGTGTGTCTATGGGGATGTTTGACCATTCTTCCAGAAGAGCATTTGTAAGGTCAGGCACTGATGTTGGAGAAAAGGCCTGGCTCGCAGTCTAATTCATCCCAAGGTCCAAATCATTTGGTGAAGGGGGGATTATGGTGTGGGGTTGTTTTTCAGGGGTTGGGCTTGGCCCCTTAGTTCCAGTGACGGGAACTCTTAAGGTGTCGGCATACCAAGACATTTTGGACAATTTCATGCTCCCAACTTTGTGGGAACAGTTTGGGGATGGCCCCTTCCTGTTCCAACATGACTGCACACCAGTGCACAAAGCAAGGCCCATAAAGACATGAATGAGCGAGTTTGGGGTGGAGGAACTTGACTGGCCTGCACCTCAACCTGATAGAACACCTTTGGGGTGAATTTGAGCGGAGACTGCAAGCCAGGCCTTCTTGTCCAACATCAGTGCCTGACCTCACAAATGCGCTTCTGGAAGAATGGTCAAACATTCCCATAGACACACTCCTAAACCTTGTGGACAGCCTTCCCAGAGGAGTTGAAGCTGTTATAGCTGCAAAGGGTGGGCCAATTCAATATTGAACCCTACGGACTGAGACTGAGATGCCATTAAAGTTCACATGCGTGTAAAGGCAGGTGTCCCAATACTTTTGGTAATATAGTGAAGATCACCCAGAGGGGAATGTTTTTTTCTAAACAAAAGTAGAGTTACTTTTTAAAAACTGATCTTGGTGAATAATGTTAAGCACTTGACCTTCATATTCTAAGGGGGTCCAACTCTTTTGGTGAGATTGTTGTTCAGGAGCTGAAGAAATACAAGGCATGTTGCACAATGGAAGAGTCAATTGACGTCATGCTAGTATACCGGTGATAGATATGGTGTGGCATTGAATGTGTATGTGAGTTTTATGTTTATTTAAACATCTTTGATTGATATAAGATTTTTTTTAATTGTATTATTTTTTATTTTATTGTTAGCCATTTTTTATAGAAATATTTGAGCGCTGTTTTTGTTCATGCCGTGTTTTCCTTTATTCGCATTGAGGATATGCATTGATGGGGGGCCAAAAGGTGTCAAGGTTGTTGTGACAATGCTAGTTCCAGCCGTACAAAGCGCCTGAATCATCCCTTCAAACAGATACAACAATGAACCTCATTTATAAAAAGAGCCTTACAGGAAAAATGCAGCTTCATTAAGAAAAAATTATATAACATGAATAATCGCCATGCTTGCCATTTTGCAACTTAATGCTTCGTGTTAACCACTTCACTACCGGGTACTGCGTCAAAAAGTCACTGGTTGTTATATTGCCAAAGTGGAAAACCCCTCCAAATTATTAGATTATAGTTCAGATATTTCAGCCACACAAACACATAGCATTTAGACATTTGCAGAACAAAATAATTTTTTTTATTTTGTTTAGATACATTACATAAATTAGTTTAGTTATATTAGTTTAATTTATTTTCGCAATTCGTTTTGTTTAATCAAATTCTAATCAAATGGAATTTTCCAAATTCAGTCAAATTCAACTAAATTCAACCAAATTCTGAAAATTTGAATTCCATTCTAAATCAAATTTATTCTATTCAAAATTAGAATTTTGAAAGGTTATATTCTTTCTATTCCATACTATTCTTTTATTTTCTATTCTATTCTTTTCTTTTCAATTTCAATTTCAATTTATTCTATTTGAATTTCGGAAGATGGTTATATTGTTATATTCTTTCTATTCTATTGTTTTATTCTATTTTATTATTTTCTATTCTATTTTAAATGTATTCTATTTAAAATTTGAATTTCAGAAGATGGTTACATTCTATTTTTTTCTATTCTATTCTTTTATTTTCAATTTCAATTTCAATTTATTCTATTTGAATTTCGGAAGATGGTTATATTGTTATATTCTTTCTATTCTATTGTTTTATTTCTATTTTATTATTTTCTATTCTATTTTAAATGTATTCTATTTAAAATTTGAATTTCAGAAGATGGTTATATTCTATTTTTTTCTATTCTATTCTTTTATTTTCTATTTTATTCCAATCTATTATTTTTTATTCTTTGTATTCTATTCTTTCCTATTATATTGTTTTTTTCTAGTCTTTTCTATTCTTTTCTATTTTATTCAAATTCTAATTTATAGAAAATAAAAGAATAGAATAGAAAAAAATAGAATATAACCATCTTCTGAAATTCAAATTTCAAATAGAATAAATTTAAAATAGAATAATAGAATAGAATAGAAAATAATAAAATAGAATAAAACAATAGAATAGAAAGAATATAACAATATTACCATCTTCCGAAATTCAAATAGAATATACGATTTATTCTATACGAAATTTGAACTTCTACTGTCTATTCTTTTGTATTCTAATTCTAATTTATTCTACTTGAAATTCAAATTCCAGAAGATGGTTATATTCTTTCTATTTTATTCTATTCTTTTTTTTATTCTATACCTTTATTTTCTATTCTATTTTATTCTGTTATTTTATTATCTATTATATTTTGTTCTATTTTATTCTAATCTTTTCTTTGCTATTCTATATTTTCCATTCTATTCCATTATTTTATATTCTATCCCTTTTATTTATATTCTATTCTTTTCTGTTCTATTATATTTTTTTTCTGTTCTATTCCTTTATTTTCTATTATATCTTATTCTCTTAAAAAACAATTCGAATTAGATTTGAAAATGATTCAATTTTTTTTTTAGAAAACTATTCAAATTCAAAATTCATCAGAAATTTTGTTTCAAATTATTTCAAATTCGATTAAATTAGTAGCTATAGCCATTTGTAAATTCGGTACATTCAAATATCTGAATAATGTATCTAAATTTCGATTCAGAACGAAACAAACTGCACATGTCTAATAGCCACGCAATATCTATTGATAGGAATTAGGGTACAAAGACATTTCTCTATATGAATGCCCATAGTTTTGGAATGGGCACCCTCAAGCTCATGAAGGTGTTATGGGGAGGTCTCCACAAACTTTTGGCCACATAGTGTAGTTTCCACTATGCTGGAAAAATGACTAGTATCTTAATGAGACACAATGTACAGGGATAAGGCCAATTGTAGACACGCACCCACACTCACTCAGGTTGAACTGGATGGACTGGTGTTTTTATTCAACCTTACTAACTATGTAACTATGTGTAGCGCCCTGCTCCTGATGGGCAGACGCTATAAGTGGAAATTTAGTTTATTTGAGCTGTAGTTTAGCTCAGACTGATTACGTCAAAATTCTGGTTCTGTTTCAGTTCAGCTTGGTTGCGTGGTTTTCCACTTGGCCAAGGGGTGGCGCTCTCGTTGTTGGTCAAGGTTGGAAATTTCAACAAGCTGGGTGTATGGAGTGCCTCTTTGCCCGGAAACAGTCAGAGGGAGTGGTCTACCCACTGTGCATTCTGGGAAAGGGTACATAAGGGACAGACCCCGTGATAGGGTGTGTGTTCCGACCTGATGGCCCTCCTGGCCTAAGGTGTTCTGCTGCCATTCAAATTGCCTCAGGGCCGGCTGGCCCAAGGCTTCATTACTGCAAGGTAGGCCCAAAAGTCCTGGGGCCTACCGATCCAGGGGTGGTCCTGTGCTGTCTTGCCTGCGGGGAGAAGCAAAGCAATTGGAGAAACCAGGGGAGGACTTTTCAGAGAGAGGACCGAGCAACAAGGCTGGTACCTCTAGAAAAGCCTGGAGACCCAACGTGAGGACGCAACCCGGGTCATCAACCTCACAGTACCGCCGGCTCGGCTGAAAGAAACTGGTACTGTGTGGCTGTTCTTTGATATTGCAAAAGTTGCTGGTTACACAATCCTGTGGCAGAGGATTGTGCAACGGTTCTACTAATTCTTCAAGTCTGTGGCAGAGACTATGACCGAGCATCACATCGGTTGCTAGGTCAGTGAGAGAGGCCTATCCGGTGGTTGCTGGATCCAGTTGTGGAGCTGGTTGTCCTCTGGATCAAGAAGTATCCCTGACCAGCAATTATAAGGTACCTGAATTCCGCCAAAACCCTCCATCCCTCTACTGAAATGTCTTTTCTGTCAATAAAGCATTGGAAAAAGGACTAAGTGTCGGAGCTAAAATTTGTGAGAAATTCTTTAATGGGACCTCTATGACGGACACGGTGGAACGGTGAGGTAACGGTAAGCCCAATCAATCAAATACCAGCAGCTCCTTAAGTGCTACATATGTAACTAATTATGCAACTCTAATGCCGCGTACACACGAAGGGACTATCGAAGTCCAGCGGATAATCCCCTCGTGTGTGGGCGCCGGCGGACTTTTTGGCGCCAAAGTCCGGCGGACTTTTTGGCGCCAAAGTTTTAAGTTTGGTTTTAAAATTATCCGTTGGACTTGGCAGTCCGGCGGACAATCCCGCCGTTAGTAGGCAAGTCCGCGGGACTTTTGAAATGAACGGACTTGCCGCTCATCGGCAAGTCCGTTCATTTAGCACGTGACTTCAGGTTACGTAGCTAGCGTAGGCAGTAAATGCCGCCGCGCTAGCTCCGTAAGCTGGCATGGATTTAAAGGGACTCCCCACGCCGAAAAAACGGCGTGTGGGTTCCCCCCAAATCCAAGTCAGACCCTCATCCGAGCACGCAGCCTGGCAGGCCAGGAAAGGGGTGGGGACGAACGAGCGCCCCCCCCCCCCCCCCTCCTGAGCCGTACCAGGCCGCGTGCCCTCAACATGGGGGGTGCCCTGGGAAAGGGGGGCCGTGCAGCCCCCCCACCCCAAAGCACCTTGTCCCCATGTTGATGAGGACAAGGGCCTCTTCCCGACAACCCTGGCCGTTGGTTGTCGGGGTCTCCGGGCGGGGGCTTATCGGAATCTGGGAGCCCCCTTTAATAAGGGGGCCCCCAGATACCGGCCCCCCACCCTATGTGAATGAGTATGGGGTACGATGTACCCCTACCCATTCACCTAAGGTGTAAAATGTAAAGTACAAAAACACACACACTTTTGAAAAAATATTTTATTGCACTGCTCCGGGGGTCTTCTTCCGTCTTGGGGGTCTTCTCGCCGGACTCCCCCGCCATTTACCAAGCTCTTTTACCGAGCGGGGGAAGTCCGGCTACCTTCTTCGTCGTCGCCGCCGTTGTCGTCTGGGGGTCTCGATCCGCCTTCGGGGGTCTTCGGGGGTCTTCCGGGGGTCTCTTCTGTTCTTGCGGCGGTCGTCGTCTTCCGCGCCGCCGGCGCCGCCTTCTTCTTCTTCTTGTCCTTCTTCTTCTTGTTCTTCTTCCGATGTTGACCCGTCGCTGTCTCTGCCCGGAATGCCTGTGCCGCTCTGCGCTGGGACTTATATAGGGACATGGGGGACAGGGTCACATGCTCATGTCACATGGTGACCCCGCCCCCTTGTGTTGTCACAGTCCCGGAGGATGCTAATGCTTATTAAAGGGGGCTCCCAGATTCCGATAAGCCCCGCCCGCAGACCCCGACAACCAACGGCCAGGGTTGTCGGGAAGAGGCCCTTGTCCTCATCAACATGGCACGGCCCCCCTTTCCCCAGGGCACCCCCCATGTTGAGGGCACGCGGCCTGGTACGGCTCAGGAGGGGGGGGGCGCTCGTTCGTCCCCACCCCTTTCCTGGCCTGCCAGGCTGCATGCTCGGATGAGGGTCTGACTTGGATTTGGGGGGAACCCCCACGCCGTTTTTTCGGCGTGGGGAGTCCCTTTAAATCCATGCCAGCTTACGGAGCTAGCGCGGCGGCATTTACTGCCTACGCTAGCTACGTAACCTGAAGTTACGTTCGAAATGAACGGACTGCTCCGTGTGTGGGCAAGTCCGTTCATTTTCAAAAGTCCCGCGGACTTTTGGCCGGCGGATTATCCGCTGGAGAAGTCCGTGCGTGTGTGGGCAAGTCCACACGCTCGGAAAGTCCAGCGGACCCAGCTGGAAAGTCCCGCGGGATTGTCCGCTGGACTAAGTCCGCCGGCAAAAGTCCGCACGTGTGTACGAGGCATTACACTAATTTTTGAAGGATCCACTGCTGTTTGTGCAGGGAGGAAGATCACAACATGGGGAATTTGCCCATCCATCCTCAACCTGCCATAGCTAGAAGACTGAAACTTGACAGTTTACACACATCATACAAAACCAGCACACAGCTGGCCCAACACTGTAGAATTTTGTTTGAAATGTCTTGTTTTCAGAACGTTTGTTACATTTTCTAATGGTGAGTGGGGACAATTCAAAGTTAATTTCCGGCCATATTGATGAGAAGATTTGAAGGAGCAGGATGGAAAATGTCTAAACTAAATTCTAAGTGTGAATGTGATTTTCATTCAGAATACAATTGTACATAATTGAAAGTGTGCACCCTCTAGTCACAAAAGAAGCATGTTTAACCGCTTCAATACCAGGCACTTAGACACCTTCCTGCCCAGACCAATTTTCAGCTTTCAGCGCTGTCGCACTTTGAATGACAATTGCGCGGTCATGCTACACTCCCAAACAGAATTTTTATAATTTTGTTCCCACAAATAGAGCTTTATTTTGGTGGTATTTGATCACCTCTGCGATTTTTATTTTTTGCGCCACAAATAAAAAAAGACCGAAAATTTTGAAAAAAAACAAGTTTTTCTTTGTTTCTGTTAAAATTATTTGTAAATAAGTACATTTTCTTCTTCAATGACGAGCACTGATATGGCTGCACTGGCGGGCACTGATAAGGCGGCACTGATGGGCACGATGAGGTGGCACCAATGAGGTGGTACTGACGTTCACTGATGATGGGCACTGATAGGTGGCACTGATGGGCACTGATAGGTGGCACTGATGGGCACTGATAGGTGGCACTGGTATGCAGCACTGATGGGCACTCATAGGCGGCACTGATGGGCACTCATAGGCGGCACTGATGGGTACTTATGGGTGGCACGGATAGGTGGCATGGATGGGCACTGATAGGTGGGCACTGATGGGCACAGATGGGCACTGATAGGTGGCACTGCTGCACACTGATGGGGGGCACTGATGACACTGATGGGTGGCACTGCTGGGCATTACTGTTTTTTATTGGTACATAAAGGTCCCAGTCAGTGCCCATTTGTGGGCACTGACTGGCACAGATTGGGCATCATTTGCACATGTGGATGGCCAGGGGGTACATACCTGGCCATGCACATGTTGCCCACTTCCCTGGTGGTCCTAGTGGAGTCCCTGGTGGTCCAGTGTGGGCATCTGAGGGGGGGCTGCGCTGATAAACAATCGCAGACCCCCTACTCGGCTCGGCTCGGCTCTCCTCTACTCGCGTCTGTCAGACACTAGTGAGGAAAAGCCAATCACCCGCTTTTCCTGTTGACAACGTGATCAGCCGTGATTGGACACAGCTGATCACATGGTAAAGAGCCTCCGCCGGAGGCTCTTTACTGAGATCAGTGTAGCGGTGTGTCAGACTGATACACCGCTCCACCGATCGCCACGATGCGTGCCCCCACGGGCGCGCGGCGGCATGTTATCCTGAAGGACATCATATGACGCCCAGTCAGGATAACGGAACCACTTCCCGGACGTCAATATGCTATTGACCGGGCGGGAAGTGGTTAAGATCTCTGGCATTCCATTCATGTAGCAGGTCTGGATGAAATTTTAAAGGCTTTAGAATGGAATTAGTTGACTCAATGATGGCAAGATGGAATGCTCTAGCAATTGATTTTTCTAAATGTATTTCTGTATCTTTAAATGAATCTGTACTGGTGTATGGCCAAGCTTTACCTTCAACCTCCTCATCATTCCTACCCAATCAGTGATTTGTTCGTATTTATGAATGTCCAACTTTACAGCCACATATGCCACAAAATACTAACCACCATCAAAGTACCGCTACCAAACTATATATGTAATAACTTAATTAAATTGTATGGTTGGGTGGTTTAAAGTGCATATCTATACCCACATCCCATTATGTTAGAGCAGGGGTCTCCAAACTTTCTAAACAAAGTGCCGGTTTACTGTCCCTCAGACTTTAGATGTGTCGAAATGTGGCCATTGGGAGTAGAAAAATTGACGTCCTTTTTTCCTACAAATAGAGCTTTCTTTTGGTGGTATTTGATCACCTCTGCGGTTAAATTTTTTTGCGCTATAAACAAAAAAATAGCGACAATTTTGAAAAAACACATTATTTTTTACTTTTTGCTATAATAAATATCCCCAAAAATATATAAAAAAAATGTTTTCCTCAGTTTAGGCCGATAAGTATTCTTCTACATATTTTTGGTAAAAAAGTCACAATAAGCGTTTAATGATTGGTTTGCGCAAAAGTTATAGCATTAAAATAGGGGACAGTTTTATGGCATTTTTATTAATAATTTTTTTTTTATTAGTAATGGGGGCGACCAGCGATTTTTATCGTGACTGCGTCATTATGGCAGACAGATCGAACACTTTTGGCGTGATTTTGGGACCATTCACATTTATACAGCGATCAGTGCAATTAAAAATGCATTGATTACTGTGTAAATGTGATTGGCAGTGAATGGGGTTAACCACTAGGTGGCGATGTAGGGGTTAGGTGTGTCCCAGGGAGTGATTATAACTGTGGGGGTGAGGGGCTACGTGTGGCACATCACTGATCGCTGCTCCCGATTACAGGAAGCTGTGATCAGTGACAGGCAGAATGGGGAAAGGCAGAATGGGGAGATGCTTGTTTACATTAGCATTTCCCCGTTCTTCCTCTCCGTGAGACGATCGCGGGTATCCCCGCGGACATCGAGTCCGTGGGACCCGCGATCACACTCACGAAGCTCCCGGCGGGCTGGCGCGTGCCCACAAGCCGCCTCTTAAAGGGCAACGTATAGGTACGTGACTCTGCCTGTACGTGCCCTTCTGCCGCAGTATATGTGTGTGAGGCGGTCGGGAATCGGTTAATGATTTTAAAACTAAATGGTAATACTATTCTATCAAAAGCATATCCATATGTGCTATATCTTAAGACCATTCTAAGACCATTCTAAGAATAAAAAAATTATACATATGCCTGATTATATTGGAAATGAGATCCTCAACGCATTTCTTAGACCACAGGTCTACTTCCTCAGGAGGAACGTGGGAGCTGGATTTTGAAATAGCATAGTGACACTATTTCGTTTTAACCACTTAGGGATGGAAGGATTCCCCCCCTCAATGACCAGGCCATATGGCACTGCTCCACTTTAACTGATAATTGCGCGGTTTGTGCTATGCTGTACCAAAACAAAATTGATGTCCCTTTTTTTCCCACAAATATAGCTTTCTTTTGGTGGTATTTGATCACCTCTTTAGATTAAATTTTTTGCGCTATAAACAAAAAAAGACCGTAAATGTAAAAAAAAAAAAAATATATTTTTTTACTTTTTGCTATAATAAATATCCAAAAAAAAACAAAAAAAAAACATTTCTTCATCAGTTTAGGCCAACATGTAGTCTTCTACATATTTTTGGTAAAAAAAATTGCAATAAGCGTATATTGATTGGTTTGCGCAAAAGTTATAGCGTCTACAAAATAGGGGATAGATTTATGGCATTTTTATTATTACTTGTATTATTACTAGTAATGGCGTCGTTTCGCGATTTTTAGCGGGACTGTGACATTGCAGTGGACAGATAGGACACTTTTGACAAATTTTAGGGACCATTGACGTTTATACATCATTCAGTGCTATAAAAATGCACTGATTACTGTGTAAATGTCCCTGGCAGGGAAGGGGTTAACACTAGGGGGCGATCAAGGGGTTAAATGTGTTCCCTGGGAGTCGTTTCTAACTGTGGGGAGATGGGACTGACCGGAGAAGGAGAGAGATCACTGTTCCTAATCACTAGGAACAGCAGATCTTTCTCTCCTCCCCTGTCAGTACGGGGATCTGTCTGTTTACATTGACAGATCTCTGCTCTGGCTCTCTGTGGAGTGATCGCAGGTGGCTATCGCAGGATGCCAGTGGACATCGCTCTTAACCACTTAAGCCCCGGACCAATTTGCAGCTAAAGGACCAGGCCCCTTTTTGCGATTCGCACTGCGTCGCTTTAACTGACAATTGCGCGGTCGTGCAACGTGGCTCCCAAACAAAGTTGGCGTCCTTTTTTTCCCACAAATACACTTACCTCTCCCCGTTCTTCAGCTCTATGACCCGATCGCGGGACACCGGCAGTGATCGGGTTCGCGGGTCCCGCGGCCACGGTCACGGAGCTCAGGACCGGGTTGCGAGTGCGCCGGCGCGCGCGACCCACGGCTGGGCTCTTAAAGGGCAACGTACATCGGTGTGAGGCGTTCCTTAAGTGGTTAAAGAGGCCAATGTACACCTACGGTGATTCACCCAGGAGAGCCAACCTGCCGCAGTATAATGACAGCGGCTGGTCCTTAAGCCGTTAAAATTATTAAAAAGCATTCATGGGTGTTGTCATCCATAATTTTCCCAATAGGGAGATATCACAGTCTCATTTACTACCCAATCAAAAGTATGTCCACGGCTATGTAAAGGAAACCCCCCCCCAGAACCACATCCATTATATATTCAAATATGAGTATATAAAATTAGGTGGCTGGGGCGGGGGCAGTTGCAGGAACTCCTGGGATATTACCTTGTGGCCCAGGAACAAGTATACATTCTTTGGCTATTGGGTCCACTTTCCATCGAACTTATACTTATTTTTTGTTTGAACCAGCATTGCCAATATGTTTGAGGTGATCTGCTTCTATTAATCCCACTAGCCTTATTTTTTAGACATGTGCAATTCGTTTAGTTACGAATTCGTTTTCCGTTCAAATTCGTTATATTCGTTCATTCGTATCGTACGAATGATTTAGTAAAAATTTTAACGAATTATGGAAACGAACGAATATGAAAAACAACGAAAATACGAAATAATTAAATTAGAAACAACGAAACTACGAATGAATGAAAATCCGAAAACGAAAACAGAAACAACGAAAATACCGAACAAAGATTCAAAAATAACGAAAATCAAAATGAACGAAAAAATTCGTACATTCGTAACTTTTTTTTTTTTGTTTGTTGATTCGGAATTTTCCGTGTCTCTTACAATGGCGCTGCTTAACGTGCTTCGAATGGATTCGTAAATTCGTATCTACGAAAACAATGTTACGAAAGTACGAATAAATCAATCTTACGAAAGTACGAATGTAACTAAATCTACGAAAATACGAATGCGTCCGAATACAAATATATAACGAAAATACGAATTTCGAATAAACGAAAATTAGACTAACGGAAAAACGAATCAACGAAAAAATAACTCTTACGAAAATACGAACGAGTCCGAATACGAACACCGACGACTTACGAATTTACGAATCGTTACGAATATGAACACCGACGACTTACGAAATTACGAATCGTTACAAATCAACGGAAACGAACAGAAAAGAAACTAAACTAAACTAATTTTTCTATTGTGCACATGTCTGTTATTTTTGTTGGCCTCTTTTTGACAAGAAAAAATGGGAACTCCTTATCAACTTAAAAAATCCTAAAAAGGTTGGCTGGGGGATATCCTAATACCTACTGTACATCATGTAATTTATGCCAAAAGGCTCTCTGAATCCATATACAGTGCCTTGAAAAAGTATTTATACCCCTGGAAATTTTCCACATTTTGTCATGTTACAACCAAAAATGTAAACGTATTTTATTGAGATTTTATGAGATAGACCAACACAAAGTGGCTCATAATTGTGAAGTGGAAGGAAAATGATATATGGTTTTCAAATTTGTTTGCAAATAAATGTGTTAAAAGTGTGGGGTGCATTTGTATTCAGCCCCCTTTACTCCGATACCTCTAACTAAAATCTAGTGGAACCAATTGCCTTCAGAAGTCACCTAATTATAAATAGAGTCCACCTGTGTGTGATTTAATCTCAGTATAAATACAGCTGTTCTGTAAAGCCCTCAGGGGTCTGTTAGAGAATCTTAGTGAACAAACAGCATTATGAAGGCTGTGGAACACACCAGACAGGTCAGGGATAGAGATGTGGAGAAGTTTAAAGCAGAGTTAGGTTATAAAAAAATATCCCAAGCTTTAAACATCTCACGGAGCTCTGTTCAATCCATCATCCAAAAATGGAAAGAGTATGGCACAACTGCAAACCTACCAAGACATGGCCGTCCACCTAAACTGACAGGCCGGACAAGGAGAACATTCATCAGAAACGGAGTCAAGAGGCCCATGGTAACTCTGGAGGAGCTGCAGAGATCCACAGCTCAGAGGTGGGAGAATCTGTCCACAGGACAACTATTAGTCGTGCACTCCACAAATCTGGCCTTTCTGGAAGAGTGACAAGAAGAAAGCCATTGTTGAAAGAAAGCCATAAGAAGTCCCGTTTGCAGTTTGTGAGAAGCCATGTGGGGGACACAGCAAACATGTGGGAGAAGGTGCTCTGGTCAGATGAGACCAAAATTTAACTTTTTGGCCTAAAAGCAGAATGCTATGTGTGGCAGAAAACTAACACTGCAAATTACACTAACACACCATCCCCACCGTGAAACATGGTGGTGGCAGAATCATGTTGGGGGATGCTTTTCTTCAGCAGGGACAGGGAAGCTGTCAGAGTTGATGGGAAAATGAATGGAGCCAAATACAGGGCAATCTTAGAAGAAAACCTAGTAGAGTCTGCAAAAAACTTAACTGAGGTGGAGGTTCACCTTCCAGCAGGACAACAACCCTAAACATACAGCCAGAGCTACAATGGAATGGTTGGATGGTTTATATCAAAGCATATTCATGTGTTAGAATGGCCCAGTCAAAGTCCAGACCTAAATCCAATTGAGAATATGTGGCAAGACTTGAAAATTGCTGTTTACAGACATTCTCCATCAAATCTGACAGAGCTTGAGCTATTTTTCAAAGAAGAAAGGGGAAAAATGTCACTCTCTAGATGTGCAAAGCTGGTAGAGACACCCCCAAAAAGACTTGCAGCTGTAATTGCAGTGAAAGATGCTTCTACAAAGTATTGAATCTTGTGTTGGTCTATCACGTAAAGTCCCAATAGAATACAGTTACTTTTTTGGTTGTAACAAGACAAAATGTGGAAAATTTCAAGGGGGAAGGCATACTTTTTAAAGACACTGTTTCTGAAAAAGAGTCATATTATTAGTCATTATTGGTGATATTTCTCCTATGGATCACAGGAGGGCAGTTTTTTCACTCCTGTGACCCGTGGTCACATGCAGTCACATGTCCAATACGGATCAGTATATATATTACATTGTTTTTGGTGGTAGGGTAGCTATGAATAAGCACTGTTCAGTGTGAAACGCGTCAGTTCATTTGTCCCATTTTCTGCTGTGGCTTGTATTTTTGATATTTTACAATTAAGGCTATATTCCGGAGTGCGGCTGTCCAGAAACTTTCCTTGCCTCATGTGACCCATTGTCAGTTGACCCGTTGACCCGTTGACCCGTTGACCCGTTGACCCGTTGTCAGCCAACAGTGGGCTAAAGCCTGCTGTCAGCTGACTTCACTCAGTCAGGCTCAGAAAAGATCCTAAGCATATGGTCAGGATCTGCTGAGAAGCCTTGAAAGGTACCTGGCTCAGCCCCGCGTGATATGCTGAGAGCCTGAGTCAGCCCCTCCCACACCCTAGCTCTCCAGAGAGCGCTGGAGGGGAGAGCAGAGAGCCGCTAACTGACAGTCCCAGCTTTCTGCTCAGAACCGAGGAGGAGAACTAAGCTATCAGCAGTCTTTGATCGATCAGTTCTCACTGCAGAGGCAGCAGGGACTTACCTAGGTAAGTAAATATATAAAAAAAAAAAAATTAAATCACAAACTTCTCTTTTAACCGCTTCCCGACCGCCTCATGTAGATATACGTCTACAGAATGGCACGGGCAGGCAAAACCACGTACCTGTACATGGCACTTTAAATGCCTGCCCGTGGGTCGCGAGCGAGGCCGCCAGCGGGGCGCTTGCGACCCGGTCGGGAGCTCCGTGACCCCGGCCACAGGACCAGCGGACCCGATCGCCGCTGGTGTCCCGCGATCGGGTTACGGAGCTGAAGAACAGGGAGAGGTTTGTGTAAACAAACCTCTCCCCGCGCTTCCTACTCTGTCTGTCATTGATTGGCTGTTCCCGGTCATCGGGAAAGCCGATCAATGACGTCAGACGTCAGCCCCGCCCCCTAATGTAGAAAAACACACACACGTCAGAGCCCATAACCCCTCCCCTCCCCCTAGTGGTTAACTCTTTCACTACAACTGTCATTTATACAGGAATCAATGCATTTAAATAGCATTGATTGCTGTATAAATGACAATGGTCCCAAAAATGTGTCAAAATGTCCGATGTGTCCGCCATAATGTCGCAGTCACAATAAAAATCGCTGATCGCCGCCATTACTAGTAAAAAAAAAAAATATTAATAAAAATGCTATAAAACTATCCCCTATTTTGTAAACGCTATAACTTTTGCGCAAACCAATCAATAATCGCTAATTGCGATTTTATTTACCAAAAATATGTAGAAGAATACGTATCGGCCTAAACTGAGGAAAAAAAAAATTTTTTATATATTTTTTGGGGATATTTTTTATAGCAAAAAGCAAAAAATATAGAATATTTTTCAAAATTTTCGCTCTATTTTTGTTTATAGCGCAAAAAATAAAAAACCACAGGGGCGATCAAATACCACCAAAAGAAAGCTCTATTTGTGGGGAAAAAAGGACGCCAATTTTGTTTTGGAGCCACGTCGCACGACTGCGCAATTGTCAGTTAAAGCGACGCAGTGTCGAATCGCAAAAAGGGGCCTGGTCCTTTGGCTGCCAATTGGTCCGGGGCTGAAGTGGTTAAACACCCAATATATGTCATATAATCCATGACCACTATGAAGAATGCTTTTGGCTGCTGCTGGTCCTCATTTCCACTTTTTTTGTCCCATTGTACGACCCAGGAGGGGCACCTGTTTGGCTGCTGCAGATATGCCCTGTACACACGGTCGGACTTTCCGACAGAAAATGTGCGATCGGATCGTGTTGTCGAAAAATCCAATCGTGTGTGGGCTCCATCTGACTTTTTCCGTCTGAATTTCTGACACGCAAAGTTTGAGTGCTGGACCTAAAATTTAAAAAAATCTGACGGATTTTGGCGTCGGAATGTCTGACTGTGTGTACAGGTCATTCATTACATCGAGTAATGCCGCGTACACACGATCGGAATTCCGGCGAGAAAAAGACAGATGAGAGCTTTTCATCGGAAAATGCGACCGTGTATTAGGCTCCATCGGAATTTTGCTGGCCGAATTTCCGACAGCAAAGAATTGAGAGCATGTTCTCAATTTTTCCGACGGAAAAGGTTTCTATCGGAAATTCCGATCGTCTGCAGCAATTCTGATGCACAAAATTCCTACGCATGCTCGGAAACAATTCGACGCATGCTTGGAAGCATTGAACTAGGCTCGTTGTAGTGTTGTACGTCACCGCGTTCTTGACGGTCAGAATTTGGTGTGACCGTGTGGGCGAGACAGTTTGAGTGGAATTCCATCAGAATTCCGTCGGGAAAACCATCAGAGCTTTTTCCGACAAGAATTCAGATAGTGTGTATGCGGCATAACAGTTTGCTACCTCCTCGCCTGGTCCTCAGCCATAAGTATAAAAAAAAAAATTCCAGTATTTATCCCAAAGTTTGTCGACTCTATAACATTCGTGTAAACAAATCAATATACTGTATATACTCGAGTATAGGCCGACCCGAATATAAGCCGAGGCCCCTAATTTACCACAAAAAACTGGGAAAAACGTATTGACTCAAGTATAAGCCGAGGGTGAAAAATGCAGCAGCTACTGTAAGTGGAAAAGAGGGTCAGCAATGCCCATCTGCAGCTGCATGTCCCCTGTGTCCTGCACAAACCCCCCATTGCAGCCTACCTGTGCCGATCTGCATGTCCTGGGTCCTGTATAGTATCCCTCCCTGTGCGATCTGTCTGCCACCATTGCAGCCTTTATGTGCCGATGCAGTCTCGATCTGTGTCCCCCACAGCGTGTAAGGCGCCATTCAAGATACAAAATCCGCGCCTCCTCCCCCTCCTCGTCCATGATAGGAGGAACACTGTTTTCCCAGCAGTCAGTGTGCAGTGTTCCACCTATCATGGACATCCTCTCATCCTCGTCCATGAGATGAGAATGACAGGACGTCCGTGATAGGCGGAACACTGCACACTGACTGCTGGGAAAATTAGTGTCCGCCTATCACAGACGGGGAGGAGGAGGAGGCGCGGCTTTTGAACACTGCCGTCTGTCTGCATGACAAGCTGTTCATGTAGGCAGACGGCAGTGACTCGAGTATAAGCTGAGGGGGGCACTATCAGCTCTAAAAAAAGGGCTGAAAATCTCGGCTTATACTCGAGTATATACGGTAAGCTTATTGGGATTTATTTTACCAAAAATATGTAGCAGAATACATATTGGCCTAAATTTATGAAGAAATTAGATTTTTTTTAATTTTTATAGTGGATGTGTTTTATAACAGAACGTAAAAAATACTGTTTTTCAAAATTCTCGATCTTTTTCCTTTACAGCGCAAAAAAATAATGATCAAATACCACCAAAAGAAAATTCTATTTGTGGGGAAAAAAGGACATACATTTTATTTGGGTACAGCGTTGCAAGACCGCGCAATTCTCAGTTAAAATAACGCAGTGTCAAAAAGCACAAAAAAAAAAGCCTGGTCATGAAGGGGGGTAAATCTTCCAGAGGTCAAGTGGTTAAAGCGGTGTTTCACCTTAAAAAAACATTTTTTAAAAGTCAGCAGCTAAAAAAAAAGTCGCTGCTGACTTTTAATAAGTACACTTACCCTCCCAGGGCGCCCGCGATGTCGGTCGTGGAGGCCGAGATGTCCCTCGGCGATCCGGATCCAGCACCGCCATCCTCAGTAAGGGAAACGGCTTCCCGTTTCCTACTGCGCATGCGCGAGTCGACCCGCGGCCTACTGCACATGCGCGAGTCAGCGCGCGGCCTACTGCGCATACGCGAGTCTAATTTGTGAATGGGGAACGCAATGTTTTGTGGGACATATACATATACATATAGTTCCCATAACACACCGCGCCCCATTCACTAGAAGACGGAAGGAGAGAAGATCACCGCGGCGCTGGAAGAGGCAGATTAGGACTATCTGCCTAGCAACAGCCATTTCTGGTAAGTAAAAAAAATAAAATTTAATTTTTTTTTCATTTTAAATTGTTATTAACATTTTTTTAAAGTTTTTTTTTTCAGGGTGTCCCACCACTTTAATATCAGGACGATATAACAGTAACACATGAACATTCAGGGATATATGCTTTCTTGGTAGCTGTCATAATTTAAAATTGTTGTGTTATGGCATGTGTATCTATTTTTATTCTTAGATAGCATTTATGGATTTTCTTTTTGAATTTATGTTTAAAATAAAGTGATATCTTTTTTTACTACTGATTTGAATAATTTTACATTATAAAGTCCTATTTTTTGTTACCTCTACCAAACACTGAAAGTGACAAAAATATCAGCAATCAATGTGTAAACGTTCCCATTACAGGTAAACAGCTAATCACTTAGCATATTATTCACTATTCAATGCCATGTATTACGAAGAGTGACTGTTCTCTTTTTTTCTATGTTTTTTTTTTCTCTTTTTCGCTTTTAGATGCTATGTATTTCACACAAAGTGGAAAGGTCTTCATCATCTTAAAATGCATGTAGGTGTGTAATCCTGTTCCCTGCACATTTGTGTTATAATGTCTCTCTGTTCTTTTATCCTCCAGAATCTCTTGTTGTTCTTCTACCAGTATTCCATATTCATTTCTTTGTTGCCAATTCTGCTTTCATGCACCCTCACCCCTGTTGTTTGCCGTAGACTGTTTCTTTCAGTTGTCTTCTTTTATATTGAGAAGAAGGGTTTTGTTTTTGATGCAATTTACATTTCAGTTTCAAAATGAATTGTGTCTCTTTGAAACAATTTTTTTTCCTAACATGAACTTTTCTTTGAGGTGAATAAAGTTTAAATGAAGTTTTACTAATGTATTTTATTTGTGTCTGCATCCATATGTAATATGGTAAAGGGAAGGTCAGGAAATGATCAGATGTCATAATAACCACAGCATGCCAAGGATGCAGAGACTGAAGGAGACCTCTCTGTGTCACGAAATGAAAGGAAAAGAGGGCAATTTGTTTCCCTACGCTGCTAGCAGTTTAGTTCTAGCTGTATGAATCCAGAATGGGTAAATGGAAGAACATAATTATTTTTTATTTAAACATTTTAAATATTTTAATTATATTTTTTATTTATTCATGATTATGTTTATTTCAGATTAATTATATCTTTACATATTCATATTTTTATTAAATATGTTGGATACATTTTATATATAATATATATCAGGGCTCAAGTCCTGCGGGAACGCATGGGAACGGAGTTCCTGTACTTTTTACACAACAGGAACTCAGTTCCCTTTAGTAGCCGTGTCCTGCAAGACTTTGAAGTATGCGAGCTGTGTGGCAGGTGCTACACCAGCAGCCGCCGACACAGCTCGCAATAGTAAGTGACGCACACCAGGGGTGGACTGACCATTCAGGCATTGCCAGTAGGGGGTCCCATGACAGCTTCCTCTTCGATCTACCTGTCAATCACATCTAGCTGAAGGGTAGATCAGGTTCCTGCTGCTAAGAGATTGTATTAGTCAGACCTCTCTTGATGCGCTCCTCCCCGCCGGCCCCTCCAGATTTTCTGTCCCCCCCCCCCCAGTCTCCTTTATACTTGCTGTGTGTCCCACTGAATCCCCCCCTCCTCTATCATCAGTGCCATATGATGAGAGAAACAAGAGGAGGAGCACAGCTATTCTGCTCACAGGACAAGCAGGGAGAGAGGTGAGCTGAGGGAGGAACATCAGTTTGGGGTGGTAAGCTGAGCACAATACCTGGCAAAGTTTAATGCCAGGAGGGAAGTTTATGTGGAAATATGTGAAGGGTTGGAATAGCAGCGAGTGTGTGTTGGAGCCCTGCAGAGTTTGCAGCCCCCCCAAGCTAACATACATCTCCTAAGCAGGAACACATCACTATCTCCCCAAGAATTCTGTCCAGATAATGTGCAGTTCATTTATGACCTTTCCGTTTAACCCTGTGTTATCCAAACTCTGTTCAATGAAAAGTGTAAACTCACCACAAACACTCTATATACAAAATAACATTCCCCAATAAAGATCAGAACATGATGTTCACATTTGCATGGAAGCACAATTGAATGAATGCTGATTATTCAGAGAATTAACGTATTTATGTTTATTGTGGAGTTTTTTTTTATGTACTAACAGTTAAGCTTCATACACACAATACGAAAATTGGATAAAAAATACCACTTTTAAAGCGTTCGTGCATATGAGCGTATCATTTTTTTTTTTTTTGGTGGGGGAGTTCCCACACTTTTTTCCCCAGGACTTGACCCCTGTTATATATATAAAATGTATCCAACATATTTAATAAAAATATGAATATATAAAGATATAATTAATCTGAAATAAAAATAATCATGAATAAATAAAAAATATAATTAAAATATTTATATATTTATTTATGGTCGTGGCCCTATGACCGAGAGAGATGTGAATCACATAAACACGCAACAAGACTAACAACATAAATAGACCTGAAGTGTGCCTTGATGGTCTGGTCAGTATGCCAAGAAAAGGGGACATACAGGAGATAAGTAATAGGTAGTTTGTGAAGAAGGATGTGTTGAGAAGTGCCCTGAAAAAGGGAAGGGCGGGAGGGTGTCTTCAGTGTGTTGCATGCCAAGGATTGGTTGATGAGCTGAGGTGCGATTTTAATCCATCGTCAGCAACGACCAGAGTCAGACAGGAGTAAAAAACAAGGTAAGGTTGAAACGGGACAGTGCATCGGCAGCGATATTGTATTTGCCTGGAATATGCCTACAGAAAAAATTAAAGTGGTGACGGTGTGACAGCTGCACGAGCCTGCGCAGGAAGGACAGGACTTGGATCTACGTTTGTTAATGATGTTGGCCGTGGCCTGATTGTTCGTGGTGAAAAGCACCAGGTTTTGTCCAAGTGTGGCATCGGTGACCACCTGTGGTGACTTGTCTGACACTGCTGGAATGAACATTGAACTGCCGTTCCAGCTGGTGAGGAACTCGTCCCACATAGTCAAGTCTACTACTGCTGTTTAATCTCATTTGAGAATTGTACTGGTGTGAGAAAGACTAAAAGCCATAATATGAAGGACCATGCTTGAGGAATAATCCTCATCGTAAAGTTCATCATCCCTAGTAAGGACTGCAACTGTTTCCTGGTGCACCCTTGCGACTGGGTGAAGTCGTGGATAGTTGCCCTGATACAAGCTAGTTTGTCAAGAGGCAGGCTAGCTTGCATAGCTTGCATGACGAGAGTAACACCTAAAAAGGTATTGGAATGGTATGGGCATGTTGAGGTTGTTGAAAGCCATTCTTAACTAGTCTAGATCTGCCAGGGGTGTGCCTGGTTGCTCGATAAGCAGGAAGTCATCAAGGTAGTGGATGACAGCCGGCCTGGTGAGACAGAATCCATGTGAGGGCCTGAGCGAAAATGTTGAACAGCCATGGGCTGCCCTTGGACTGGAAGGTCAACTTGGTGGCGAAGTAGTAGGACTTCCTCCACTTAATACCATGCCACCGCCAGAGGGACGGTTCGATAGGGAGGAGCTTGAACGCATCAGATATATCTGGTTTGGATAGCCAGGCGCCGGACCTATCCCAATGATGGTTTGGCTGACCAAGTCAACTGAGACATACTTGAGGGAAAATGCCTCGGAGGGAATCAGGGAGTTCAGGCTGGAGATGTGAGAAGAATGAGGTGCCGACAAATCATACACTAAGCAGAGTTTATTACTGAACTTGCCCTTGACAAGACCAATAGGGCTGACTCTCCAGACTGAGAAAGGTGACTGTGGGAAGGGGCCGATAATAAAGCCTTTAGCCACTTCTGACTGCAGTAAGGGGTCAATTGCTTGTGTGTCGATGGCTGCTGACTGGAGGTTCCTGCATTCGTGTGTAGTGAGGGGTAAAGTGATGAGGCCGGTGTGGAACCCTTCTGTGAAGCCGTGCACCGGGAATATGGCCAGTGAGGGAGTGGGGTGTTTAGAGAGGTAGAACCCCAACCAGCTGACATCTATGCAGCCTAGTCAGGACTTACCCTCCTGTTTGACTTGACAGGTGGTGCTCGGATGGCATGGCATGCTGTGCAAATATGGAGTAGACCGCACTGGCTATGGAAGCATCTGCCGTGATTAAAATTTGCAAATGGAGGCTCCTCCTAGAGAAAATATAGGCCATCCTAGTCTATCCGCTGGTCGTGATTGACCGGGGGCTGGGAGGCCCTGACTGGTGCCGGAGGAGGAAGGAGGGTAGAAGGGGCATCTTGTAGTCGCTTCAGAGCACCAATTCACCATGTGGGTAGTGGACTGGAAAATTGTGCACAGCGGTGAGCGGTCCTGTGAAATGGCGGCAGAATAGCTCGGTGTCAGAAATGCTCCAGTCTGCCTTGACCTGGAACTGGCTGAGCTTGTCGGCTGCCTTGGCCGAAAATGAGCGGAGGTAGTCATAAAAGGCGTGCCCTCCATACTTGTACCCTAGGTCTGTGACTGAATGGAGATATAGGTCCAGCTCTTCCCTCCTGTTGGAGGTGGCTAAGCAGACGACATCCCTGAACATCCCAAAAGCCAGAACTAATTTTTGACTTAATGACCACCGAGACATCCCCCCAGGTATATGCTCTGTTGTTGGCCACATTGTGCACCAAAATCAGCAGAGGTGCAAAATTTACATCCTTGCCCTACAAGATGTCCTTCCTGAGGCTGGCAGGGACAAGGTGAGCAGGGAGGACAGTAGAAGAGGACTCTGGCATACCTGCAGGAGGGGATGCCAGCGCTGTGACCATGACTGGGTCAGGGTGGGTCGTAGGAGGGCAAGCCTCCAGGGCTGCGACTCTGGTCTGCACGTCAGTAACTGTTGCGGACAGTGAGGAGACCATGAAGTGCAGCTGGGAGATGTGGGTGGTGTGATTGAAGATGGATGTACATCGCGGGACACTTTTTTTTTTTTTAATGAAGGAATTGTCAAAAACTCTCTTTTGGGGTTTTTACTTTTTGACACTTTTTTGGTGAATGGGTTGGGGTACAATGTACCCAATACCCATTCACATAGGAATCTGGGGGCCCCATTGTTAACCACTTTCAGACCGGACCATTTTGCTGGCTTAAAGCGGAGTTCCACCCTACAGTGGAACTTCCGCTTATCGGATTCCTCCCCCCCTCCGGTGCCACAATTGGCACCTTTCAGGGGGGAGGGGGGTGCAGATACCTGTATACAGGTATCTGCACCCACTTCCGTGCCGAATTATCCGGGGCTGCCCCGCCCATATCCGGAGATGCGCCGTTGTGTCTTGGGAAACACAGTTCCCAGGACACAGCGGGGACCAAAAGAGACGCTCAGCGCGACTCGCGCATGCGCAGTAGGGAACCGGGCAGTGAAGACGTTGCGTCTTCACTTCCTGATTCCCTGACAGAGGATGGCGGCGGGGCAGCGAGAGACGAGTGGTCTCTCGTCACATTCTGCCTACACCGCTGGAACCTGGAACAGGTAAGTGTCCATTTATTAAAAGTCAGCAGCTGCAGTATTTGTAGCTGCTGACTTTTAATATTTTTTGTGCGGGTGCAGCTCTGCTTTAAGACCAGACCACTTTTTGTGATTCGGCACTGCCTAGCTTTAACTGACAATTGCGACGTGGCTCCCAAAAAAATTGACGTCCTTTTTTTCCCACAAATAGAGCTTTCTTTTGGTGGTATTTGATCGCCCCTGCGGTTTTTATTTTTTGCGCTATAAACAAAAAAAGAGCGACAATTTTGAAAAAACCGCATTCTTTTTTTACTTTTTGCTATAATAAATATCCCCAAAAATATATAAAAAATATAT
Source organism: Lithobates sylvaticus (assembly GCA_028564925.1). Classification (NCBI taxonomy): domain Eukaryota; kingdom Metazoa; phylum Chordata; class Amphibia; order Anura; family Ranidae; genus Lithobates; species Lithobates sylvaticus. The sequence continues at coordinate 739,913,968 of CM053026.1, read as the reverse complement.
TTTTTCCTCAGTTTAGGCCGATACGTATTCTTCTACATATTTTTGGTAAAAAAAAATCGCAATAAGGGATTATTGATTGGTTTGTGCAGAAGTTATAGCGTTTACAAAACAGGGGATAGTTTTATAGCATTTTTATTAATAATTTTTTTTTTTTACTAGTAATGGCGGCGATCAGCGATTTTTATTGTGACTGCGACATTATGGCAGACACATCGGACATTTTTGACACTATTTTGGGACCATTGTCATTTATACAGCAATCAGTACTATTTAAATGCACTGATTCCTGTGTAAATGACACTGACAGTGAAGGGGTTAACCACTAGGTGGCAGTGTAGGGGTTAAGTGTTCCTAGGGGCGTGTTACTAACTGCGGGGGGGCGTGGCTGTGATTTAGTGAACACTGATCTCTGCTCCAATCACAGGGAGCAGAGATCAGTGTCACTAGTTGCTAGGCAGAACGGGGAGATGCTGTTTACTTCCGCATCTCCCCGCTCAGCCTTTCCGTGAGATGATCGCGGGTATCCCCACAGCGATCGAGTCTGCGGGACCCGCAACCGGACTCACGGGGGTCCTGACCGGCGCGCGCGATGGCACGGCGGCAATCTTAAAGGGGACGTACCTGTACGCCCTTTTGCCTGCCAGTGCCATTCTGCCGACGTACATCACCGTGCGGCGGTCGGGAAGTGGTTAAAGGAGGCTTACAGATTTCGATAAGCCCTCCGCCCGTAGACCACGACAACCAATGGCCAGAGTTGTTGGGAAGAGGCTCTTGTCTTCATCAACATGGAGACAAGGTGCTTTGGGGGGGACCCCAAAGCACCCTCCACATGTTGAGGGCATGTGGCCTGGTATGGTTCAGGGGGGGGCACTCGCTCATCCCCCCCATCCTGACCTCCAGGCTGTATGCTCGGATAAAAAAACGTTCCCCTTAATATCCATACCAGACCCAAAGTGCCTGGTATGGACTGGGTGGGGGGGGGGGACCCTACACGGGTGTGGGGGGGCCCTACACTGTTTTTTCCCTTGATTTTCCTTCTATATTGCTGGGAAACAGTAATACATTACAGCCACAAGCAAGTTTAAATTACATTTGTAAAAAAAAAAGGAAAAAAAAAAAGGAAATGATAAAAAAAATAGCTAGATCAAGGTTTGATTTACGTCAGTGCCAGGGTTAGTGTTTTGGTCAAGTAAGGGTCAAAGTTCAAGGTCAGGGTCAGTATATTTTGGGCAGGATTTTTTTTTAAAGTATTTTTCTAATTAGTATTAGCGTCAGCCATCAGCATGTTTTAGGTAGGATAAAAAAAAAAAACACAGCAAAATGCGCACAATTGTTTTTGGGCTGTAATACGGATACATACAACTAACATACACATATGTGGTATCGCTGTGATCGTCTGGAGCAGGACAATTTATTTTAGGATGTTCTTTGGTGGTAGGTTATGGTAGTAACTAGAAATATACAGCTAGATTTATAAAAACATGATTTTTTTTTTTTATTATTATTTTGGTCCAGTCTTCCTCTGACAATATAAAAAAAAAATCCGGAGATATTCCTTACCATTTAACACCAAATGAAAGCCCAATTTGTCCTGGTAAGTAAACGGTATAATCCACCTGGATACACAAAGTAGTTGTGATGATATGTACAGTTTTACTAACACATTTCAAAGTTGCAAAATTGTGCTTAGGCATTAACGTTTGTTTTACCCTTAGGCGTGAAGGGGTTAATATGTGTTATTCAGTGTCAGAAACAGTGGCGGCCCGTATTGCCCCCCCCCCTATCCATGCGTCTGGCCCCCTAATCTACCTGCGGGGGTGTTTATCTTTTTGTAGCACGTGATTAGAGCCAGAGGCTCTAAAAGACTTCAAAAAAGGGTGGGCTCGGGGCACAGAGCACTGCGCCCCGAGCACACCCACTTGACAATAGACATGTGCAATTCGTTTCGTTTTTTTTTTTTTTTCTTTTCGTTAAAATTCGTTATATTCGTTCATTCGTTATCGTACGAATGAACGAACGATTCGCTAAAAATTTTAACGAATAACGAATGTTCGAATCGAACGAATACGAAAAACAACGAAAATCTGAAAAAAACGAATTAGAAACAACGAATCTACAAAAGAAGAAAATCCGAAAAACGAAAACAGGAACAACGAAAATCAAAATGAACGAAAAAATTCGTACATTCGTAACTTATTTTTTTTGAATTGGTAATTTTCCGTGTCCCTTACAATGGCGCTGCTTAACGTGCTTCGAATGGATTGAACGAAAAAATTTGTACATTCGTAACTTTTTTTTTCTATTAGTAATTTTCCGTGTCTCTTACAATGGCGCTGCTTAACGTGCTTCAAATGGATTGAACGAAAAAATTTGTACATTCGTAAAAAAATATTTTGATTCGTAATTTTCCGTGTCTCTTAAAATGTAATAATAGCATACACATTACATAAAATTATGAATTATGCTCCGATTAGGAATCTACGAAAACAATGTTACGAAAGTACGAATAAATCAATCTAACGAAAGTACGAATGTAACTAAATCTACGAAAATACGAATGCGTCCGAATTTCGAATAAACGAAAAAATAACTCTTACGAAAATACGAATGGTTACGAATACGAACACCGACGACTTACGAATTACGAATCGTTACGAATACGAACACCGACGACTTACGAATTTACGAATCGTTACGAATACGAACACCGACGACTTACGAATCGTTACAAATCAACGGAAACGAAAGAAACAAAATGAAAATAAACGACTTTTTTCTATTGTGCACATGTCTACTTGACAATACCAAATGAATATTCGCCAGGATTCGGTGCGGGTGACCTGGCGACTGACCGGGGATGGAGTGGCTGTGGGTGCATTGTTTGCCCTCCCCCTAAAAACATATACCACCAGCCACCACTGGTTGAAACATTTGTTAGTGACCATGTATCAGTCTTGGTAGCCCTACCACCCAAGGCCATGACCCATGATGGCTTTGCACAAATCCAACCCTGCTTGGAGCCTGCGCCTTTAAGAAAAAATCAGGCACGGCAGCTCTCAATTTATTTTTTTAGTTTTAACTTAACTAAGCCAAATGCTGCATTCAAATACCTTTGATTCACTAGTATGACGTGCCATTATCTTTTAGGTAATTTCCATATCATCAGCATGACAGGATCATTCTCCTGTTCATGAGCTGAAGGATAAAAAAGAAAACCCTAAAAATACAGAACATTGAAAAAGCCTCCTTTTATGTTTGAACCCGCTGACAAGTTTAGAGCGAGTCGCCTTGTTCCTCTCAACAATTAAATGTAAAATCTTCCATCCAGCACATCGGCAGAGCCCAGCTGTGGCCTTATTCCAGTCATGAAAAAAGATCACTTGAAGTCTTTTTTATTTTTTGCCGTCTTCTATAGCATCGTAGGGGTTTGTGATAACTGTCTGAATAATGATCCATTAACGTTTCTTGACTTAAACATGAAGCATCACTAAAGAGAGGGGCCTGTACAGGGAGTCCCCTAGTTACCGACATCCGACTTACAAACGACTCCTACTTACAAATGGAGGGAGACAACAGGAAGTGAGAGGAAATCTACCCCTAGGAAGGGAAATTCACTCCTGTAAGGCCGCGTGCACACGACAGGATTTTACGGCAAACCTATGCGGCATACACACGGTCGGAATTTCCGATGGAAACAGTCCGATGGGAGCTTTCCATCGGATTTTCCGACCGTGTGTATGCCCAACGGTCTTTTTCTGTCGGAATTTCCGTCGGACTTTGAATTGAGAACCTGTTCTCAATTTTTCCGACGGAAAACCTTTCTATCGGATTTTCCGTCTTGACTGTGGGCATGTGAAACCCCACAGGCACTTTAGATGGCCTAGCATGCACCGCCGTTGCTCGCGCGTGCGCAGTAACGGCACATCTGCCGACATCTCACGAGATTTCGGAAGATGTGGCCGAAATCTTGCGAGATTTCGGAAGATGTGGCCGAAATCTCGCGAGATTTCGGAAGATGCCCGCACTGACTCCTGGGATCAATGACACCAGATCCCAGGAGACAGTGCGGCGTGACGACGATCGACGCAGAGACCCCGCCCGCCGCCGAAGAGAGAGAAGACCGGAAGTCATCAATTACAAGGTAAGTAAAAAAAAAAAAAAAAAAAAAAAAAAAAAAACATTTCATTTAGTACTCTTTGCCTGATTTGGAAGGCAAAGAGATTTACTAAATGAAATGTGTGCAGAACCGCTTTAAACTTCCCTTTTATGGTGCTGTCGAACGCGTTTTATGCCGCTGTGTTATTGACCGTCGGAATTTGGTGTGATCGTGTGTAGGCAACACAGCTTGAGCGGAATTCCGTCGGAAAAACCGTCAGAGTTTTTTCCGACGAGAATTCCGATCGTGTGTGTACGCGGTATAAGTCTTACGGAATTAGTCCATCGTATGTGGGCTAATCCGATCATTTTTCGTTATAAAATTCAGACGGACCTAGAAATAGAACATGCTTCAAATCTATCCGACGGACTCAATTCCTATCGGGAAAACCGTCCGTCTGTATGCTGGTCCGACGGACCAAATACGATGCAAGAGAAACTATAGGCTACTGGCTATTGAACTTCCTTTTTTAATCCCGTTTACGTCATCACGTTCAAAACTAATGGACTTTCGAACGGACTTAGTCCGTACGTGTGTGGCCAAGTCCGTTCGTTCGGAAAGTCAATCAGAACTCTGTCGAAAGTTCGTCGGGAAGACCGTTGGACCTAGTCTGCCGTAAAGTCCGGTCGTTTGTACTATAGCCGCCGGCCCTATCATGGAAGCGCGCCCGCAAGAACTAACCACCATGCAAAAGAGCTTGCATGAAGTTGGTTAGTTCTTGCGGGGAGGAGCTGAGACAGCCGCCGAGGGACCCCGGAAGACCAGGTTCGGGGCCACTCTGTGCAAAACGAGCTGCACAGTGGAGGTAAGTATATCATGTTTGTTTTGTTTTATTATTTGCTGACAGCTTGAAGAGAAAAAAAAGCCAATCACTGGCTTCTGTTGAAGGCACATCAGTCCCGAAGAGGTGAAGCCGCCTCATATGTGCCCACCAGTATTGCCTGCCAGTGCCACCTGCCAGTGCCACGAAGCAGTGCCCACAATGCCATGAATCAGTGCCCACCAGTACATAAGTGCCAGCAATCAGTGCCACCTATCAATGCCCAAGAGTGCCACCTATCAATGCCCACCAGTGGTGCCAATCAGTGCCTCATCAGTGCCACCTAGCAGTGCTGCCTATCAGTGTCACCTACCAGTGCCAATCAGTGCCCATCACTGCCACCCATCAGTGCCCATCCTTGCCACCCATCAGTGCCAGCTATCAGTGCCACCTCCCAGTGCCCACCAATGCCACCTATTAGTGCCGACCAGTGCCACCTATTAGTGCCCATCAGTGCCACCTTATCAGTGCCCATCAATGAAGCCTATCGGTGCCCATCAGTGTAGTCTCATCAGCGTACATCAATAAAGGAGAAAAATTACCTATTTGCAAAATTTATTAACAAAATATAAAACGTATTTTTTTTTTTTTTTTTTTTATTTCTGTCTTTTTTAATTTTTTTAACAAAAAATAGAAAACCCAGAGGAGCTCTATTTGTGGGGAAAAAATTATAAAAATGTAATTTGGGTACAGTGTTGTATGACCGCGCAATTTTCATTCAAAGAGTGACAGCGCTGAAAGCTGAAAATTGGTCTGGGCAGGAGGGGGGTTTAGGTGCCCAGTAAGCAAGTGGTTAAGAACAAACCTACAGACCCGATCTTGTTTGTAACCCAGGGACCGCCTTTATATAGGGAATTTAGTTGTATAATGTTTTTCTCAAGCTTTTTCATTGATGCTTCATTATTCTTCTTACTCCTCCCAATCAATTTATTTGAACATTCTGAAGCATTTTTTCGGTGAAGTAACTTCTGCAAGGGTTGCTATTGAAGGTCACCTCTAATGGGCTTACAATAAATTGAATTTGTATATCTACACTATATTGTCAAAAGTATTGTATTGCCTTTACACGCACATGAACTTTAACGCAATCCCAGTCTTAGTCCGTAGGGTTCAATATGGAGTTGGCCCACCCATTGCAGCTATACCAGGTTCAACTCTTCCGGAAAGGCTGTCCACAAGGTTTTGGAGTGTGTCTATGGGATTGTTTGACCATTCTTCCAGAAGCACATGTGAGGTCAGGCACTGATGTTTGACAAGAAGGTCTGGCTCGCAGTCTCTGCTCTGTCTTTATGTACCTTGCTTTGTGCACTGGTCCAAATCATTTGGTGGAGGGGGGGTTATGGTGTGGGGTTGTTTTTCAGGAGTTGGGCTTGGCCCCTTAGTTTCAGTGAAGGGAACTCTTAAGGCGTCAGCATACCAAGAAATTTTGGACAATTAAATGCTCCCAGCTTTGTGGGAACAGTTTGGGTTTGGTCCTTCCTGTTCCAACATGACTGCCCACCAGTGCACAAAGCAAGGTCCATAAAGACATGGATGAGCGAGTTTGGGGTGGAGGAACTTGACTGGCCTGCACAGAGTCCTAAACTCAATCCGACAGAACACCTTTGGGATGAATTCGAGCGGACAGTGTGAGCCAGGCTTTCTCGTCCAACATCACTGTCTGACCTCACAAATGCGCTTCTGGAAGAATGGTCAAACATTCCTATAGACACTCCTAAACCTTGTGGACAGCTTTCCCAGAAGAGTTGAAGCTAATATTATCCAGTAAGGGGAGTGATCAGATAAACTTCTGGGGCAAAAACCAGCGTCTTAAAGCTGAGGAAGTAGGGTACCGAAAAATAAAAATAAAATCTATACGGGACATAGTAGAGTGTGTAGTTGAAAAACAGAAATAAGCCCTTCGGGAGGAATATTTGTAGGACCAGGAGTCTATATGGGCAAAGTCTGACATGGTACGGTGAAGTCTTGTTGGTCTCGTTAAGGAGGTGGCTGGGGGCCCGTGACCTGAACAATCCAGGCTACAGTCCAGGACCATGTTGAAATCACCAAGCCGATTGCAGGTACATCCGGATGTTGGGCCATGTAGCCCAAGCCCTCATTAACTACTGCAATAAGAAAAAGGAAGATTACCTCTCCCCCTCCCTCCTTGCAATCGTATGGGACGTCACAGGTCTATCCTTATCTTCACACCTTATCTTCAAAAGGGATCCCTCTAGAGGCGTGCTGTCACCTCTGATGGGGCTTCCATCTTCACCTGGTCTTCCTTTTGGGTTTGCGGTCTTTAACCATTTGAATTAGACATGTGCAATTTGTTTAGTTCCGAATTCGTTTTTTTAACGAATTTTGACAAATTCGTTAATTCCGAAATTTCCAATTTTTTCAATTTCCGAAATCTCAGAATTTCCGAATTTCAAAATTTGCGAAATTACGAATTTCTGAAATTTCCGAATTTCGAATTTTCTGATTTTAGAATTTCCGAATTTCGAATTTTCTGATTTCGGAATTTTCTAATTTCGGAATTTTCTAATTTCGGATTTCCAAATTTTTTGATTTTCGGAATTCCGAACTATTAAATGATAGGTATTGGAATTTCCTTTCAAATTTGTCGGTTAGTGAACGTAACAAATACGAATTTATCCGGAGTTACAAATTATATGAAATAACAAATGCCGCATCTAACCAAATGGAACGTAACGATCTTATAATAATAAATAACAATAATAAAACCTTTTTATTATTATTAATTATTTATAATTAATTATTTATTATTAATTATTTATTATTAATTTGTTCCGTTCCATTTGTTTAGATGCAGCATTCGTTATTTCAGATAATTCGTAACTTCGGATAAATTTGTATTCGTTAATTTAATAGTTAGTTATTAATTAAACTGATTCTCTTTTTTTCTGATTTTCAATTTTTGGACTTTCAAATCTTTGAATTCCGAAAATCCGAAAATTCGGAATTCCGAAAAAAAAATGCGGAATTCCGAAAATCTGAAAATTCAGAATTCCGAAAATCAGAAATTTACGAAAATCAGAAATTCGAAAATTCGAAATTCGGAAATTGAAAAATTTGGAATTTTGGAAGATCGGAAATCCGAAAAATCGAAATGTGAAAATTCCCGAAAATTCTGAATTTTAGATTTTCCGAATTTCCGAAAAAAGCAAAAAAACGAATGAAACGAAAATGAAAATTAACACATTTTTTGTCAGTGCACATGTCTAGTTTGAAATGCCAAGCCATGATGACGTCACACCGGTGCATGCGCACAAAAGCCACAATGTCACCAGATGCTACAAATGTGAATATTCCCTAACCGGTGAACGTTTAGGAGATATTCCTTGTACCTACAGGTAAGCTCTATTATAAGCATATCTGTAGGTACATGTGACTAAACACAGCGAGGGCCTGTGCATTGTGGGCGCACGGGCGCCACCCCCTGACACCTCCGCCGCCCTCCCTATCCATGTGCCCGGTCCCTTTTAGGATGCCGGACACATAAATTACCATGGCGGGGATAGGCTTATAACTTCAAATAACTTCAGCTTATGAAGGTTTCCTCTAATTTTCATCATATAATCAGCATGAATAGCTCAGGTTTATGGCAGATTGAAGAAGCTTTTTATGTCTTTCTAATTAGCCATCTGTGTGTATCATTATGTTATTTTTCTGTGTAAAAATAGTCCTGATTATTAATCAGGCTATGCATTGTAAACTAATAGAGGTAATGTATTGTTGATCCAACTCTTCTTTATGTATTCAGATTTTTTTTTTCCACTCAGACAAAGCCTTGGTAAATAGGTAATTTGTGCTTAAATGCTCTATACAATTTTCAGTGATTATTGGAGATGTATAAAGAAACCGTTTAGACAAAACACACAGGGACCTGTCCTTGGATCGTTCTTAATGAATGTAGTTATGTATGCAATGCATTCACCATGTATGCACTGTATTTCTAGAAGGATGAGGAGCCCAGCTTTGGACCTTACAAACAGGTATGTACCTGAGATTTAGGTCAGGGGTCGCCCACCTCCCGCCACAGCCGTCCAACACCACTAGCAAGAGGAAGGCTGCATTGATAGAGGAAGAGGAATGCAGAGGGGCAGCAGACTGATTGGTCTCCAGCTATTAGCATTCCTCTTGCAGACAATTGACTTGGGTGATGGCTTTGGGCCGAAATCAGGGGCCGATGTTAATGCAACCACCTTCTTAATGCTGCGTTGTCGGGCAGCCTTGGGTGGGGGGGAGTAAGTTAGCTTGACCATGTAGCTTCCTGGTGCCCAACACACGGCCTTTCGGCCAAATGTGGTCCACTGGCCCGCTATTTACGGTTGGTCAGCTATTGGGCAACAGTTAGATTGCAGAGTGGCAGCGGGGTGCTGGACACTGGAACCCTCTGTGTTTCAGCGACCAGAACTGAAAGAGAGACTGTGCTGTGGGCACAGTTATCTCCGCCCACGGTACAAGTATAGTCCTGATCCATTGAGAGATAGTGGCACTGGAGCGTTTGATAGGTAAGTGATCAACAATGGGGTGGGAGTTAACACTCTCACTGACATAACCACCAATGCAGTAGGTGAGATGACCACCAGTGAAGGAGGGGATGAGGGGTTAACACTTTTACCGCCGTGATCACCAATGGGGGGGGTTAACATTTTAACTGCAGTGATCAAACATGTGTGTGGGGGGGGTTAACACTTTCACTGCCATAACCACCAACAAGGGGGGTTAATATTATCACTGCCTTGACCACCAATATGGGGGGGCGGGTTAACTTTCACTGTCATGAGTACTAATGTGGAGGGGGAGAAAGTCACGTGACCTGTGATGCAACGCGTCGGGAGGAGGAGCCCTAGTGACGCCACAAGCACAGTGAGGAGGAGAAGGGCTTACAGCCCCATCTATTGAGCCTGACCGTTAGCAATACTATATGCGCCTGACCCGCTGGGTAAATGTGAGTGCTATTATTTAGGCATCTTTTGAAAACCTTGGTTAGAAGCGCTGCGCAATGGTGTTGTTTCTGTGTCATTTTTCTTTACATGTCTAATCGGAGTCTTTATCTATTTCTATTTTTTCCCGTTCATATCTTACTTTTAGGTATCCCATTATATACTTAGAACATTTATTGTTGATGCACTGATTTGCTAGTGTATTCATTAGCTTTAATTCATTGTGGCCAGCGGAGCAGCACTAATTAACCAATCTCTAATTGGTCAATGTATTAGGGCCAAACCTGCATTGATTCAGGATATACATGAATTAACTGCTGGTATCTATAAAGAACATTTTAAAAGGATCTGTTTAGCAAGCACTGAGTTGTTTTTGGAACACTATTTGGAGCACATCAATTATTAATTATTTATTTTATTTGGAGCATTATTTGAAGCACATTAAATATTTATTTATTTTTATATATCTATCTATTTATTTGGAGCACATTCTATATTATATATATATTTTTATATATTGAGTTTTAAATGAACTTGAAGTATTTTTATTCACACTTGGGATTATCACATCAGCACAGATTATATTTATTTTATTTATTCATCACGCTATTTGCCACATTCATTTATTTATTATCAAGATCTTATTGGATCAAGGTTGATATTGCGACCGATTTATACTTTCTTGGTATTTTTTCCCCATATTGGACCTGACACCTGTGACTGGTGAGTGCATGGTAGTTGCTGGAGATAGTACTATTTGCAAAGGATTGCAATGGTTACTGATGCATGAGTGCTTCATTATCCAGGCACAGCCAGAATGGTCCTTTTTCGTTTTGGCATAGGGTAACACTGAACACTACTGGGAGTGCACTCAAAGGATACATGTGCATTTAAACTGGACCTTTCAATCTGCATTACTAAATTCCTAATATGTCAAAATATACAGTAATAGTATACATTTCTATAAATTATTTTATTTATTTGGATCAAACAACAAGTCAGCATATGATCATTTACTGACAAGCCCTGCATCGGCTGAGTCAACATCAAGTACCAAAATCCCCAATAACCATGCGTTTCCATAACCTGCCAATAAAAGAACACTGAATCTCTCTATGTGTGATTGACAACAGTCAAAAGAGCCAGCAGCTCGACAGGTTAGAATCCAATCTTCTTTACTGAAAAAGATGTTGGGGTAAAAAGCCAGGAACAAAACAGTTGACGCGTTTCAGCCTATACATAGATACACGTCAACTATTTAAAGTGGAGCTCCACCTGAAAATTTTTTTTTAAAAGTCAGCAGCTACAAATAGTGCAGCTGCTGACTTTTAATAAATGGACACTTACCTGTTCCTGGTTCCAGCAGTGTCGGCAGAAGATGACGAGCGATCGCTCGTCTCTCGGCTGCCCTGCCGCCATCCTCTGTCAGGGAATCAGGAAGTGAAGACGCAAAGTCTTCACTGCCCGGTTCCCTACTGCGCATGCGCGAGTCGCGCTGCGCGTATGTATTGGTCCCCGCTGTGTCCTGGGAACTGTGTTTCCCAAGACACAACGGGGCATTCTCGGATAGAGGCGGGGCCTCTCGGATAATGCGTCCCGGAAGTGGGTGCAGATACCTGTATTATACAGGTATCTGCCCCCCCTCCCCCAATTGTGGCACCGGAGGGGGGGAGGAATCCGATAAGCGGAAGTTCCACTTTAGGGTGGAGCTCCGCTTTAATTCCTGTTTTTTTACCCCAACTTCCTTTTTTCTAATAAAGAAGATTGGATTTTAACCTGTCGAACTGCCGGCTCTTTTGACTGTTTTGTACCTATACCTTGAAGAGGCTTTGAGCGGGGACTGACAAGGTATTTTACCTCAATTAAAATAGGATTGCAGGGTGGTAGTACTGTCAATTTTTGTTTTAGTGCTCTGTGTGTGATTCAGTTTTCTATTATTAGTGGTTGTGGTGTGGTTGTGGTGGAATAGGTATTAACGAGGTGGGGGTGGTATTCAACATAAAAAAAAAAAAAAAAAAGCTCAGATGAGCAAGGCTGGCTGGAGTCATGTCATTCAGGCTGATCACAAGACTACTGGCACTCCTGTAGCCCATATGGCCATATTAAGTCAAAAATGTCACCCTCATCCTCACACTTTTTTGCAGCTGCAGGGCAGGTAATGCTCTGGCCAGGACCGTTTTTAAGGCAGGGCAGAGCGGCCCTGGGCCCCATCATTGTTGTGGGGCCCAAAGCAGCTCCCTCATACTTGCCAACTACCCCAGTTTAAATTCACTTATCTCTTGAAGATTTAGTCCTGCGCTGTGTCCTGATATCTCACTGTAAAGTTCTGTTGCTGCTGCCCAGCTCTGTCCTATTGCCATGTACAGATGACTCACCTGCAGACCTTGTGTTTATATGTATATAACCAGCATTGATAAGTAAATGGCGACGGCATTAATATATTAAAAAGTCAGGGGCCGCTGTATTGATATGTAAATAGAGGCGGCATTCATATGTATATCATGTCCCCCTGAGGTCATATCTACCATCACTTCTGCTGAATGCTGCTTGTTCTTGGAGAGGTAAAGGAGCATGCTTGAAAGTCCTGCTTACAACTGTGGTCATTCAGCCCAACATCAGCCTGTTCTGCAGAGGTAAGCAAATTGGAGGTGGAACCCTTCTTCAAAAAAACATGGTGCCACAGCAACCTAAATTTTGGTGTATGTGAATATGCACATCACAGCCGATGCATGAGGGTGTCATTAACAATTAATGGACCCCTCACCTCCCCAGTTCATGGTGTGCAGGCAGTGAGGAGATGATGTGCTGTAACCTTTAGCAACCAATCAGTGAGCAGTAATGCTGTGCACTAACCTCTTGCAACCAATCATTGAGCGGTAAGGATAGGCAGTAACCTCTAGGAACCAGTGAGCCGTAATGCTGTGCACTAACCTCTTGCAACCAATCATTGAGTGGTAAGGACATGCAGTAACCTCTAGGAACCAATCAGTGAGCAGTAATAATGTGCAGTAACCTCTAGGAATCGATCAGTAATAATGTGCAGTAACCTCTAGGAATCGATCAGTGAGCAGTAATAATGTGCAGTAACCTCTAGGAATCGATCAGTGAGCAGTAATAATGTGCAGTAACCTCTAGGAACCAATCAGTGAGCAGTAATAATGTGCAGTAACCTCTAGGAATCGATCAGTGTGCAGTAATAATGTGCAGTAACCTCTAGAAACCAATTAGTGAGCATTATTGTACAGTATTCTCTAGCAACCAGCAGAAGTCATGTGCTGTAACCCTTTAGAAAATAATCAGTGAGCCATAATGTGTGCTGTAACCTCTAGCAGCCAGTCAGTGAGCGGTAATGATACACTGTAACCTCCGGAAACCAATCGCAATCGCTGCCTGATCTGATTAAGTAAACTGATTTTGAGTCTATCTGCTATTTATTGTCTCAGAGCAGGTGGAGAGGGAAATTGCATGGAAGAGGGGGCCCAAGAAAATGTTTGCCCGGGGTCCAGTCAATATTAAAGACGGCCCCGGCTCTGGCTGCAGTTGATTGGGCTGCCGCAATAGGGGGAGTGATTACTTCCTTTTGGGTTTGGTTAGAGTTCAACCTTGGACCATACCTAAACTCATTCCTACTGGAGAAGAAGCATAAATTCAGAGCTGGGCGCTTCCATGCAGAATGGGAATGATCAGAGGTTCCTGGAAGACTCTGAGATGATGTGAGAAGTCCCAACCTCTGTGATAATGTCTTTGCTACACCAGGGGTGCTTTTCCTTCAGTACAAGGTGCAGCTAAAGGAGCTTATTCTGTCTTTATATCACAATCTGACTGAACTTGGTCTTAGATCTGCAGGGAAAACACTTTTTTCCATCTGAAATGTCAGCAGCAAATTGGAGAAGATTGCTGTCGGAGCGTGCCTTGTCTATTTAGTGCTCCATGTTAACATTAACATTGCATTAAAGCAGAATAATCTGCATTTAAATTTACTTTGTGTCCAGAATGCTAACTGCTAAATATAACATTTAAATGTAATTACACTTTTTTTTTTTTTTTTTGAAAGTCAGGGAAGGTTAATAATCAGATTTTTCGACTTGCTGTGGATTTGCAGGCACAGCGAGGAGAATCACTTAATGCAATCAGAGAATGTGACATGAAATTTGTGGGGAACGATATGGAACGTATGACAAGATGAATGAGAATTTTATGTTCTGACCTTTACACTTTCTCTCCTTAGAGCGACGCAATTAAATTGAGTAGTAGCTGCCACATCCAACTCCCAGAGCTGGTGGTACACATGTTGCATAGAGGAGGCTGTGTTGTAATGCGTGTGTAGCATCGCAATGAGCTTATCACATAATGCCATAGATATAACCCACCATGTTTCAGTGGTACTACCAAGACAGAGACATTATGGTGACATCATACAGCACCCATTCACGTATTTGTCCATAATGGCCCGTACACACGATCCGAATATCGTACGAAAACGATCGTCCGAGGGAGGATCGTACGATTTTCGGATTGTGTGTACACTACTTCCGACAGCCGATCACGACCGTTCGTCCGATATTATTCGATCGGACATGCACGGAAATTTTCCTCATACGATTCCAGATCATACGATTTTCGGATCTAGTGTACACTACTTCCCGACAGCCGATCACGACCGTTCGTCCGATATTATTCGATCGGACATGCACGGAAATTTTCCTCGTACGATTCCAGATCATACGATTTTCGTTTAGTCAGTATAGTTGTCGTCCGAAAATACAATACAAATACATTACAACACATGACATCACTTCCGATTTTTTTTCCTATCGTACGAGAATTTTCGTGACTTTATTGGCTATTCAATTTTTACTTGCGATTGTTAACCGAAAAACGGTCGTGCGATCGGTCGTACGATATTCGGATCGTGTGTACGGGCCATTAGACCGTTTATATGATTATTAACCACTTTCAGACCGGACCATTTTGCTGGCTTAAAGCAGTTCTGCACACACTAATTTTATTTATTTTTTTCTTGTCATGTTAAAAGTATTTTGAATCTTACAATAAACTCACTTTTTTGGTGTCCGTCCGGTATCCATGTCCGTTTTTTAGAAAAATCTGCACTTTTAAAATAAAAACAGCAGCAATGTCATTTTGCTTGTGGGCATTTGAAACCCACAAGCATTCACTTCCTTGTTCCCTTTCGTTATGGGAACCAGCATGCCTCACGTCCTTAAAATCTTGTGAGATTTCGGGGCGGATGTCCATAAATCGCGCGAGATTTCGGGTCAGATGTCCGTAAATCTCGCGAGATTTCGATCGGAGCTCCGTAAATCTCGCTAGATTTCGGGTCGGATGTCCGTAAATCTAGCGAGATTTCGATCGGAGGTCCGTAAATCTCGCGAGATTTTGGTCGGATGTCCGTAAATCTCGCAAGATTTCGGTCGGATGTCCGTAAATCTCGCGAGATTTTGGTCGGATGTCCGTAAATCTTGCGAGATTTCGGTCGGATGTCCGCACTGACTCCTTGGATGAATGACACCAGATCCCAGGAGACAGTGCGGCATGACGAGGATCCCCGCACAGACCCCGCCCGCCCCCCCAGAGACAGAGACAGAGGAAAGACCGGCAGCAATTACAAGGTAAGTAAAAAAGATTTGCCAGATTTGGAAGGCAAAGAGATTTACTAAAAAAAGTGTGTGCAGAACCGCTTTAAGACCAGACCACTTTTTGCGATTGGGCACTGCATCGCTTTAACTGACAATTGCGCGGTCGTGCGACGTGGCTTCCAAACAAAGTTGACGTCCTTTTTTTTTCCACAAACAGAGCTTTCTTTTGGTGGTATTTGATCGCCTCTGCGGTTTTTATTTTTTGCGCTATAAACAAAAAAAGAGGGACAATTTTGAAAAAACACATTATTTTTTGCTTTAATAAATATCCCCCAAAAATATATAAAAAAAATTTTTTTCCCTCAGTTTAGGCCGATACGTATTCTTCTAAATATTTTTGGTAAAAAAAAAAAAAAAATCGCAATAAGCGATTGATTGGTTTGCGCAAAAGTTATAGCGTTTACAAATAGGAGATAGTTTTATAGCATTTTTATTAATAATTTTTTTTTTTACTAGTAATGGCGGCGATCAGCGATTTTCATTGTGACTGCGTCATTATGGCGGACACATCGGACATTTTCGACACATTTTTGAGACCATTGTCATTTATACAGCAATCAGTGCTATTTAAATGCACTGATTCCTGTGTAAATGACACTGGCAGTGAAGGGGTTAACCGGGGGGTGGCAGTGTAGGGGTTAAGTGTTCCTAGGGGCGTGTTACTAACTGTGGTGGGGCGTGGCTGTGTGTTAGTGAACACTGATCTCTGCTCCAATCACAGGGAGCAGAGATCAGTGTCACTTGTTGCTAGGCAGACCGGGGAGATGCTGTTTACTTCCGCATCTCGCCGTTCAGCCTTCCCGTGAGACGATCGCGGGTATCCCCGCGGCGATCGAGTCCGCGGGACCCGCGACCGGACTCACGGGGGTCCTGACCGGCACGCAATGGCACAGCGGCATTCTTAAAGGGACGTACCTGTACGCCCTTATGCCTGTCCATGCCATTCTGCCGACGTACATCGTCGTGCACCGGTCGGGAACCAGTTAAAGTGGTTCCTTTAAGGGGCATGGCAGGGGGTGTGTCCTAAGCCTACATACTTTTGCTAATAGGTGTCCCTAGTTCCTATCTCAAAAAGTTGGGAGGTATGTGAATAGCTATATTACATGCAAATCCCAGATTCCTAGCACGCCATCTCTTCTGCTGCCTTTAATATTTAAAAACACCCTGAGAGGTCTGACATATACAAGCCTAAAGAACTGTCCGAAGAGTAGTAGCTCAAAACATGTATAACCAACTTTGCCAGAATTGATTGTAAAAAAAAAATCTTTAGCCCGGGTTCACACCTATGCGAATTAGATGTGCATTTCCCTGCATCTAATTCGCATAGTAGGAGAATGTGACTGGCTCCCATATCTCCGGGGCGGCTTTCAGGGCCGAATTCAGGCATAGAATCGGCCCTGATTCGTCCCTGAAACGGGGAACAGGGACGCACAGCGCACCTGTGTGATCCGCAGCGGATTATGGTGTGGCTTAAAGCCTTCCAGATTTGGATAAAGAAAAGTTTTATTGCTGCCCGTGATGCCACATGTGAAGATTTGCCCACACTTCCTGTGCGATCTGTTGGGACAGGAAGTGAGAGGGTCAGACAGCAAGGAAATCTTCATTTTGGTAGAAAGAAGGTTTAGAACTTCTGTCAGGCAAACACAAGTTTGTGGCTATATTAGGTCATAAGGTCATGAACATTCCCGTTCTCCTGTGTACATGCATCCATGGGGTGGGGAATGCCCAAGCCACAGTTGATAAGGTGCCAGTGGACAGGAATGAAAGCTTCCTTATGGGTTCCATTTGAACCAATGTTTGGACGAATCTGAGCTCACCCGTACTCATTGGTTAGATTTCTCTAGTCTGAAGCATACAATCAGACTTTATGGACATACAGCACACCATGGTTAAGGGATTCCTGGATGAAGATGAGATAAGAAACCCAATGATACTACCTTCGGAAAGCTACACTTGACTTATATATTATCAAAGTAATATTTTTTTTGTTTCTGTATTTCTCTTTGATGTTATATCTAATAGAAATGTACAACATTTTATAGCAATATAACTGGTATTTTTCATATCATTGTTTATAAACACAGTTTATATATGCTCCACCCACAAACAGACAGAGGAGGTCTCCGCCCAAGGTGCAGGAGGGCTCCACCTAGGAGAGACAGCCTGCAGGAACGCTCGGCTTGTCAAGCCATTGGAGGTGTCTGGAGAAGTCAAAGGCCCTGGCCGGGTATTAGCCACAAGCTCCTACAGCTTATATAGCTGGTAAGCCTTCATTTAATGTCAGGGATCTTCAAACGACGGCCCTCCAGCTGTTGCAGAACTACACGTCCCATGAGGCATTGTAAAACTCTGACACTCACAGACATGACTAGGCATGATGGGAATTGTAGTTCTTGAACAACTGGAGGGCCATAGTTTGAAGACCCCTGATTTATGTGGTGGTGGATTCATAGTGTCCTTTGAATATAGACGATCCGTCACAGGGTGTCCTTTAACCTTCATTCCCTGTTGAGGAGTTCCATGGAAGAGACTTATATTTATTTAATGTTTAGTTTTCAGTCATATTTTTTAATTTCACATAATATTTTATTCACTGATTATTTTCATGTCACCCATTCAATTGGCCGTTTTTTGCCCATTCAATAAGCCACATGTGTGTCTTTTCACTGGACTATATCCACATGTATTGTTTTTTTGCAGGTTATGTCCCAATTATCAACGTATGTGTATATTGGATTGATTATTACCTGCTTATTTGAGTGTGTAATTTTTTTTTATCCATTATTAGCTCAGCTTTTCTATTTTTCCTATACATACTTTGTACCTGATATAAATGTAGAATGTTTACCTTCTCATTTACAAAATGGAGGGATTCCGGCATCGGCACTGTCTTTGTGGATGGGGGACTCAAGCGAATGTGGCTCCTGGTTGCAGGAAATAAATTTGCTCAATGCTGGGCCAACCCAACAGGTAAAGACCGTTTAATGTCTTTAAGGGTGGCGGCCTAGTTTCTAATACCTTGCTCAAAGAACCCATTGTGTGATATAGAAGAAGTTGGGCACTGGCTACTTGTGTACACTAAGCTATCAATGTGGTCTAAAGAATTGTGAGCATAAATTGTAATAGGATGTAAATGCAGCGCTGATAAATATAGTGATCAACTAAACAAGTGATATAAAAACTAAAATAAAATTCCATTGAAGAAAAACCAAGTGAAAAGAAAAACTAATGCAAAGTCTCATTGAAAGTCAAGTCCATATATCAAACAATGAACACCCATCCATATAAGAGTGATAGTTTGCAGTGGAAAAATCCATGAGGAACTCCTTCATATAAGTGCATCCAGCTCCATACCCAGGTGAGAAAATAATCTGCTTACCAGATTGCCGTGACCACTAATCAGTGATCTCATCAAGCTTAGGGAATAGTTGGGTCTCCCCAGGACCTTTAAAAGGCTGTCTGGAACTGTAGCTGGTATCAATGGTACTCAAAACATAAAAAGAAAAGGCTCCCATAGCATAATACTAGGGGTGCAACGGATAAAAAAAAAAAAAAAAAAACTCACGGATCTAATCGTTCCTCGGATCAGAGTCACGGATCGGATTATTTTTCGGATCAGCAAATAATTGAATTTTCAAAAACTTGTGAAAATTCCACCACCATATAGTCCACAATTTCCCCACTGTAATATCCATGTCATCTCCCCCACTTTAATATTGGCCGAGCATGGCAGGTTATTGGGGGATGGCTGAGCATGGATGGATGTGACTGCAATTGTCACAGAGCAGCCCTGTGGGCACTACAGATCCAGCCCAAAGATCAGTACACAGAGGGGAGAGAGGAACCGGCGTCATGTCATGACGCCGGTTTGTTTACAAGTGATCGCTCCATCATTTGACGGAGCGATCACATTGTAAACGGCCGCCGGGTGTACCAAGATGGCCACCGCTTTTCCTTCTGTTCACTTCCTGTGTAATTCACCCATACACCTCCTGAGAGAAGAAAAAAAAAAAAAAAAGAAAGGATGATGTCACCGTCGTAGGCTCTACGTTGCAAGTGCAAATTCATTTGCTTTATTAAATCTATTTTATTCAGTATTACGCTATGGGAGCCTCTCTTTATGTTTTTTGAGTACCATTGGCACCAGCTACAGTTCCAGACAGCCTTTTTAAAGGTCCTGGGGAGACCCAACTATTCTCTAAGCTTGGTGAGATCACTGATTAGTGGTCACGGCAATCTGGTAAGCAGATTATTTTCTCACCTGGGTATGGAGCTGGATGCACTCATAAGAAGGATTTCCTCGCAAAATTTTCCACTGCAAACTATCACTCTTATATGGATGGGTGTTCATTGTTTGATATATGGACTTGAATTTCAATGGGACTTTGCATTAATTTTCTTTACACTTGGTTTTTCTTCAATGGACATTTTAGTTTTTATATATCACTTGTTTAGTTGATCACTATATTTATCAGCACTGCATTTACTTTGTATACCATACCTGTTTGAAGTTTTTTGTATTAGACTTTAACCACTTGCTTACTGGACACTTAAACTCCCCTCCTGCTTTCAGCGCTGACGCATTTTGAATGACAATTGCGGTCATACAACACTGTACCCAAATGAAATTTTTATCATTTTTTTTTCCCCATAAATAGAGCTTTCTTTTGGTGGCATTTAATCACAGCTGGGATTTTTATTTTTTGCTAAAGAAAAAAAAAAAACACATCATGTGTAATAGTTATAAAATTTTGCAAACAGGTAATTTTTCTGCTTCATTGATATGCGCTGATGAGGCGGCACTGGTGGGCACCGATAGGCTGCACTGATGGGCACAGATAAGGTGGCACGGAGAGAAGGCACTGATGTGCAGCACTGTTCAGGCACATCGCAGTGATCGGGACCAATGTCCCTCTCACTGCCGTCTGTGATCGGCTTTTTTTCTCTTCTCCTCACGCTGTCAGCACGAGGAGGAAAAATAGCCGATTACCGGCCATGTTGTCATCACATGATCAGCTGTCATTGGCTGACAGCTGATCACGTGGTAAGGGGGGGGGGGGGTCGGGATTGACCCCCTACTCGGATCTGTGATCCAGCGAGTCTTTGAGACCTTCAGGGGGCGCCCAGGCCGCTCGTTCACGGGGACGTCAATGGACGTAGTCCCGGCAATGTAGATCCACGCTGTAGCTGTCATTCGGCTATAGCGCGGATCTCTAGGAGGTTAAAGTGCTAGCAGCTGCATATTGTTTTTCACATTTTAAATCAATTTCACATATTTTTTCTAGCGCTACGTTGGCCTTAGGACCTCCTTTTTTTCATGAATTGTAATAGGAAAGATCTAGTCTCCAAAAGTTGTGAATATATAGTATCAAGATAGATGCGTGTGATGAAATCTTCAGCAATTCACTTAAGGCCCACTGAAGTTAACCTATGTAGGTCTACTGCCTTTCCAGAGAAGGTCCTAAAAGCATGCATCTGTATCGGAATATCCATCAAGATGTCTGATGTATGTCAAAACACCATTAGTCTGCTGACACATTTTACCTTTGTTTCTGGGCCTTGTAGGTCCTACTTTTTTACTAAGACTTGCAGTTTCATCTACTCCAAGCTCATTTCTACCCTTTGATCCCAGATTGTCCTTGACCCTAGCAAGCATCTGACCTTACCCAAGCCTGACAGCAATGCTTTTCATTTGTCTTTTGGCCTGCTCATTATACTACTGTCTTCTAGGCCTCTGTTGTAGTGACCAGCATGGGTGACCCTGTGGGTCTCAAACCTAAGGTTTTGACATAGCTCAAGCTCAGAACTTAATCATTAGCAATGGCTCTAGCAATGACAAAGTACTCTTTAGTACCCAAGTCCAGGAAATCGCACACCTTGCACTAAAGACAGATATCAGAACATTAAAATGTCATCTGAGGTTTATTGATTATATAAATGTCTGATAATACAATGCTACAAGGATGATCGAAATAAGAAGCATATTGCAAAAGCAATTGCGTCAACACAATAGGCAGGATTCAGACACAGCCTTGTTTGTAGGACTGGATTGAAGGTAGGAATGTCATGATCTTGACCTAGTTAGGTGAAGGATTCCTGAAGGCACAAAGATAGAAATTAGACCATTTTTCGATGTAGAAACCACTTAATAACCAGGCCAAGAACTCAATGTGTTTCCATCTAATTTTCAGATACAATTTTGTTTTAAAATTTTGCCAACAATACATTACTAGCAAAGGTCATATTAATGTGAAAGACACTGATCTATTCTGCCTATTATTTAGACCTACATATAGAATGTCCTTCATACCCATGTGGAGAGTGTTACATAGGCACACAGGAACAATAGATGGCACAAAATCATTTATTGTAGTTAAATCTTTGTTTAATGAAAAAGAACAAAAGGAGGTCGAGGTACAGTTTCATCACTGCATGCAAAAATACAATGTGAGGAGTACATGACTGCAGGTTTACAGAATTTCAGCGGAAGCAGCAATGTCCAAAGTATAGTTATAAAAGTTTGTGAAGGTCCAGTGATCCGGTAATCTAAACACTTATACCAAGGTACTTTTATAAACATTGTATTAAAACAAGCTCATAGCTGCCGTCGTGGGCTTGTAATTTTTTTTTTTTTTTCAACCGGCTGCCAGTGATTTAAGTGGCTATAAAGCTGCCTGATCACTTTTATGGTACTTTGAAGTGTGCCCCCCGGCCCTTTCCCATCTTCTGCCATAGTTCCTGGGATGTCCTATCCCACAAACACCTAAACAATTGTCCCCGAGCCACTCCCATCAAATCATTCTCTGCAGCTATTACCTATTGTACCACCACTCCCTTCTTTTAGAATGCAAGCTCTACGAGCCGGGCCCTCCTGTACCTTTTGTATTGAACTGTACTGTAATTGTGTTGTCCCCCTATACATTGTAAAGCACTGCGTAAACTGTTGGCGCTATTTAAACCGTGTATAATAATAAATATTATTAATAATGTCCTGCTCCTCCAAGAACCATGGTAAACAGTGTCAGAATGGCAAGCTGGAGGAGCTTGGGGAACATCCATTCCCCAATCTCCTTTGCAGGTAATAAGCTCAACTCTGAGCATTTCCAGATAATGAGCTCTCAAAAGGCTGGCTGAAATGCAGGATAAACAGTCGATCAAGCACAGTTCTGTGCTTAATCCACTTGAGTAGAGGTCAGGACAGACATTAAAGGTTTGAGATATCCCTGATGTCTTCATTAAGGGATCCTATCACCTGCCAATGCTATAAAATAGGGGGCTTGTTAGTTACCTTGTGATAGCAATGAAGGTAAATAACAAAAAAATCAAGTGTATATAAGTTAATAGGATTTATATAGCACAAACAATTTGCACAGTGCTTTACAATATAAAAAGGGAGACAATACAATAGGAATAGGAGAGCCCAGGTCATGGAGCTTACCATCTAAAAGGAGTGGATGGGGGGTTGTACTAAAGGGAATAGCTGTGGGGGATGATATGATGGAGGTGGCCAAAGTACAGTTTTTTAGGTGGAGGTGTGGTAGACTTCCCTGAATAAATCTGAGTTTAAGGATCGCCTCAAGATGGACATTGTAGGAGCTAAGCACACATACTGGAGTTGGGAGTTCAAGAGGATGTGAGAGGTTCTGGAGAAGTCCTAGAGGCAAGCATGGGAGGAGGTAACAAAGGAGCTAGAGAGAAGATGTCTTAGGAGGAGTGGAGGATTTTGGTAATATCTGCAGATTTGGTTGGGGATGTAGCTGGGGGCAGTGTTGTGGATGGCTCTGTATTTTGCGGTGAGTATTCTGAATTTTATATGTTGGGCTAGTGGAAGCCAGTAAAAGGATTGGCACAGAGTAATAGCAGCCACAGATCAGTTAGTAAGGCGTATGAATCTAGTGGCAGCATTCATGATAGGAAGGAGGGACTGAAGGAGGGACTGAAGGAGGGACTGAAGGAGGGATATCCTGTGTAAAATTGGGCCAGTTAGGAGGGAGTTGTAGTAGTCAAGGTGGGAGATAACTATTCACTCCCTGGTTATTAGTTAAAGAAAATAAATTATAATTAAAAATGTGGGTCTCAAACCTGAAGTTACCACATAGCTCAAGCTCAGAACTTAATCATTAGCAATGGCTCTAGCAATGACAAAGTACTCTTTAGTACCTGAGTCCAGGAAATCGCACACCTTGTACTAAAGACAGATATCATAACATTAAAATGTAATCAGAGGTTTATTGATTATATACTTGTCTGATAATAAAAATACCATAAAACTATCCCCTTATTTGTAAACGCTATAACTTTTGCGCAAACCAATCAATAATCACTTATTGCGATTTTTTTTTACCAAAAATATGTATCGGCCTAAAAAAAAAAAAAAAAAAAAAAAAATTATATATATATATATATATATATATATATATATATATTTTTGGGGGGGATATTTATTATAGCAAAAAGTAAAAAAGAATGCGTTTTTCTCAAAATTGTCACTCTTCGTTTATAACGCAAAAAATAAAAACCGCAGAGGTGATCAAATACCACCAAAAGAAAGCTCCATTTGTGGAAAAAAAGTAAATTTTGTTTGGGAGCCATGTCGCACGACTGCGCAATTGTCAAGTTAAAGCGACGCAGTGGCAAATCGAAAAAAGTGCTCTGGTCTTAAACCAGCAAAATGGTCTGGTCTGAAAGTGGTTAACCCCAAAAAAGTGATTTTTACTGGTTTCAGACTCTCCATATTTTTTTTTTGTAATTCGACTTCCTGCTGTGGGCTGTAGGCTATAGGCAGTGTACATAGAGCCGTGTACATAACTGTACCGAATGTGCACTGCTTGTTCCAAACAAACAGAAGTGAAGGGGAAAATGAGGTGTGGGAGCTCATGGACGATGTTACAGTACAAGGAAGCAGAAAAACAAAGTAAGAAATTAATGAAAATAGATAATAGGTCCATTACCAAGTGGGTGTGCATTGACTTAGTGAAAAATAAGGTAATTGTTTAGTGTTGCAAAAAAAAAAAAAAATAAATCTGACCTTCTCCCTTTTTAGCGGGCCAATCGTGCTCCTTTTTGCAAGATGTTCATGAAGTGACACTAAACTCCGGTATAAAAAAAAAAGTGTTTTGACGTTTATATTTTGAGTTTGATGCTACATTTTGTAGTCTGGTCTGGAGAGTTCACCTGAGAGGTGGTTGTTCAATCAGGATGAACGGGCTCCTTTTGGTGGTAATGGTCTGGGAGCCTTCACCCAAAAGCTAGAGGCTGCATCAGGGTGAAGGGACTCCTTTTCAGTGGTAGGTGTCTGGGAGCCTCCACCCACGAGCTCAGGGCTGTGTCAGGATGAAGGGACTCCTTTTCAGTGGCAATGGGGTGGGAGCCTTCACCCCGAAAGCTAGAGGCTGTCTCAGGGTGAAGGGGTTTTCTTTTCGGTGGTAATGGTCTGGGAGCTTTCACCCGCAAGCTCGAGGCTGTGTCGGGTGAAGGAATATCAAAAGAGTGCAGCGCTCATAAAGTGTCCGTTATATAATCAATGGACAATCATACAAAAAATTGTGAACTAAATAGAAAACAATACAATACCAATATGCGTGAGTGATTCACTCTCAAAAGAGTAAATGTGAAAATAAGTGTTTTGTCCATAAACACACTATACAATATAACCATGTGGAATCTCTATCAAAGAGACGTGAAATAAACCCCACACGCACACACACACACACACACACACACACACTATGTTTGACCATAGAAAATACAAGGATGCTTCTAAACAATGTAATAATACACCTTAATTGTGATACTAAAGTGTAAAAAACAAAATAAACGTGACTTTTGTGCGGCTTGTCTGAAGAGGTCCGTCACCACTAGGACTGAGGCTTACCGGAATTTGTGGACTCAGATAGGTGTATACCATGTGAGTCACAAAGGCTTGATGGTGTCAGCCACACCAATGGAAACGACTCCCAGCCCAGGTATGTAGTAACAGCAAACCAAGTCTTTGTAAAGTCTTCCAAAGGAACAAGATGGTAGGCATTGTATGGTACGGTATATCTCCCCAGGTATGACCGGTAATAAAGAAAAGGGGACTATATAGTGTAATACCGTCAGGCGGAAATTTTTTTATTAAAATCTGACAAAGTGGGTACTCACATTGACATAAGGATTAAAAGCATGGATATAGTACTGGTAGCAGTGACATCAGCAAATCATCTCCCCGACGGCATTTCCCCTCCATAGGGAATCATCTGGGGGTGCTGATTCACTGTAGTCACCGCTTATTTATAGATAAAAGGGGTACTTACAAAGAGGTCAATCTCACATCACCGCTTATTCAATGGAGAAATCACTTCCTATTTTCCACAAAATGGCCCCCATGGCTTGTGTTCCAAGCCTCTTTTTGAAAATCAGCTGGTTAGAATATATTAGCAATAAAAAAAAAAATCACTGATATAAGGGGCATGGTGTCCTGTATATTAGTAGTGTCAGAGATTCATATGCTTTATTGCAAAATAATCAGCCAAAAAAAGGGGTCTAATGTCTAAAATCGCTGAAGAATGCAAAATACTGTTCTTATAAAACAGCGGTGTATCTCGGACTACCGCAAGATGGCGTCCGGAAACGGAAATGACGCAACTTCCATGTTTACATTGGAAGTTGCTATATATATATATATATATATATATATATATATATATATATATATATATATATATATATATATATATATATATATATAATTTTCTATTAGCGGTGAGGGAAATAGACCTATTGGCCCCTGTACAATACATGGATATGAATCTTAAATATTATACAAGATTCAATAAAATCGTATATTTGACATGTAAAACGTCATTGTAAAAAACCAAATTAAAATTTTGAACAAAATATAATGTAAAATGATATACATCTAAAAATGCAGTATATTCACCTGAATGGCATAATATCTATGTATAAGAATATTACCAGGGAGGCATGAAAAAATAACCTCCCTAAATATTATATATTACATAGCAATAAAAATAAAATAATGATATAAATGCATAACTCTGTCATTATGTTAATTGATTTTGTAGGAGAAAGATAGAGAGGTACAGAGATGGTCCTAAAAAATATATAATCTATTAATGAATTAAAATTAATTCTATCGGTTTGAATATAATTTTGTCTCGTATAAAGAATCTTTGAAAAATTATTTTATTGGTGTATTGAGACATACTCCATATTCAAGCTTTGTTGAGAAACGAGTGTCGGGTGAAGGGACTCCTTTTTGGTGGTAATGCTCTGGAGTGCTCACCTGAGAGCTGGTGGTTCAATCAGGATGAAGTGACTCCTTTTCGGTAGTAATGGTCTGAAGTATATTTTTTTCTAAGCATTATCTACTTTTAGTAGAAAATAAAAATATATATACATGCTGGTATACATTACACCATGATGGTTTCAGGGCATCTGAAAGAAGGGTGTTACACTATGCTGAGTGTTGTTCAGCATGCCTGTCTCTGGGAGAACGGCTCCCGTTTGCGGTCTCCTCCAAAGTGGTTCTGTGAGCAATTTGAGCCTCTCTGCCCTCCTGACGGGATCACCTTCCACGGGACCGACGTTGTGATGCTCGTGGCATGGTGGCGGTGACTGCTGCCGGTGTACCTGAAAAAAAAAAAAAAAAAAAAAAAAAAAAAAACACTGATAAATCGCAGGAGACACAATCTGACAATGTGACTCGGTCAGTTCCCAATGCACTAATGTTTTCAAACTGAAGTCCGGTTTGAACCGATTTGCAGCTCACGGTGTCAGGGAAACCCTCAGTTTAACGCTGGGCGCCGGATGCCTATGCGCATATGCATCGGGACGGCGCTCCGACGCATGCGCATTCGCGGCTCGGCGCTCCGACGCACGCGCATGCGCACTAGCGCACGCCTGAGTGTCCCAGTGCGTGGCAGCGTCATATGACCACTTACACTGCCCATTTAAGGAGGAGGTTGAGATCAGTCCAGCGCTGGCTTGTCTTCAGCTTCCTGCTAAAGCTCTGTTTCTGTTTCCTGTATCCTGATTGCCTGATTTGACCCGGATTTGCCTTTTGACCTTGCTGCCTTCTCCTGCCCTTGACCTCTGGACTGTTTACTGGACTTACCTGCTTGCTGCCTCTGGCCCCCTTGAACCTTTGCTTGTGACCCGGATTTGTCTGCTGTCTTCTGCCCTGAACCTCTGCCAGTGACCCGGATTTGCCTATCTACAGTCCTGTACCTGCACCTGTGTTCCGGAACTTCCCAACGTATTCCTGACCCCAGCATTTGGCTCCTACTTCAGTCCTCACCCTCTGGTTGGGTAGCCTGTGCTTCTTTGTGCCATTCACCCCCTGTCTCCCCTCCAGGGGGCGGACTGCGCTCAGTTGCAAGGGTGAACCACTCTCGGCACATCGGCCTCGGTAAGTACTCTCCTGATAGTACAAGCCAGCCATGTCTGAGGCCGACAGAGTGCGTTCACCCCTTGAGGCTTTGTGCCAACAAGTCTCAGCCTTAACTGAAGCCGTACAAAAACTGCAAGAGGGGTATACTCAAGTGGACAGTCGCCTGCAGCATCTTTCTGGGTTGGCCGCACCTACCTTGGCAGCTCCTTCCACCTCCAGCGGAATCTCCGCTCCTCCTGGATCAGCTAACCCTACTGTAATTATGGCTTCTCCTGAACCCAGGGTTCCTACCCCTGAACGCTTCACGGGTGACCGTAAGAAGTTCCGGGCCTTTAAGAATGCCTGCTCCCTCTACTTGGCCCTCCAACCCAGGACTTTTTCTTCTGAAGTAGTAAAGGTGGGCTTCATTATTTCACTACTGGCTGAGGAACCCCAAGCATGGGCCCATAGTCTGATGGAGCAGAGGAACCCCGCATTGAATGCGGTAGAAACTTTTTTTGAAAGTATGGCACAACTTTACGACGATCCTCAACGTGGAGCTACAGCTGAAGCGACATTACATAACTTACTTCAGGGTCGCAGACCGGTGGAGGACTACACCGTGGAGTTTCGAAAATGGTCAGCTGATACCGGTTGGAACGAACTGGCCCTCAAATACCAGTATCGCCAGGGGATATCCGAGGTCTTGAAAGATGAATTGGCAAGATCTGAGACTCCTGACACACTGGAGGACCTGATCCAAGCCGCCACCAAATTGGACCGGCGCATGCGGGAGAGGCGTTCCGAACGCTTTCAGTACCCCGCTCCAACTGGACTTTCACCAGACCTACCTTGCCTCCACCCGCCACTGCGGCTTCAGCCGTGGCCACCCAGGAAACGGAACCTATGCAGTTGGGGTTGGTCCGTGCCCCTCTTACTGCTGAAGAGCGGCTCCGTAGGCGACGGGTGAACCTCTGTCTGTATTGTGGAGCTTCCGGGCATTTCCTCAGTACCTGTCCTATAAGACCGAGTAAGTCCTACCGTCAATGTCTTATGAACTATCAGTCTTCTGGGTTCTCCCAGACTTATGTCGCCCTCTTTGTCTCCTTACAGCTATCGGGAGAGGAGATCCGACTATCAGCAATAATTGATTCCGGGGCCTGCAGCTGCTTCCTTGATGCTACATTAGCCTCCAAACTGCGCTTACCCCTTGTCCTGAAGGAACAAAACTTGCAGGTACACCTGGCTGATGGCTCTCTTCCCCGTTCAGGACTTATCACCCATGAAACCCAACCCATCCGGGTTATCACCGACTCTGGCCATCAGGAACTCATTCAGTTTGACATCATCCCATCTCCTATGTTCCCCATCATCTTGGGACTTCCGTGGCTGCAAATCCATGAACCACAGATCAACTGGGGAAGGAAAGAAGTCTCCTTCTCATCTCCCCACTGCACTCAGCATTGCTTCATTCAGGCCCCAGTTTCCTGCTCCACCATTTCTTCTGTTCCCGATAACCTTATTCATGTACCCCCAGTTTACCTAGAATTCCGAGATGTATTCGACAAACAAGCAAACTGTCTACCGCCCCATCGGGCATATGATTGTCCCATCGACCTCCTCCCTGGATCGGTGATCCCTTTTGGCCGTATTTTTCCCCTGTCTGAAGTGGAATTAAAAGGTCCTCAAGGCCTATATTGATGAGAACCTGGAGAAGGGGTTCATTCGCCCTTCCTCGTCGCCAGCCGGAGCTGGCATCTTTTTTGTAGGGAAAAGAGATGGCTCCCTGAGGCCTTGCATCGACTACAGGGAATTGAATAAAATTACGATTAAAAATCGGTATCCCCTGCCACTGATTCCAGAACTTTTTCAACGTTTCAGATCTGCCCGAATCTTCTCCAAGTTGGATCTACGTGGGGCCTATAATCTTATCCGAATCAGGGCAGGAGACGAATGGAAAACCGCTTTTAGATCCAGATTCGGACACTACGAATATTTGGTAATGCCCTTTGGGCTTTGTAACGCACCAGCAACCTTCCAGCACCTGGTCAATGATATCTTTCGCAAACATCTCGATGACTTCCTTGTCGTGTATCTGGACGACATTCTTATCTTCTCAGACACCCCGGAACTGCACCGAGCGCACGTGAGACAAGTCCTTACCATTCTTCGAAATCACAGATTGTACCTCAAAGCTGAGAAGTGCGAATTCGAAAAATCTACAGTGCAGTTCCTGGGATTCATCATTTCTACAAGTGGGGTCTCCATGGACCCACAGAAGGTTAAAGCCATACTGGAGTGGCCGGCCCCGGTAAACAAGAAAGGGGTACAGCGATTTATCGGATTCGCAAATTTTTACCGAAGATTCATTGTTGGCTTTTCTTCCATAGTGGCACCCATCACCAAATTGACTCATCAAGGCACCCAATTCCATTGGTCCCCAGAGGCTCAAGGGGCCTTCGACACGTTGAAGAAACTGTTTTCGTCAGCTCCCATCCTGATGCATTCAAATCCAGCCTTACCCTTTGTGCTGGAAGTGGATGCATCAGAGACGGCTACAGGAGCTATCCTGTCCCAAAGACTAGGTCCCAAGGCTCTCTTACATCCCGTGGCTTTCGCATCTCGGAAATTAAGTCCTCCAGAAAGGAATTACGATATGGGAGATAGAGAATTACTGGCCATTAAGTTTGCCTTGGAGGAGTGGAGGTACCTCCTGAAGGGGGCTTCTCATCCAATCATGATTTGGACCGACCACAGAAATTTGGAGTATCTTAGGACAGCTAAACGTCTAAAGCCTAGGCAAGCCCGATGGGCTCTTTTCTTTTCAAGATTTAATTTTCATATCTCCTACAGACCCGGCTCGAAAAATGGGAAGGCAGACGCTCTCTCCAGGATGTTCCACGAAACACCCCAAGAATCTGAACCTAGCACCATTCTTTCGCCACAGAATTTTCTCTCTCTCATATTGCAACCTGATCTGATCCCCGCTATTAAGGCAGCATCCGGGCAACTTCCAAATCAAGGAACTCCCCCAATGGAGGAACATGACGGACTACACTGGTTCCAGGGGAAGGTATTTGTCCCCACGGAAGTAAGACCCTTGACACTCAAGACCCTACATGATCTTAAACTTGCAGGACACTTTGGGGTTCGTAAAACAACGGAGCTAGTTTCTCGCTCCTTTTGGTGGCCTGGGTGGAGACAAGACTGTCGGGACTATGTATCTTCTTGTGTGGTCTGTCAACGGAACAAGGGGACTAACTCTAAAGCCTGGGGCCTGCTGAGACCCTTGTCCATCCCTGAGCGTCCATGGGCAGAGATAGCAATGGACTTTATCGTGGAATTACCTTCCTCAGAGGGATTCACCACAATATTGGTCGTAGTAGACCGATTGTCAAAAATGGCACATTTTCTTCCAATTACCGGCACCCCGTCTGCTTCGGCTACAGCCGACATATTCCTCAAGGAGATTGTTCGCCTCCACGGCTTACCTGCAACTATTACCTCTGATAAAGGTCCTCAGTTTACCTCTAAGTTTTGGCGAGAGTTATGCAAAACCCTGGAGATTAAAATATGCCTCTCTTCGGCCTACCATCCTCAAAGTAACGGTCAGACTGAAAGGACAAATCAGTCACTGGAGCAGTATCTTCGTTGTTTTTGTTCAGACTCCCAGGACGAATGGTCCAGTCTTCTACCGTATGCAGAGTTTGCTTATAACAACGCGGTTCATACCGCCACCAATCAGACGCCCTTTTGGGCCAACTATGGGTTTCACCCTTCCTTCCTACCAGGGTTCTTTCCTGAAATTGCTGTTCCGGCTGTCCAAGACCGAGTAAGGTCCCTTCACCAAAACTTCCAGAAAATACAAGAAGCCATGCAAAAAGCTCAGGAGGGGTATGAAAGATACTTTAATCGGGGAAGAAAGGAGAACCCGGATTTCAAAATAGGAGACGAGGTTTGGTTATCCTCAGTCAACGTCAAGTTGGCTATCCCCACACGGAAATTGGGACCTAAATTTATTGGTCCTTTAAAAATTAAACGGAAAATCAACCCCGTGGCTTTTGAACTTTCTCTACCGGATTCATACAGGATACACCCTGTTTTCCACGCTTCCCTCCTGAAACCTGTCACTCCTAGTCCCTTCCCGGGCAGGACTGAACCACCACCTCCACCAGTTCTGGTGGATGGCGAAACGGAATTCGTAGTGGAGAAGATTTTGAGTTGCAGGAAGAAGGGGAGGCAACTCCAATACTTGGTCAAATGGGAGGGTTACCCCGCAGAAGAAAACTCGTGGGAACCTTCAGGAAATCTACATGCCCCACGTTTAATCCGGGACTTCCACACTGAACATCCAGAATTGATGGCTAGTTTGGGTGTCCGGAGGCCGCCCCTCGGGGGAGGGCACTGTCAGGGAAACCCTCAGTTTAACGCTGGGCGCCGGGTGCCTATGCGCATGCGCGACGGGACGGCGCTCCGACGCATGCGCATTCGCGGCTCGGCGCTCCGACGCACGCGCATGCGCACGCCTGAGCGTCCCAGTGCGTGGCAGCGTCACATGACCACTTACACTGCCCATTTAAGGAGGAGGTTGAGATCAGTCCAGCGCTGGCTTGTCTTCAGCTTCCTGCTAAAGCTCTGTTCCTGTTTCTTGATTTGACCCGGATTTGCCTTTTGACCTTGCTGCCTTCTCCTGCCCTTGACCTCTGGACTGTTTACTGGACTTACCTGCTTGCTGCCTCTGGCCCCCCCTTGAACCTTTGCTTGTGACCCGGATTTGTCTGCTGTCTTCTGCCCTGAACCTCTGCCAGTGACCCGGATTTGCCTATCTACAGTCCTGTACCTGCACCTGTGTTCCGGAACTTTCCAACGTATTCCTGACCCCAGCATTTGGCTCCTACTTCAGTCCTCACCCTCTGGTTGGGTAGCCTGTGCTTCTTTGTGCCATTCACCCCCTGTCTCACCTCCAGGGGGCGGACTGCGCTCAGTTGCAAGGGTGAACCACTCTCGGCACATCGGCCTCGGTAAGTACTCTCCTGATACACGGTTACAACACACACACACACACACACACACACACACACACACCTCATACCAGCTGCCACTTTTCAGGCTTGGTAAGATTTTACATTTGGTTAAACTATACTATGGTCATTTTAGTGACGGAGTATGCTGGGCATAATTCTCAGTATCTGTTCTTATTCTGTATGTATGGACTCTCCACAGTACCACTTCTCTTGTCCCGTATGCTGGGTGTTTTTTCCAGTATCATACTTACCTAGGTGGATGCTGCATCTGTCCCCTGGCACCTCTACACTGAGAACCGAGCGATTGAAAACCATCGATTGCTCGGTTTTGACAGCTCCGTGAGCAGAGAGCTGCAGACTGTCAGTCACAGCTCTCTGCTCTGCCCCCACCTCACCCACTGGAGCGCAGGCTGTGGAGGGGCGGAGCGTCCAGCTCAGGCTCTCAGCGGCTCGATGAGAGGCTGAGCCGGGTGGCTGATCCTGACTTGTGACATCAGCAGAGAGCAGACTTCAGCCCATCTCACATTCAAGAGGTCTTGTCGTGCTTTTTTTTCTATTACAAGGGATGTTTACATTCCTTGTAATAGGAATAAAAAAGTGACCCAAAAAATTATTTTTTTTAAAGGACAGTGTAAAAAAAAAAAAGTAAAATAAAAAAAAAAAATTAAAGTGCCCTATCTCGCGCACAGAAGCAAACACAAACATAAGTCGCACCCACATATGAAATAGGTGTTTAAACCACACATGTGAGGTATCGCTACTATCGTTAAGGCGAGAGCAATAATTCTAAAAGTAGACCTCCTCTAACTCAAAACTGGTAACCTGTAGACATTTTTAAAGGGTGAAAGTTTGTCATTCCAAAAGCCGGCACAATTTTGAACCGCGACATGTTGGGTATCAATTTACTCAGCGTAACATTATCTTTCACAATATAAACAATTTGGGCTACCTTAACTGTTGCCTTTTTTTTTTTTTTTGAATAAAAAAAATAAGTGTATTCTTTGCAAAAAAATTGCGCTTGTTAGACTGCTGCACAAATACGATGTGACATAAAGTATTGCAACCACCGCCATTTTGTTCTCTAGGCAGTCTGGGACACACACATACACAAACACACACAATAGGCCCGGTCTTTAAAGCAGAGGGTCACCCTAAAATAAAAAACATTAACAAAAAAAAAAAAAAAGTGGTTTTACTTACCAGAAACCCCTGTTGCTAGGCTGTCTTCC
This sequence comes from Lithobates sylvaticus, assembly GCA_028564925.1. NCBI lineage: Eukaryota > Metazoa > Chordata > Amphibia > Anura > Ranidae > Lithobates > Lithobates sylvaticus. Next base: position 739,879,757 of record CM053026.1, on the reverse strand, counting down.
TAATCTGCCTCTTCCTACTCTTCGGTGAGCTGCCCCGTTGTCTTCTGGGACATGTGTGTCCCAGAAAACAGTGCCATTCACAAAGCGCCGCACGACTCACGCAGTAGGAAACGGGCAATGAAGCCGCAAGGCTCCACTGCCTGTTTCCATTAGTTAAGGTGGCGGCGCCGGCACCCGATCCAATAGATGGATCAGCCTCAGGGGCTCGCTGGACTGGCAAGTGCCCTTATTAAAAGTCAGCAGCTACAGTGTTTGTAGCTGCTGACTTTTAAAAAAATAAAAATTGCAGCTGGAACACCGCTTTAAGTACTGAAAGCTGGTTTCTCCCCTCTCCTACCCTCCAGATTTCAGCTGCTGGAGGGAGAGACACACAGACATGGCCGAATCCAGGGGGGGGGGGGTTGATTTACACCCGGATTTCAGTGGTCCCCCCTCTCCACGCCAGCCCTCCCTTTGATGCCCGATTGGCCGCTGATCTCCCCCCACCATTGTCTGCACTCAGAGCTGGGATTTGTGCTGGGTATGAGGGATTGGGGAGATTTGTGCTGGGTAGGAGGGTTTGTGCTGGGTAGGAGGGGGCGGAGGAGAACATGGGCGTGAAGGAGGACAGTCGGGGCTAATCGTTGCGGTGGAGGGACAGTTGCTAGCACCGATCTCCCTGTATAGCTATACGCTCCAATAGGCTTCAAAATAGGGTTGACTCGTGGCGCAGAGCATTGCGCTCGGAGCCCACCCAAATGTGTAAGAAAATGAAATGAAGATTTGTTTTTCTAACACTGAATTGCCTCTCTGCAAATCAGGAAGCGCGGGTCTGTTAACCGCTTCCCGATTGGATGCCTAGGACGAGGTCAGGAGATGCACCGGCTGAAGCCGTGATCGCCGAAGGGAAGAGGACACAGGAGACGCTGCCAGGTGCCCGCCGCAGCCTGTCCCATTGTACGATGTGCCCTGTGATCCAACGCTGATGGGGTAAGTGCCGGTGGACTGGCAGACAGTGGGAGGAATGGGGTGGGTTTGAAGTGCCGGGGGGGGGATGGTTGTTTGCCCCCCCCCCCCCCCCCCAAAAACAAAAAAAACACCAGCCGCCACTGGAGTGTATGGTGGTGGGTATTATGTGCAGGAGAGGAGTGCGGAGTGTAGGGTAATGGGTAGTATGTGCAGGATGGTGTCAGTAGGACATTGACAGTGTCAGTAGTTCTTTATTTTTTATTTGTTGATTTTTTACTTTTTTACAAATTTTTTTTTTATTTATTTTTTTATTTCAAAATGCTTTTTTGGGGCCAGTGGATGGTGTCAGTAGAGCAATGGACAGTGTCAAAACTTATTTCTTATGCAATGGACAGTGTCTAAAACTTATTATGAATGAACAGGCTCCTGTTCATTCATAAACTGAAGCAGCATAAACTCCCAGTTTACTCTGCTCAGTTACCAAGGGACACAGGAGCGATCGTAGCGAATGCCCACTGTGTCCAATTCAGACAAGGAAGGGGCCGGTAAATTATATATTTACCGGCCCCTTCTTCTGCTCTCCATCTTGACACCCCCCCCACAGCAGCTGGCGGGAGAGGAGGGAAGCCATCTGCGGGTGGGGGGGGGCGATGGGGGCAGAGAAGGAGCACACAGCGGGCTGGAGGAGGAGAACACAGGGGCAGAAGAGAACATGGGATGAGGACACTGGGGACAGTCGGGAATGATCGGTGCTGCAGGGGGACAGTTTCTGGCACCCGATCTCCCTGTATCGCTTTTTTGGCTGACAGCTGAATATAGAAAAATGTAAAAGAATGCATTTGGGTGACAAAAATATGAATGCAATCTATACACTGGGAGGAAAACCGCTGAGGGAATCTAGGATGGAAAAGGACCTGGGGGTCCTAGTAGATGACAGGCAATGCCAAGCTGCTGCTAACAAAGCAAACAGAATATTGGCATTAAAAAGGGGATTAACTCCAGAGATAAAATGATAATTCTCCCGCTCTACAAGAGTCTGGTCCGGCCGCACCTGAAGTATGCTGGCCAGTTCTGGGCACCTATCCTCAGGAAGGATGTACTGGAAATGGAGCGAGTACAAAGAAGGGAAGCAAAACTAATAAAGGGTCTGGAGGATATTAGTTATGAGGAAAGGTTTACGAGCACTGAACTTATTCTCTGGAGAAGAGACGCTTGAGAGGGGATATGATTTCAATATATAAATACCGTACTGGTGACCCCACAATAGGGATAAAACTTTTGTGCAAGGAAGTTTAACAGGGCACGTGGCCACTCATTAAAATTAGAAGACAAGAGGTTTAACCTTAAACTACGTAGAGGGTTTTTTACGGTAAGAGCGGCAAGGATGTGGAATTCCCTTCCACAGGCGGTGGCCTCAGTGGTTGGGCATTGATAGTTTAAAAAAACTATTAGATAAGCACCTGAACGACCACAACATACAGGGATATACAATGCAATACTGACATATAATCCCACACATAGGTTGGACTTGTGTCTTTTTTCAACCTCACCTACTATACCTATAGCCGTGGGGATAGGAGGTGAAGTTGCTGTCAGTTGAAAAGCTATACAGGGGAGATCGGTGCTAGAAACTGTCCCCCCGCTGCACAGTACATCCCTGACGGTCAAGGGGCAATCATCCATAGGTGCAGGGTAGGTCACAGTGGGCCCCCCCCCTCGGGGGCCTGTGCACACAGATTATACACCACTGCTAGGGGCCAATCATGTGGCAGTGACGGCGCTGGTTGTTTGGTGCCAAAAGCCCCCGTCGAGTGCTGCAGAATTAGGGGCGGTCCCCTGACGTGGTGATGCGTGGTGTAACCCCACCAAACATGCGGGATGACGTCGTGTGCCGGCTCTCCACCGGTGTTGCAGGCCTAGCTGTGCTGGAAATGCTGCACAGGAAGAGAGCTCTAGCATCAAAGGGACCGTCCGATTCCTCTTCCCTCCGCCACACTCGACCAGCGCCATCCCTGGGTAACTCTTTACGATATAGAATCCATAATTTTAAATGACTATACATCTTTTTTTGGTGAATTGACTTAATATAACTACTTATCATGCATAGCCAACCCTATATGACCTTTATATTGTATACTATACTCATGTCCATATTTATACTACATTTATCCATATTGTTGTTACTGGTTGTCCTTTTGTGGGTTGTCCTTGTTGGCTACATGGTGGTCTACCCTGGTTGCTCATTTACCTGTTCGGAAGGACGTGCACTTTTCAGCCCCATCTACTAAGGATCTTCTGACAGATCCACGCTTGTAAGTTTTTGTACTGTACATTGACCATTGTCTACAATTGTATCTACAATAGCCTCTAGTGCCCTTTATTACCTGATATATTGTATATTTAAAAAAACTGTTTGAATGTATTCAGTTGTACTATACCAATTGATGATTAATCATATTTGCATTTTAGATAGGACATAGTATTCACCATCTCCCCTGAAGAAGGAATATAATTCTCAAACACGTTGGGATGCGAAACTCATGCGGTCTGACCATAGTCTGACAGTACCCAGATGGCATTTTGAGTATCTATTTTTATTCCTTTGCTCAATTGTACTTTTTTTTGCGCAAAACTGCTGCAGAGGGGACTTGCCTTTTATATGTCGGAAATGAGTGTAATGAAGGCACTGAAGGATTTTATGGTCTCCGGAAAGGATGTTAGCGAACCATCCTCTGAAGCCCGAGCAAGATCCTCTGTCGGTCTTCATTGGCCAGTCGGTGGCGCCTAACTGGCCGGATGGTCCGCGGACTCATCGGTGGTAATGTAGGGAGGATAAAACCCTATAAGAAAAATACAATTTTAGTATGAGGAGGATGAAACCCTGCAATACAAATAGTTGCGATTATAGAACAGAAACATTCAGACTTGGTTCACATATATGCGAGTTCTGAACCTCATCTAATTCGCATAACACGTGAAGCAGACCGGCTTTCAATGGAGCCGGTTCACATAAATGCTGCCTGGTTGCGGTGCGAATTAAAAAAGGGTCCTGCGTGTGTTTTTTTTAGTCAGGTGCGATTTAAGTGTCCAATTTGCACCTGAACCGCTGAATGAAAACCGCACAGACTCTGCACAGAAACGGGCCCCGCATATATGTGAACCCAGCCTTAATATTTTAGCGTATAATGCTAAGTTTAAAACATAAATTAGTACATTATTATTCTGATTATTAATAATAGGACATAATGATAGTGAGGCCCGGAGCAAGAAAAAAAAAAAAAAAAAAAAACAATTTAAATATCGAAGGGCAGGCATGACAAGGTGAACAGGGGAACAGGACATGTAGGGATGAGAGGGCTTACCCGATTGGGGGTAGCCCGATGGAGGGGAAAGGTGGTCCCGCCCTGGCATCTAGTGGATCATGCGGCGCAGGTAACAACTTAACAACCACCCTCCGTGTTTGTTATGTCAATTCTCACAGCAGGAGCTGAGCCTTCAGGATGTCATGGCAGCTGGTGGATGTTGGTCTTTGCTGGCGAATGGAAGAACCTCGGATAAAGGAAGGGTTTGTGACCCATCGATGGTATGGGTCCTTCTGGTGTATTCCAGTTAACGTTGGTTAATGGGTACACTGTGGTTAGTGGGTTGTCTCCAAGCCAGTATGCTGCGGCTGGAGGCCTAGTATAATAAAAAGACCGTATATACGCTGAGATTTTCAGCCCTTTTTAGGGCTGAAAGTCCCCCCCCCCCCCCCTCGGCTTATATTCGAGTCACCGCCGTCTGCCTACATGAACAGCGTGTCATGCAGACAGACGGCAGTTTTCAAAAGCCGCGCCTCCTCGTCCGTGATAGGAGGAACACTAATTTTCCTAGCAGTAAGTCAGTGTGCAGTGTTCCGCCTATCACGGACGTCCTGTCATTCTCATCTAATGGACGAGGATGAGAGGACGTCCGTGATAGGCGGAACACTGCACACTGACTTACTGCTGGGAAAACAGCGTTCCTCCTATCACGGACGAGGAGGAGGAGGAGGCGCGGCTTTTGTAATTTTGGAATGGCGCCTTAAACGCTGTGGGGGGACAGAGCGAGACTCGGCGGAAGACAGATCGCACAGGACACCGGACACAGGACCCGCATATCAGCACAGGTAGGCTGCAATGGGGACACAGGGGGGGTCTGTACAGGGGACATGCAGCTGCAGATTGGCATTGCTGACCCTCTTTTCCACTTACAGTGGCTGCTGCATTTTTTCCACCCTCGGCTTATACACGGGTCAATACGTTTTTCACAGTTTTTTGTGGTGAATTAGGGGCCTTGGCTTATATTCGGGACGGCCTATACTCGAGTATATACGGTACAATATTTTGGGGTTCCTGCAAAGACCAACGTGATTAGTGACCGATGGGTTTGTTTAACAAATTGTTTGTTAGTTTAAGTTTATTTGTTAATAAAGAGGCTGCTACTGACGATTTTTACTCCATTTTTGTGTGGTCTCTGTTATGCCGCGTACACACGAGCGGATGTTTTTTCTGACGGAATTCCGCTCAAGCTTGGCTTGCATACACACAGTCACACAAAAGTTCGCTGAACTTTCGACTGTCAAGAACACGGTGACATGCAACACTACGACGAGCAGAGAAAATTAAGTTCATTGCTTCCGTGCATGCGTAGGATTTAGTACAGATAATCGGAATTTCCTATGAAAAACTTTTTCCGACCGAAAAATTGAGAACCTGCTCTCAATCATTTGCTGGCTGGAATTCCGCCAGCAAAAGTCCGATGGAGCATACACACGGTCGCATTTTCTGACCAAAAGCTCTCATCGGACTTTTCCTGGCGGAATTTCCAATCGTATGTACACGGCTTTAATGGGGTTTTATAACAGGTTGGTCTGGCAGTCATTGGCTAAGGATAGAACATCTGCTCTACACTGGTCAAGATATTAGGGTTGGTTCACATTGCAAAGAGAATGTTGGTACATGGTGTCAAGATGTGTTTACTTGTGCACATTGGGCATTTAAAGTGATCACAGCTTCACCTAAACCTGGAGCAGCTCTGCATAGTAACCAATCAGCTCCTAATGTCAGCTTTTTTCAATTAAGCTTTGACAATAAAACCTGAAAGCCGATTGGTTACTATGCACAGCTGCACCAGATTCTGCTTGCTCCAGTTTTAGTACCCCCCCCCCCCCCCCCCCCCCCCCCCCCATTTCTTAGTCACTTCCCGTCCGCACTATAGCCGAAAGATGGCTGCAGCGCGGACTTAAAGCGGGACGGTACCTGAAAAAAAAAAAAAAAAATTAAAAGCCAGCAGCTACAAATACTGCAGCTGCTGACTTTTAATAAATGGACACTTACCTGTCCCAGGTTCCAGCGATGTGGGCAGCAGAGGCCGATCAATCGATCGGCTCTCTGCTGCTGCCAGCGCCATTCTCAGTGAGGGAATCAGGAAGTGGCTTCACTTCCCGGTTCCCTACTGCACATGCGCGAGTCGCGCAGCGCAATGAGAATCGTCAGCGCTGTCTGCGGGGACACGTGTGTGTCCCGGCAGACAGCGCGCCAGGACAGGAAGTGGCGTAAACTCCCGTGGGAGTTTATGCCCGGAAGAGGGTGAAGATACCCGTCTTAGACAGGTATCTGCACCCCCCTCCCCCCTGAAAGGTGCCAAATGTGACACCGGAGGGGGGGGGAGGGTTCCGAAAAGCGGAAGTTCCACTTTAGGGTGGAATCCCGCTTTAATTTGCTGGGAGGTTGTCCATGGAGTCTATGATAATCAGCTGATCACAGATCACCCCTCGGCACGTGATCAGCTGTCAGCCAATTACAGCTGATCATGTGATGTAAACAGAGGCGGTAATTGGCTATTTTTTCACGTGAGGAGGAAGAAGGAAAAAAAAAAAAAAAGTCGATCACCGGTGGCTGCGAGTCCCAATTGTGGAGAGCCTCTGCAGAGGCTTCTGTGCCCACCAGCGCCACCTACCAGTGCCGCCAGCGCCACCTACAAATCACCAGTGTGTGTCATCACCAATGCCACCTACCAGTGCTGAAAATTGGCCTGGGCAGGAGGGGGGTTTAGTGCCCAGTAAGCAAGAGGTTAGCAAAGTGTAACATTATACAAAGGGGGTACAGTTGCGTTTCTCTGATCAGCCATAGTCGTCGATAACACACATCTTACAGAGACTGGATTTAAAATTTTAGCACCATTTCCAACCACCATACCAACATCTAGGTGTGCCCATATTTTAAAGTGACCAATGAAATAGAAGTCGGTGCGACAGTTGGTTTTAAATATACATCCAGCCTCTGTAAGACATGTAGAGAACGTCAGACCATGACTGATCACATCCTTCCCCCTATGATCACACTTTGCCTATGAACATTTGCATACATGGTTTGCCCCCCATGGCTGGTGACAGTCCACAAATCACACAATTATCAGATGTATACAGCCGGGGTAGGCAAGGTTTGGCATTCCAGTTTAGATGAAACTACAAATCCCATTGTGTGTCATGAATATGGCTGTCAGAGTCCATATAACACAATAGCTGGAGTGCCAAATTCTGCCTGCCCCCCCCCCCCCCCAAAAAAAAAAAAAAACTACATTGATTAAACGCCTATAATTACAAAAAAATAAAAAATTATGAGTCAACTTACCGCTCATCCCCAGGTGAAGAAAATCGGATAAGTCACAAGCCAGACAAATCAGTCTCATACAGCTCCAAGACAACTGCTCCGGTCCAACGTCTCTGTAGAAGTGACAGTTGGAGGTGAGTAAACAAGTCCTTTTTTTTGTAAAACTTTATTTAGTATGCATGCGCCGGATCCCTTCTTGATGCATGCACAGAGCGTCCCCAGAAAAGCCGACTCCTAGTACGCATGTGCCGGATTCCCTCTCGACACATGTGCAGTGCAGTCCTGAAAGATCCGACCCCCAGGACGCATGCATTAGATTCCCGTCCAACACGTTCCCGAAAAATCCGATTCCTAGTACGCATGCGTTGGATTCCCGTCTGACGCATGTGCAGTGCAGCCCCCTGAAAAATCCGACCCCTAGTATGCATGCGTCTGATTCCTGTCCGACGCATGCGCAGTTCGTTCCCGAAAAGCTGATTCCTAGTATGCATGTGTCGGATTCTCGCCTGATAATGCGCAGTGCGGGCCTGAAAAATCCGACCCCTGCGCAGTACGGCCTCGGAAAAAATGTTGCGTCAAGGCTGAGGGAGGTGAGCAGTTTTCTGCTCTGTACTGGGAGGAACCGAGGATAAGAGAGGGCTGTACCTCCGGTCCGCTCTGAGAGGCGGGGCTTACTCTGTATTCATAGTGAATAGTACCCGGCCAGAGATGCGCTCCATGGAGAAGCCATTACCAAGAGCGCCCTCTACCACCTACCGAGTCTTCAGTACTACACAGATAGCTTTACCCCCCCCCCCCTCATCATGGCCGGTGCTACTACTAGGCGGCCGCCTATGGTGCACTGCCACCGGTTTCCCTACTCTCCATCTCTCGCTGGTCTCCACGCTATGTAGGTCTTCGGGTGATGCCTCTGTCTGCAACGTGTAAGTAACTCAGGCGACAGTCGGCCCGTCCATGAGTACTGTCAGGTGTAGTGGAGAACTGTGTCCCGACGGAATGGAAGCACACATCCTCTGCGCACCACCTCTATGATCAGCAACCTGTCTGTCGCTCACTCTGCCCATACGTGATTCCTATACTGAGTCATGCGACACCCCCCCCCCCCCTGAACCCACATCACTGCCATTCGTAGAGGCTGGTCTCCCTCCCGGACTGTCCTGTACAGCAGTGTAGGAGGGTCAGTGTAATGGTCAGGTAGGTAGGTCAGTGTAGTGGTTAGGTAGGTCACAATTAGGTTTCACCTAGGGTGTCAAAAATCCCTGCACCATCCCTGGTGCGCGCACAACACACACCTCCAGCCCGTCCACTTCTGTCCATGCTGTTCTACCTGGCAACACAGCATGCTACCCTCTCTAGTACTTCTGCTTCTTCAACATTACACTGACCTTCTCCTTGTATCAAAGTCCTGTGTCCCCGGTCACAGAAATCCAATAAGCTGGTCTACTTACGCCGCTTTACTCCTACTTCCTCCACTTGATCTTCTTTACAGTCAAGCACTGTGTTCCCCGGTCACAGAAACCTGACGCACTCCGCAGAGATGAGGATCCTAGACTTTAGCTCCTTCCCCATGGCGCCTCCATCCCTCCTCCGAGCACACAGCACATCCCCCACATGGGGATGCCCAGTACAGCATGCTGTCTTTCCTGTGCTCCACAACTCCTCCCTGGGAGCATGTGACCCCAGCTTATATGGGAGGCCTGCCTCCTGCCAATGCAAATTAATGATTGGTCAGAGCCCCCCACATGAGCTGCCTGCCACTCAGGTCTCAAGTCCAACCTCCCTTCCAGAACAATTCCACTGAAAGCAGGAGAGGATCTCTGAGCCAGAGTGTAGGTGGCCACACCCCCACTACACAGACACTCCCCTTCCCAAATCAAAACAACCAGGCCTTGAATGAAAACACAGGCCTGGCTAAATTTACCTGTATCTAGTCCTGCAACTAGCAAAATACTATACTAGCACTTTAGGGTGCTATATACATATATATACACTACTTTACACCCCCCATATACATACCCACTATACACACCCCATATATATACCTACTATACACACCCCATATAATCCTACTATACACCCCCCCATAAATTCCTACTATACGCCCCCCAAATATTTATACTATACACCCCCTATATATACCTACTACCCACCCCCATATATACTACTTTACACCCCATATATATATACCTACTATACTCCCCCAATATATATACCTACTATACACCCCCCCCATATATACACCTACTATACACAGGGCCGGATTTGCCACAAGGCCAGGCCTCGGGGTGGCAGTGATGCAGGGGCGGCGCCCAGGGCCGGTACAAGGGGTGGGCACTTGGCGGGACCATTTACTTGAGGAAGGGGGGCGTCGTAGAGGCCACTCTACAGGCCGCCTGTCTTGGGGCTGTTCGGCGGCGCCATAACAAGGACCCGCCTCCCTAGACCGGCTCATGTGGTAGCAGATTGAATCAGTGTTCCGTCTATCACACGGGCCGGTCTAGGGGGGCGCGACCTTGTTATGGCGCCGCCGAACACACACACAGACCCAGCTGTGTGACACACAGCGCTGTGGGAGATGTGTGATCCATCCAGGGCAAGCTATGGTGAGTCTGCATTCATAGGCAAAGTGAGGCACAGAGAGGCTGCAATTAAAGGGTACAAAGGCTGTGATTATGCTCATAGAGGCTGCGATTAAAGGGCACAAAGGCTGTGATTAATGGTCACAGAGGCTGCGATTAAAGGGCACAAAGGCTGCGATTAAAGGGCAAAAAAGGCTGCGATTATGGTCACAGAGGCTGCGATTATGGTCACAAAGGCTGCGATTAAAGGGCACAAAGACTGCGATTATGGTCACAGAGGCTGCGATTATGGTCACAGAGGCTGCGATTTAAGGGCACAAAGGCTGTGATTATGGTCACAGAGGCTGCGATTAAAGGGCAAAAAGGCTGCAATTATGGTCACAGAGGCTGCGATTATGGTCACAGAGGCTGCGATTAAAGGGCACAAAGGCTGTGATTAAGGTCACAGAGGCTGTGATTAAAGGGCACAAAGGCTGCGTTTATGGTCACAGAGGCTGCAATTATGGTCACAGAGGCTGCGATTAAAGGGCACAAAGGCTGCGATTATGGTCACAGAGGCTGCGATTAAAGGGCACAAAGGCTGCGATTAAAGGGCACAGAGGCTGTGATTATGGTCACAGAGGCTGCGATTAAAGGGCAAAAAGGCTGCAATTATGGTCACAGAGGCTGCGATTATGGTCACAGAGGCTGCGATTAAAGGGCACAAAGGCTGTGATTAAGGTCACAGAGGCTGTGATTAAAGGGCACAAAGGCTGCGTTTATGGTCACAGAGGCTGCAATTATGGTCACAGAGGCTGCGATTAAAGGGCACAAAGGCTGCGATTATGGTCACAGAGGCTGCGATTATGGTCACAGAGGCTGCGATTAAAGGGCACAAAGGCTGCGATTAAAGGGCACAAATGCTGCGATTATGGTCACAGAGGCTGTGATTATGGTCACAGAGGGTGCGATTATGGTCACAGAGGCTGCGATTAAAGGGCACAAAGGCTGCGATTATGGTCACAGAGGCTGCGATTAAAGGGCACAAAGGCTGCGATTATGGTCACAGAGGCTGCGATTATGGTCACAGAGGCTGCGATTAAAGGGCACAAAGGCTGCGATTAAGGTCACAGAGGCTGTGATTAAAGGGCACAAAGGCTGCGGATATGGTCACAGAGGCTGCGATTATGGTCACAGAGGCTGCGATTAAAGGGCACAAAGGCTGTGATTATGGTCACAGAGGCTGCGAATTAAATATTTTGTCCTACAAAGATATTATCGATGAGTTTGCCAAAAGAAAAGTTAGAACTAAAAAATTTTAGGGAGTTTCTTACTGCTATAATCTTTAAAAAGCATTTTCTGCATTACAGAGTATTTTCAGTCTGTACAATTAAAGCCAGTTATTTTTAGTGTTCTCGTGTGTGGAGATATGTTTTTAATTGATCTATTGTAGCAGTCATCGATAAAGGACAAGAATGGTGGTGTGTGTGTGTGTGTGTGGGGGGGGGGGGGGCGGCACCCCCATATATATATATATATATATATATATATATATATATAAAACTACTTTACACCCCATATATATATATATATATATATATATATATATATATATATATATATATACTACTTTAAACCCCCCATATATATATACCTACTATACACCCCTCATATATATACTGTGACAGTAGGAGATGCTGTCTAGGTGGAATTGACGGTTTGGGGGACACAGGGTATGCACATTTGCTTGGTGCAAGGCTACAGAGCATGAATGTGGACTGGAGAGAACTGCTTTTGCAGCTTTCTCCAGGTTTTGGTATTTGGTCATGGGGTTCTGTAGTTTGGAGATTCCAGAGTGTCTTGGGTGGGACGGAATCTCCAACCCTGTGTCCAGATTTTGTAAATTGCCAGCAGGGTGTGTGCTCAGGTGAGCACAGCACTTATAATGAGTGTATGGGAAGACTTCATGGCTCCCAGTTGGAGACTGCTCCACACCCAGAGAGACAGCAGGTCTCCAGGAGTCAGAGAGGTTGCAGGAGGCAGCCAGAACGTGCGACTGCAAGAAGCAGTGCAACAGCCTGAGGACTAAGGCCAGAGCGAAGCTGTGGGCGCTAAAGAGAAGCCATCCACAGTGAGGAAATCCTGTGGTCTGTGTGACCAGGACAAAGCGCAGAGGTACTGCTAAAGAGCCAGGTGGGCTAGCATTTTCTGTGAGTGTTTATTTGCTGGAGAAGAACCCCTGTGTGGGAAACCTTTATGTCAAAGACTTTCATTTGCCTTTTAATAAAAATGGGCTACCATGCCCTTAAATATAGTTCCTGACTGGCTTTAATCACTAACAAACGCATCTACCACGAGAGCTAATGGTCCCCCATGTTACAAGTGGTTGTTGGATGCGGGCACAAGACGGTGGAATCCAGGTCCTTGCTCCACAGTGAGTTCAAGTCAGGAACTATTGGCTGTGTATCGAAGTGCAGCCAGGCAAAAGGCATTGTGTGTTGCAGGTTGTGTACCTGTGAATGAAAAGTCAAACTTTTTTTTTTTCTTCTCTGCTATGAACTGTTTGTGCGCATGAGACAGCACAATCTGTGTGTGCACTGTGCAGGTGAGGAAAGCTTGCATGAAGTGAAAAGCAACTTGCTTTAAAGTGACAGTGCTTCATTTTTGCTGGAGGGCACAAAAGTGCAGTTGAGTGACTGTGAATATGGAGAGTCCACCAGTGTTTGAATCTGCAGTGGATTGGTGCAAGCGGCACCTAGCGGCACTAAACCCAGCTAAAGAGGAAAGCAAGCCAACCCTCAGTGCAAGGAGAGAGTGGGGGCATGTTGTCTCCAAGTGCCCTTTGTCTCAGTCTCCAATACAAGGTGACAAGGCCAGACAAAGGTCTGCAACAATGTTTAGGAAGCCTGATTTGAGTCCAAGGAGTGTCCAAAAGGTTGATCAGAAGTTCAAGAAGTATGTGGTTGCCCGTAGCAACCGTGGTGATGTCAAGTCTGCGAACTATGCAAGAAACGTATTGCCGACAGAGGATCGTGGCAAGTTGAAAGCAACAATGCTTCAAGGAGTGCAAAGTCGCTGCATTTGGGAGAGTCAGCAAAGTGCAGCTGGGAGACCACCGTTTCCATTAGCAACCAGAGAAAATGTGCCAATGAGAATGAGGAGCTACAGGGAAGAGGTGCCCCACCATCCTCAGAGAGATGCCAGTGAAATTATGCATGTTGGGAGAGTGCCATCTCCCTTAGCAACAGGAGAAAGTCGCCAAGTAACATGCCAGGAATGTGGTCAACTGGGGCATGGGATCTTTTCTTGTCCTAGCTTGTGGAATACAGCTGCTGATATTGTTGCTGGGCTTAACTCTTCACCTGCAAGCCCGGAGTCCTGTGTTTAAAATGCTTGCAGTCACCCCTGGCAACAAAGAAGAAATTCCTGTTGTGCCTGCTGCAGTTTCATCCTATGGCCACCAGGGAGAGTTGGCCAGTAAAAGTGCGATGAAGGATAGACAACGTACTCAAATGAAGCCAGAGTTAACTGCTACAGATTATGGTAAGACTGTTGCAGTTTGTGGGACTGATCCCAGTGAAGTGGGAGTATATCCAGCTGGGAGATCAGCAGGTGTAAAAATGGACTTGCTGCAGTGTGCTACGAGTAGTGGGGAGACACAGGTTGAAGCTCAACCTGCAGCAAGGTTAAGAACTCTAAAAGACTGGACTCTGTATGTGCCTGGTGTAATCCACCAGAGTGTTGAAAGTGGTAACCTAGGGGTGACCAATACAGTTTGTGTGCCAGGTTCCCTAGTGACAGGTGCTACAGAGATGCCCAGGGAAACCTCCCAGGAGCCCACAATGGTGAGGCACGTGGTTTCCCAGGACAACTGTGGAGCCACCCTAGTGGGCAAAAGAATGCCTTTGGAGAGGAAGGATGGTGTGCTGAGCGGCACACAGGGTGCTGTGTGTTCTGACCAAAAACAGCCTGTTAAAGCTTATAACACTGCTATGTCTATGAATGCTGATGGTAAAGGTACTGCTGATGATACATGTACTTGTGATGTGTTCAAAAGTAATGAGGAAAGAGTGATGTCTCCCTTGGCAACCAGACGCAGAGCCTCAGGGTTGTCCATGGAAGTCTCAGGGACTCTCCATGCGCTTGAGCCAGAGATTTTCCAGGACAACACTGACTTTGCTCTGGTGGAACAGACTGGGTCTACACCATGCAGTGAGAGTTTGTGTGAGCAGTCCGTTTACCATATGTGTAACCCAGTTGGTAAGGGGTTAAGTCAGCTGGCCACAGCTGAAGGTACACAGCTGAGTGTGTTAGCGCCTCTGGAGCAAGGTGGTGATGGTGTATTGCAGCCTGCCTTGTTTGAAGCATTAGCAAAGGGTAAAAGCATGTTGTCAAAATGTGATTTATATAGAACTGACAAAGGTACTGTTTGTGCTGCTGAATACCAGGTGCCTCCTAGAGCAGATGATGAGGTACTGCTGATCCCTCATAATAGAAGCACAATGGATTGGGACGGTTGGGCCAAACAATTACTAGCCATGTTAGACAAGGCTATGTTGAGTGACAGGGGTGTGAATACAACAACTGCTATACCAGATCAGGGCGCATGCATGGCAGATGTGGTGTTCACAGCCCAGCAGCTGAATGTCAAGTGTCAAGGTGACTTGCAGAGGCTTATTGGTGAGTTAGAGGGCATGAGTAGGAGACATGCGTCTGACAGTGGTTCAGAGGAGCGTCAGGCTGTGATGGATACCTCCAGTGAGGTGGAGGCCCCTTTAAATTTCTCGGGCTCTCAAGCTGCAGTGAATGAGCCCCTCCATGTCTCTAATAAGGGAAAGGTCCCCAAAAATGTTTTGCATATTGATGTGAAGTGTATAGAAATTACAGATATGCTAGTGGAACTGCTTGAACTGGTGAAAGCTCATTCCTTGTATACCTGGGTGCCTCCATTACAGTCAGATGTGGTAGTGCTGCATGGTACCAAAGGGTGGAGCCAGGTAATGCAAGCTGTGCTGGGTAACATTAATCACCAGTGGAACTGGTTGGTACGGTGCTTATTAATAGTCTGGCAAGTGATCTCACAGTTCCCTGTGAGGGTGCTTCCGGATAAGGTTCAGTACGGAAGGCGCTCTGGGGGGCTGCTGGAGACATCAGAGGTCTCTCCGCCTGATGCGTTGATGGACATGTCTGCTAGTGTGGTCCGAGGTGCGGCTGAGCAGGGTTTAGTAAATGGCGCGGATACTGCCTCACCCGCTAAACCTCCCAAGAAGGAAGGGCCAGATATGGACGCGGCAAAAGTAGACATTCTGTCTGTCACCTGCAGAGAGGTACAAGTTGGGGTACCCGGAGATGCTTTTAAATATAGTATGGAGAGGAACAAAAATTGTGACATGGAAAAATGTGAGCTGGCAAAGATTGGTTTTGCTATAAATGGGTCATGTGTTGCTCAATGTCAATTGCTAGGACAACTGCCCACAGAGATTTGGACAACAGGTGAAGGGAAGCCTTGTGAAGGTCCCATAGGGGGTAGCTGCTCACCTGTGTGTTGTCCCTCCTTGGGCCTGGCCCTACCAAACCCTGAACAAGAAAGAATTGACGGTATCGGTAATTGGAGAAATGGTGGTGTATTACTGAATGTTAATGTAAATAATGACCTTGATATGGCCATGAATAATTTCTTGGAAAATGAGCATGATACACAGATGTTGAGCTCTGGGGAGTTGGTAGTCAAAGGTAAAGGCAAAAGAGTTGGTAAACCCAAGAGACCTATTGTGATGGGTAAAACAGGTATTAGTGAGGGAAAAGGTGGTTCCTCATCAGGCGTAGTGTCTGGAGCAAGTTCCCTACAGAATCCGGAAACTGAGTTGGAAGGAAGTAGCAGGAAAGGCAGGATTCCACCAGAAAAGAAATGTGAGCTCAGGAACCCCAAGGATAGAGGGAGTAGGCTGAGGATACAAAACTGTAGGACCCCGTTGCGATCCAGAGTAGGGCGTGCCTGGAAACGCACCCGAAAAAAAAATTGGGCCTACGCAGCGAACAGCTGGCGCAGAAGTGCCCCAATCAAGGATTCGGGCTGGTGTGTTCCGGCCCCTTCGGGTTCGAAACAAGGGGAGGGGATATGTGACAGTAGGAGATGCTGTCTAGGTGGAATTGACGGTTTGGGGGACACAGGGTATGCACATTTGCTTGGTGCAAGGCTACAGAGCATGAATGTGGACTGGAGAGAACTGCTTTTGCAGCTTTCTCCAGGTTTTGGTATTCGGTCATGGGGTTCTGTAGTTTGGAGATTCCAGAGTGTCTTGGGTGGGACGGAATCTCCAACCCTGTGTCCAGATTTTGTAAATTGCCAGCAGGGTGTGTGCTCAGGTGAGCACAGCACTTATAATGAGTGTATGGGAACACTTCATGGCTCCCAGTTGGAGACTGCTCCACACCCAGAGAGACAGCAGGTCTCCAGGAGTCAGAGAGGTTGCAGGAGGCAGCCAGAACGTGCGACTGCAAGAAGCAGTGCAACAGCCTGAGGACTAAGGCCAGAGCGAAGCTGTGGGCGCTAAAGAGAAGCCATCCACAGTGAGGAAATCCTGTGGTCTGTGTGACCAGGACAAAGCGCAGAGGTACTGCTAAAGAGCCAGGTGGGCTAGCATTTTCTGTGAGTGTTTATTTGCTGGAGAAGAACCCCTGTGTGGGAAACCTTTATGTCAAAGACTTTCATTTGCCTTTTAAATAAAAATGGGCTACCATGCCCTTAAATATAGTTCCTGACTGGCTTGAATCACTAACAAACGCATCTACCACGAGAGCTAATGGTCCCCCATGTTACAATACCTACTGTACACCCCCATATAATCCTACTATACACCCCCCCATAAACTCCTACTATACGCCCCCCAAATATTTGTACTATACACCTTCTATATATAACTACTATACAACCCCATATATTTCTACTATACACCCCATATATATATATATATATATATATATATATACTACTTTACACCCCCCATATATATATATATATACCTTCTATACACCCCCATATTATATACCTACTATACACCCCCGTGTGTGTGTATATATATATATATATATATATATACCTACTGTACACCCCCCATTTTTATACCTACTATACACCCCCATATATATATATATATACCCACTATACACCCCCCCCCATAAATTTCTACTATACACCCCCCATATAATCCTACTATACACCCCCTATAAATACATACTATACACCCCCATATATTCCTACTATACACCCCCATATTTTCCTACTATACACCCCCCCCCATATAATCCTACTATACACCCCTTATAATAAACTCATTAAGCTTAACATTATAGTTACACTGTTATCAACTATGGCTCAAGATCTGTGGTCCATATAGATTATCCTCTGATTATTCCCCTCTTGCCTCCTTCCTAGGAGATCCCAGATTTGCGCTAGCATACAACATAGGCTATTTCTCTCATTGGACAGGGAGGGGCTTGATCGCCCTTGGTACATTGTTAATGGATGGGGATTTTACCCCATTCCTGTTATTGCAGGCGAGATGGGATATTCCCTCCTCGGAACTGCAAAACTATCCACAAATTACAACATTTTTTACTAAACACTTTCCACCCCCTCCACATCCACAAATCACTTTCTTCGAGAAGATCTGTACATCCTCCGCAGGTGATAGAGGCCTCATATCTAGACTATATAATTATCTTAACAGATTTGATATGCCAGACAAGTCAGGACCAATGCTTCACTGGGAATCTGATCTGGGGTGCACATTTACAGCTGAGAATTGGCTCAATATGTCGGATAATCTCCATAAAAGCAATAAGGCAATTTCATTTAGGGAAACCCCCACAAAAGTATTCTCGAGGTGGTACCTGACCCCCTCCAAACTCCACACATTTTATCCCTCAATCTCCCGTAACTGTTTTAGGGATTGTCAAACACCAGGTACAATCCTTCACATATTCTGGAGCTGTAACCACCTCGAGAATATTTGGCAAAGGGCAATGGAAAGAATAGAAAGTTCTTCCAATCAAAAAATTGTACCCACCCCTCAGATCTGCCTTTTATACGCAAATATACCCAACATCCCCTCTCCATGTGAGAAACTCTTCCACTCTTTATGCAGTTCCATCCAATGGATGATCGCCTTTAATTGGAAGTCTGACAGTCTTCCGTGGCCTCAGGTACTATCTAGAATGGAGACAATTAGATTGTCGGAGAGGATCTTTCACACTTTAAATGATACAATCCATATTTATGATAAAAAATGGTCATACTGGAATCTACCTTAATTCATACCTTGTTTATATAAATGATCCATTATCTCTTTGGTCTGGCACCTACTGTCAGAAAGGTCTATTTATAATCATCATAGCAATGTAAAACACATAAGATACCTGTTTCACCAAGATGCTTCACTATCTTTACATGTATTGCTTTATTTCATTCCACTGAAATATTAATGTTTTGATGTTGATTTATTTTTCTTTGGCTGTACCTGTTTGTATACAATTGAGCTTCCAAATAAAACTTTTGTACTATACACCCCCTATGTATTTCTACTATACACCCCCATATATATTCCTACTATACACCCCCATATATATTCCTACTATACACCCCATATATATTCCTACTATACACCACCTATATATTCCTATTATGCACCCCCCATATAATCCTACTACACATCCCCCTATATATTCCTACTATACACCTCCCATATATTCATACTATACACCCCCCATATAATCCTACTATACACCCCCTTTATACTCCTATTATGCACCCCCCATATATTTTTACTATACAGTCCCCCTATATATTCCTACTATACACCCCCCATATAATCCTACTACACATCCCCCTATATATTCCTACTATACACCTCCCATATATTCATACTATACACCCCCCCCCCCCCCCCCCCCCATATAATCCTACTACACCCCCCCATATATTCCTACTATACACCCCCCATATAATCCTACTATACACCCCCCTATATATTCCTATTATGCACCCCCCCATCTATTCTTACTATACAGTCCCCCTATATATTCCTACTATACACCCCCCATATAATCCTACTACACACACCCCTATATATACGTACTATACACCCCCCCCCCATATATTCCTACTACACACCCCCCATATATTCCTACTATACACCCCCCTTATAATCCTACTACACACCCCCATATATTCCTACTACACCCCCCCCCCATATATTCCTACTATACACCCCCATATAATCCTACTATACACCCCCTCATATATGCCTACTAAACACCCCCATATATTTCTACTATACACCCCCTATATATTCCTACTATACACCCCTATATATATCCCTACGATACACCCCCCATATATTCCTACTATACACCCCCTATATATTCCTATTATGCACCCCCCATATATTCTTACTATACAGTCCCCCTATATATTCCTACTATACACCCCCCATATAATCCTACTACACATCCCCCTATATATTCCTACTATACACCCCCCATATATTCATACTATACACCCTCCCCCCCCATATAATCCTACTACACACCCCCCATATATTCCTACTATACACCCCCCATATAATCCTACTATACACCCCCTATAAATTTCCTATTATGCACCCCCCATATATTCTTACTATACAGTCCCTCTATATATTCCTACTATACCCCCCCTATATATACGTACTATACACCCCCCCCCATATATTCCTACTACACACCCCCCATATATTCCTACTATACACCCCCCTATATATATCTACTATGCACCCCCCCTATATTCCTACTATAATGACTTTAGCAAGGCAGTGGTCATCTTGGAGGTGTGTTTGGGGTCATTATCATGTTGGAATACTGACCTGTGGCCCAGTCTCTGATGTCCGCTGGCCACCCGTGATCATTCCCGGGAGAGGCAGAACAACGATCTGCCTATGTAAACAAGGCAGATCACCATTCTGACAGGGGAGAAGATAGAGATCTTGTAGCAGGAACACAGATCTCTGTCTTCACAAAGTCAGAGCAACCCCCGCACAGTTAGCAAGCACCCCTTAGGGACACATTTAACCCTTTGATCGCGCCTGATAACTCCTTCCCTGCCAGTGTCCATAGTAGAGTGACAGTGCATACTTTTAGCACTGATCCCTGTATTAGTGTCACTGGTCCCAAAAAAAAGTGTCAGGTGTCTGTTTTTCTATGACGCAATGGCTGATCACCGCCATTACTAGTAAAAATAAAATAAAAATGCCATAAAAAATATATCATAACAGAAAAACATTGATCACTGATTTCCTAACACAACATAGTCCTGCCCCCATTTCAGACTCTGACTACGACGCCCTTGACAAACCACTAACTACTGAAGAAGCTACCCTAGCTTTAAACCAAATGAAACCAGGTAAAAGCCCAGGTCCTGATGGTCTAACCACTAGCTACTATAGGACTTTTACAGACATCCTACTTCCCAATTTTATCTCAGCTTTTGATACTTGCTCTTCGCCTACTGTTCCCCTGCGAGACTTGTTAACGGCTCACATCTCCGTTATTCCTAAACCCGGTAAAGATCACACCCAGGTGACAAACTACAGACCCATCTCCTTACTAAATGTGGTTTGCAAAAATATTGGCGAATAGGCTTCTCCCCCTCCTACCCGATATGATTAACTTGGACCAAGTTGGATTTATCCCCGGCAGGGAGGCAAGGGACAACACCCTTAAGGCCCTTAACATCCATCATTGGCTTACGAATAACAATAAACAAGGTTTTTTCCTATCCCTCGATGCGGAGAAGGCGTTCGATAGAGTGGCCTGGGACTACATGTCCGAAACTCTTCAATTTCTGGGCCTTCCGCCTCGCATGTTGAATCTTATATTCACACTCTACGCCTCTCCCACGGTGAAAGTAAAGGTCAACGGCCATCTATCGAACGCCTTCTCCATCTCGAATGGCACCCACCAAGGTTGCCCCCTATCCCCTTTGATTTTTGTCCTTACATTGGAACCTTTGCTTAACTGTATTAGAGCTAATACAAACATCAAGGGGATACATATAGGTGAACGTCATTACAAAATTGCAGCTTTTGCAGACGATCTACTTCTTTTCCTGACAGAACCCCTGACAACGCTCCCAACCGTGCTACAAACCCTTGCCCAGTTTAAAATACTCTCCAACCTCCAAATTAACTATTCAAAGTCCAATGCCTTAAACGTTACTCTATCACAAAGTTAATATACTCAATGCATGCATAATTTCCCTTTTACTTGGAATACTCGTAAAATTACTTATCTAGGTATTCAACTCCCTACCGCCCTCTCAGATCTCTATTCTGAAAATTACTTGCCGCTTTTACATACCATACTACTAGATCTGAAAAGGTGGTCTACAGGGCTCTTTTCATGGTTTGACAGAGCTGCCATCGTTAAGATGAACGTCCTCCCCCGAATTTTGTATTTACTCCAGACCATCCCTATCAAAATACCACCTGCCTTTTTTTCGTCATACCGCAAATCGTGCACAGACTTTATTTGGAACAACTCCAGACCCAGGTTAAGCTATTTCAAACTCACCGACCCTAAGCTAAAAGGAGGCCTAGGTCTGCCTGATCTACAAAAATACCAACGTGCTAGCCATTTAGCTAGAATCATCGATTGGAACGTCCATGCCAAGACTAAAGACTGGGTTCAATTAGAAGACTCTTTCTCACCAACCCTGATAGCTCCATCCCCCTGGATACCGCAAAAACATATTCCTCCAAATCTAAACACCCATCCTCTTATATCTCCAACGTTGAATTCTTTCCGCGAAACATGTCACAAACACAAATTATCCTCTCAGATGGGCCCAATGACCCCACTCAAAGGCAACCCGGCCTTTCCCCCAGGAACACACGCGTCGTTCTTAGCTACTATTTGGCTACACCCACATGTGAGAGCTGGACAGTTCTTTGCAGACAATCGGCTTCTCTCTTACGACCAAATTTCAGCCATGACTACCTCGGGCAGATTCCCCTTTTGGACATACGTACAGATACGTAACTTCCTCCTAACCAACTCATTAGATGCAAAGTGGTCAAGACCTCCTACCCCCTTTGAATCACTATGCCTGCAGACAGAACCTCAAAGACACCTCATTTCTTCTGCTTATGCTCTCCTGTTCTCTACGAACAATCCTATTCCTGATTGGAGCAAGCTTGAATGGGATAGGGATATCCCATTGAACCTCACTCAAGCTGACTGGGAGTCTATTTATACTTTTGTACACAAAGGCTCCATTAACACTACCGTTCAGGAAAACGCTTACAAAATAACCACTAGATGGTATAGGACCCCTCGTAAACTACATTGCATGTTCCCAGATCCCCCCCCCGCAATGCTGGAGATGTAAGGAGGACCTAGGATCCTTCATCCACATCTGGTGGACATGTCCCAAAATCCAGCCGTTTTGGTCAGAGGTACATAGGATAGTCAAACTCGTAACCACCTATGACTTAGCATTCACATCGACACAATTCCTACTCAACCTCCCATCGATCTCTCGGAAGGCATATTTCAGATCCCTCTCCATGCACATGGTGAATGCAGCAAAAATGTGTATCCCATCAAAATGGCGCTCCCCAGAACCACCTACAATTAAGGACTGGTTCCGTAGAATTTCCAAAACTGAACTAGGATCGGGGGCAGTGATGGTATGCAGACCATAATCCTCCATCCTCCCACCCATCTTTCCTTTATTTTTTCTTTCCCTCTTTTCTCTCTCCCCTCCTTATTCTGTTATCAACCCTTCTTCCCTCAGCCACAATACTTTCACCCACAGTTTGATATCTTTCTCATGACGTACCATTTTTTTTTATTTTTCTTTTTTGTCTTCTTAGACAACGCTCATTTATACATGTTTTCTAACAAAACAATCGATGTGCCTTATACGACATGTAACAATTTTTTTTTTTTTTTATATATATTCATGCTTTCTCCTGATGACGACACAAGTCGCATCTCTCGTTCGATGATGTCCCTGCTCTTATGAATCTTCACAGATGTTTTTCGTTATATCAGCTTTTTACTGCTTTTTTTGACTTGTTAAAATACTTCGATTTAAAAAGCTCTGGAACTGTTTCTTGTTTAACGTAACTGAATTATTCCAGTATTTTTCTGCTTTATATTGCGGCTGCGTCCGCACTTTTACAGTTTCTATGATTCATTGTATTTCTGTTTTTGTTGTTAAACGACATAATTCAATAAAATGTTTTAAAAAAAAAAAAAATATATATATATATATATATATATATATATATATATATATATATATAATAATATATATATATATATATATATATATATATATATATCTATCATAGTTTGTAGATGCTATAACTTTTGCGCAAACCAATCAATATACGCTTATTGGGATTTTTTTACCAAAAATATGTAGCTGAATACATATTGGCCTAAATTGATGAAGAAATTCGATTTTTTTTTCAATTTTTTTATTGGATATGTATTATAGCAGAATGTAAAAAATTATTGTTTTTTTTTTCAAATTGTCGTTTTTTTTTTTTTGTTAATAGTGCAAAAAATAAAAGCTGCAGAGGTGATAAAATACCACCAATAAATAGATCTATGTGTGGGCAAAAAGGACATCAATTTTATTTGAGTACAATGTCGCATGACCGAGCAATTGTCAGTTAAAGTAACGCAGTGCCGTATCACAAAAAATGGCCTGGTAATTAACCACTTAAGCCCCGGACCATTTGGCTGGCCAAAGACCAGAGCACTTTTTGCGTTTCGGCACTGCGTCGCTTTAACTGACAATTGTGCGGCATTGCACCCAAACAAAATTGATTTCCTTTTTTTCCCACAAATAGAGCTTTCTTTTGGTGGTATTTGATCACCTCTGCAGTTTTTATTTTTTGCGCTATAAACAAAAGAAAAGCGACAATTTTGAAAAAAACACATTATTTTTTACCTTTTGCTGTAATAAATATCCCCAAAAAATATATTAAAAAAAAATATTTTTCCTGTTTAGGCCAATATATATTCTTCTAGATATTTTTGGTAAAAAAAAAATCGCAATAAGCGTATATTGATTGGTTTGCGCAAAAGTTATAGCGTCTACAAATTAGGGGATAGTTTTAATTTTTTCTTTATTAGTAATGGCGGCGATGTGCGATTTTTATCGGGACTGCAACAATTTTGGCAGACATGTCGGACAATTTTGACACATTTTTGGGACCATTGGCATTTTTACAGCGATCAGTGTTATAAAATTGCATTGATTACTGTAAAAATGTCACTGGCAGTGAAGGAGTTAACCACTAGGGGGGGGCGATCAAGGGGTTAAGTCTGTCCTAGTGTGTGTTCTAACTGAACAGACGATCTGTCACTTCTCCCTTCAGAGAACCGGAAACTGTGTGTTTACACACACAGATCCCGGTTCTCTGTGTGCCTCGAGCGATCGCTGGAGCCTGGCAGCGATCGTGAGCGCCGGGCACTCGCATCGGCTCCGTGGGTGCGCCCCCTAGTGGCCGTCTATGTTACCGACATAACATGATGGTGATTCGCGCAGCTGAGCCATGTTGCCGCAGTGCAAATGCGGCGGCTGGTCGGCAAGCAGTTAACTTACTCCAAGTATCTTGTAATAATTGTATATGAATGTCCACTCCCCCCTTTCCCTTCCCTCTTTGCCAACTATTATGTTTATAATTTGTGACAATATCAATAAAGAATTGTATTTCCCTCTAGATGTACTAGGCCAATTCCTCCAGAGGAAGCCAATTTATTGTATTTCCCTCTAGATGTACTAGGCCAATTCCTCCTGAGGAAGCCAATTTATTGTATTTCCCTCTAGATGTACTAGGCCAATTCCTCCTGAGGAAGCTAATTTATTGGCGAAACATGTAGAGGAATCCAAACTGGACCTACATCTTCAAAAGCCCCACTACACTGTGGGGTTCTTACCTCATAAAGTCTGTATAAAATAATCTTTTTTGCTTCTGTATGCAACAATGTTTTTAAATAATTTTCTGTACTTATATGTTAAAACTGTCTATGTACAATACATTTTTTTTATATTCAATCGTTTCATCCCTGGGTACCGAGATAACGGAAAATTGTATACTCGCCTTTCCGTAATTTTACTTTTCTGACGCATTCCATAGCAGCACACACATTGGGTTGTGACTCCGCCTCCACAACCTGATAGGACTGGTTAGCTATAAGATTTGAAGAGGAGTCCACCGCTGTATTCTCAGTAACTATTACCTTGGGTGGGTTTCTGTGTGCTGCCATGGAATGCGTCAGTAAAGGAAAATTACGCAAAGGTGAGTATACAATTTTCCACTTTCCTGACGCATCTCGGCAGCACACACATTGGGAAATAACTCGCTACATGGGTGGGAGCTTTTAGAAGATTTTATTTACTCAAGTACAGGGTATGGAAGAACTAGTTTGAATGACTGATCTCCCAAACTTAACTGTAGCCGAGGCCGGATCTATTCTGTAGTGTGACATGAATGTGGTTCTTGAAGACCAAGTTGCTGCCTTGCAAATAGTTTCTGGGGACACTCTACAGTACGCTGCCCAGGAGGTCGCCACTGCTCTAGTCGACTGGGCCCTTAATCCTTACGGTATTGGGAGTAGCTGAATTAGGTATACTATTTTGATGGTTTTAATTAGCCAAGAGGCTATTGTTCTTCAGTAGTGATGGGCCCGGTGTTCGATTCGAACCCATGTTCGAATCGAACATCGGGCGTTCGCCCACTCGGCGAGCCCAGAATTATTTGGGCCGCTCGCATCAAATTCGTGTGATGCGAGTGGCCCGCAATGCACTGCGCCAGTCGCAGTGCATTGCTGGCTGATGATTGGCCAAGCATGCACTGTGACCCGCATGCTTGGCCAATCATAGAGCCAGTGGCGAGGAGAGCAATAATTGGTGGCGAGGAGAGCAATAATTATAGCTCAGGGGGTTTAGTACACGCCCCACATTATAAAAGGCCGCCACGGATTAGTTAGGTAGGTAGGTAGGCATCAGAACTTCATCTTTTTCTGGGGAATCCTTTTGGTCTTGAGGAGCATAAGAAGTTGGGGCCGAAGTAGATGGTCTAATCGGTTCGTATGCTGCCACTTGCAGGATAGATTCCTTTACTGACTCTCTTATTATGTTGGACGCCTCTCTTGCATCAGATTCTTTATCCCGGTTTGCCTCATCCAAGCAGATTTGGCACACCAATTTACTCGGCAGGGCTTGCGCTCCGCAGACCCAGCAGGTATTAGCCACAGTACAGGTACGGTGATCATCTCGATGCTGGGGAGATGAAGACGAATCCCTGTGGTGATGGGAGGTTCTTGACCGGCTTTTCCCTGGGAATGAGAGTGTCTTGAAGGTGAACGCTCTTTTCGTTTAGATAGCGATGACCTTGATGACCTGCCAGAACTATCAGGATAAGATGGTAGTAGTGGCAGTGCTCTCTTTTCCCCTCTTCACTACTTACCCCGCATACGCCCCCTTAACCTGTAGCGGTACAGGGAAAACCGGGAAGGAGACCTAATGGAAAAAAAGGAGGATGAGGAGACCGCTGCACACAGGTAAAACCTTTTTAAGGTTTGTAAAATATGAGTGATTTTTACATACCCCTGAGACCATCAGAGTGGGGTTCCCTGCATATAGCTCATTTAGAGACTGTAGGCTTCCAACTAGGAGAGGCTGAACCTGAAACTGGTTGGTGTTTGCGTCTGCTAATGCCTGGCAAACAGAAGATTTGTAATTGTTTTTTCTTTAACAATGTTCAGATGTTTGAACAAGTTTCAAATTAGAGAGGATTTCTTTTTTTTTTTTTTCTCAGGTGTTGCTTGAATAGCATATCAAACTGTCATTGTTCACTAGACGGGTAAGGGCCTTCTTGGCTCATTTGGAGTGCAAATAAGCTTCCCTAAGGCAGCCCATACACTATTTTTTTTTTTCATTCAACCAGTAGGTTCAACAAAATTATCTCATTTACCTATCCACACATTCCATGTGGATGGGGGAATCTTTCCCGCTGTGGTATTGTATTCTGATAGAAGTTAGCCTTCCCCGCCGTCAGAATACAATGATCAGTGTTGCCGCCTTGCCAGCTATAGCTGATGGCACTGATCATTCAGGAAAAACCCAACAGGCTGGATGTACATAAGTCGATCAACAGAACAATGTGTGTACAACCAGCCTGCCCATACATGGATGGAAATTTGTCTGGTCCACACACACACGCTAAGTTCCTTTAAAATTTGGGAACCATGGTTGACGTATGCCTTCCCTGATCTCCCTATGACAAGCGTAGGTCAGCTCTAACTGGCGTCTCGAATGATCCCGGGTTCCTACTCTTCTTTGCTCCCCCTTTCCCTATCCCTACCTTTCTTCTTTGTTGTTTCTTTATGTTCTCTTTATGTTTTTTTTTTCTCTGGATGGGTTACTAAACCCTCTTTAGTTTTCTATTGATGGCCAGGACTAAAAGGGGTTGTAAAGGTTTGTTTTTTCACCTTAATGCATCCTATGCATTAAGGTGAAAAAACACCTGGCAATGACAGCCCCCCCAGCCCCCCTGTTTACTTACCTGAGCCCGTTCACCTGCTGTGCGCGTCCCCCAGCGTCCTCTTCTCCACGGAGTCTGGCCGTTGATTGGAGAGATAGGATAGATTGATAGCAGCGCAGCCATTGGCTCGCGCTGCTGTCAATCACATCCAATGACGCGGATCGAGTCATACACCCTGTGTCTATGGACGCAGCGTGTATGACAGGGAGCATGCCCGCAAGCTAACCCCCTCGGGATAGAGCTTCCCAGAGGGGGGTTAGCTATTGTGGGGAGGAGTCGAGACAGCCGCAGAGGGACCTCAGAACAGGACGATCGGGGCCACTCTGTGCAAAATGAACTGCACAGTGGAGGTAAGTATGACATGTTTGTTTTAAAAAAAAAAAAAAAACCTTTAGTATCCCTTTAATAATGGGGTTATTGGCATACTTGTCCTGGCTACTTTTGCAAACTATGGGGTTTACCCCAAACCGCATATATCTTATATTGAGGTTTACTGTGATCGCTTGGAAAGAAGGCCTTCCTGTTCTTTATGTTGCCAGTCATAACCCCTGTGTGGAGGGACTAGGTGCTTTGGTATTACTGTATGTTTTTATTTTTTTATTTTAAAGTATTTATTAGTTTCAAAACATCGACAATTGGGCATACCCTGGCTCGGTGTACATACCAGAGAAATAAAAAAAGAAAAGAAAAAACATAAAGAATAGGAATAATAACATTGTACATCTTCATAATACTTCAAGGTTTAAGAAAGTTAAAACGACTTAGATCAAGCATGCATATAGACAGAGAATAGCACTGTGAATAGTGCGTTAAACAATAAGAGACAGATATACAAAGGGTGACAATCAGTAAATTTGTTAATGTTATGAGAGGTTTGAAAACTGCCTAGGAACCTTTTGCGGGTATTTGGATAGAGGGGTTGGGGTTGTAAAATATCTGAGTGGAGCGCGGTGGGAAACTGGGCTGGTTGGAAAGGTTGGTAGAAGCCCAGTATTTTGTCTAATGGTAATAGTTGGGATGTGTGAGTCCATAGTGTATTTTATAACACAAGGGCACGCTTCTGTGGTCAGCGATACATTTTTCCCAAGATTTGGTAAAACGATTTGCAGACATGTTGGCTTTGGCAAACGAGAATTCCATCAGGAAATGCGAATTGAGTAGCCGGATGGCATCCTTTAGAAGGGGAGGATGGGTTGATTTCCAATTTTTTGCAATTGCCAATCGGGCTGCTATTAGGATGTGTGTCACTAGTGTTTGCAAATGTCTAGGCCAGGAGAGTAGATCTAGTGGGGACATTGAAATGGTTATGTCACATAATGAATAGATTAATTTCCTCACTTTTTCCCAGAATTTTTTGATGGGTGGGCAGTCCCACCAAATGTGAGATAGGGATCCAGTGTTGTCGCAGCCTCTCCAACATTTAGGTGAAGTGGAGGGGTATATCCTTGCCAGTCTTTCCGGGGTGAGGTATTACTATATGTTTTAATGATATACCTTCAATAAAACCAGAAATTCAGTTGGTTCCTGCTTAGCCAGACAAATTTCGATCCATGTATGGCCAGCATAAGTACCCTGGTTCTCCAAAAATAAGACCTAGCGTGATTGTCGGTGATGGCTGCAATATAAGCCCTACCCCCCCCCCCTCAAATAAGCCCTAGTTAAAGTCCTTGTAGGTCTTATTTTCAGGGTAGGGCTCATTTTCAGGGAAACAGGGTAGGGCTTATTTGAGGGGTAGGGCTTATATTGCAGCCATCACCGACAATCACGCTAGGTCTTATGTTCGGGGAAACAGGGTATCTTGTAAATCAATCCCTCAGGGTCTTTCAGTTCTGAGACTGGTAAACACTTGTAATGCTGTGTAGGTAAAGTGCAGATCAGACATACCCCGACAATGGACTCTAATGCCCCATACACACGCTCGGATTATCCGATGACCAGTTCCGTCGGATCATTTCCGCCGGACGTTGTCCGATGTTGGTGTAGCGTACACACCGTCGGATAACGTTGTCGGAATTTCCGGTCTTCAAGAACGTCGTGACGTAAGTCGTCTTCCACAAGACTAGAAAAGGGAAGTTCAGCACCACGTCCTGCACCCGTTGGGCTCCTTCTGCTGATCCCGTGTTTATCGCGAGATAGTTGAAGTTTGGGGACTCACGATTCGCGCTTCTCAGTTTTGTGACTCAGATCGTTACTGCTCTTCAGTTTGTGCTTGTCGTGCGTATCTGTTTATTAGTGCGTGTAGTCAGTTCGCATTTGTTGGTCATTGCGGCCTATATCTTGATATAGGACGCTTTGATTTTCACTGCTTATTGTCTGCTCGTTTCTGGTATTCATTTCGTTCTTTCAGGCCTTGCTGTTTATCGGTGCTTTCTGTTTGTCCGTTCTGACCAGCCGACCGTTTGTGAGCGATGTTTCCCGTACGTACTCGTCGCCGAGTTCGTGCTGTACGCGGAATTGGTGTCGGACTTTTAGCTTTGAGCCAAGACCCGTCCATGAACAGAGTGACGAGGAGTATGTGGACCAAGAATTGGTTGCTTCAGCGTGATCAGTTCTCGCACATGCCTTTGCTTCGTGAGATCCAGGAGAATAATCCTGATGATTTCAGGAACTTTCTCCAGATGACGGACCCCGTTTTTCACCGTCTTTTGGCTTTGCTGACCCCTTTTATCAGCCGGCAGGATACCTGCATGAGACAAGCCATCACCCCGAGCAGAGGCTTGTTGCTACGTTGAGGTACTTGGCGACAGGGAGAAGCCTTCAGGATTTGAAGTTCTCCTCAGGTATCTCTCCCCAGGCCCTGGGAATCATTATTCCAGAGACCTGTTCTGCCATCATCCAGGTCCTGCAGGAGGACTATATTAAGGTAACATTTCTCCTTTACTATTCCCTTCTATGTATGCTCTGTTTGCTAATGTCTTGTATTTTTGACCTCCTTCCCTAATTACCATGATTGCAATATGCTCTATTATGCTGTGCCCCTTTTCTCCTTCATGCATTTTCCCTTCACTTACCTCCCGCATGCTCTTCTGGCCCAATAGACACCTACGGCCTAGTCCCTTAAGCAATTTTGTCTGCTGCATAGTATTGTTTTCCCCCAAACACCCCCTAAAATATGCACAAATGTTTGCTGTGTGTTTTACTTCATGCAGAGCCCCTTTTTTTCCCCATTTTTTTTTTGGGGGGGGGGGCAAACTCATTAGGAACACCCTCCCCCAACTGCTCTGTCAGATGTTACCAATCCTCTATCTGCTGGCTTTCCCAAGGTCAATACACACTATATACCTACCTCTTTATAGTGGGCATCTTTAGGGATGAATTCAGCAAAGCATGTAGTGCAAGGGGCTGCCTCCATACTTTCCATTTGCTTTTTTTTTTGGTTATTTCCCTCCTATTAGCTTGCTAGGTAGGTAATTGCAGAATGTCAAATTGTGCTTCCTTTTTTTGGGGGGGGGGGGGGGGGTGGGGGATTTGGAATGTTCTTTTATCTTTCCTGTGGGCTGCCAATAGTGTTAAGTAAGGAGGGTCTGGCCAAACTAGCACACATTATTGAGCCATTTGCCAATCAATGAAGTGCAGAGGGTTACCTGTCCAAACCCCCCCCCCCAACCCCTAGTTATTGTCAATGGCCCATCAGAAGTGGGGGGATTGATGGGGGGTGAGTAATCTGCTAGGGGGACCCTCTACTTTTCGGTGCAAATACTTTCAAGCTTAAAATTTAAAAGTCTGATCTTGTTCCAAGATGTTTAGTG
This sequence comes from Lithobates sylvaticus, assembly GCA_028564925.1. Taxonomy (NCBI): domain Eukaryota; kingdom Metazoa; phylum Chordata; class Amphibia; order Anura; family Ranidae; genus Lithobates; species Lithobates sylvaticus. The sequence goes on along the minus strand of CM053026.1, from coordinate 739,848,267 downwards.
TCTAATCTGCTTGCAATGTTTATGTGCAAAGTGACTATTTTTTTTTCTTGTTTCACTCCACAGTTCCCTTCCACGCCACAGGAATGGCAGACTGTGGCCTCCCACTTTGCCAGCCGTTGGGACTTTCCTAACTGCGGAGGTGCAATTGATGGGAAACACGTCCGCATCGTCCCACCCCCCAACTCGGGGTCCTACTATTATAATTATAAGGGGTTTAATAGTGTAGTGATGTTGGCGGTGGTGTCGGCGACATACGATTTTTTGTATGTGGACGTGGGGATGAACGGCCGGATCTCGGATGGTGGTGCCATTGCGCACACGGAGTTCTACTGGCGTCTCCAAAGTGGCAGTCTGTGCTTGCCACCTCCAGAGGAGAATGCTGAAGGACTCCCCTTCGTCTTTGTCGCAGATGAAGCGTTTGCACTGACTCCCCATCTGATGAGGCCCTTCCCGATGAGGACCCTCACCCCAGACCAGAGGGTCTTAAATTACAGGCTGTCGAGAGCCCGCAGAGTGGTGAACACCTTCGGGATCCTGGCCAGCCGCTTCCGCCTGTTTTTGACGGCTATTAACTTGGCGGAATACAAACTGAACCACATAGTTCTTGCCTGTTGCATATTGCACAACTTTTTGAAAAGACACAACAGCAACTATGTGGTGCCCGTTGGCCCAGATGTGGAGGGCCCTTCCAATGCCGACCTCACAGCCCTTCAAGCGGCACGTCCAGGCTTGCCCCCTCTAAATGCCTGCGAGGTCCGCGAGCAATATATGGAGTACTTTGTGGGTAGGGGGGCCATTGCTCTGCCTGACGATGTGTGAGAGGCATTTTTTAATAAATATATTTTTTAAACAAACCTATGATTTATTGTCATTTCCTGCTTGTGTTTTTTGTAGGTGTATTATTGCTTATTTGAGCTAGAAATTTTTGCCCTTTAGCTTTAACAGTGGGAATGCACTTTCTGGGCAAAAGTAGGTAACAGTCTCTTCTTCCCAAAAAGAATCTTCTCATGTTGTGTGTGTGATACCTAATCTTTTGTCTAGAGAAGGTTTGTAGTGCATAACTGACACCCAAAATACTCCTTTTCATCACCGTCAGACATGTGTGTATTCCCAAAAATGGTGTGCTACGTGTTTGCGTACAAAGCACTGTGGGTGTCATTTACATAAGTCAAATCCACTATGCTCTACAAGTGCAGTGCAAAAGTGCCCTGGAAAATACACTTGCAGTGCAAACTGGAATTGCCTTTAGTAAATAACACCCATTGCCCCCCAAATCCTTTACATTTGACATACATAATGCTTTTGCCACACATTTAGAAAATTACAAAAGTTTACTTGCAACACATTCACAAGTGCTTTTCCAAACTTCTGGGCAAAACTGACAAGATCTTGGTTCTTTCGAACATTGTTTACTAACATTCCGCATTTGTTAAAACCAGGCATGGAGCAAAACAGAACATAGGAACTTGCAAAGTTCAACTTTCTAAAGTGAAGACAAGATCAGACATGACTATATTTTCAAAGTGTGTTTGATCTTGCCTTCATCACATGGGGTGTCACCCCTGGAAACTGGAAATTTAGAACATGCACACAATTTGGGTCTGAAAATGGACATTAGATGGTAAAACACATGCCTAGAATGTTCAAAAGTGCCATTTCCCATCATGGGGATCAATGGACGTGTTTTGGGGGTGCAACCCCTTCACCACACCCACTTTAGTAGTTAGTAAAGTGGTTGCACCCCCAAAAAAACGTTGTCATTCATCCACCATGATGGGAGCTATCACATGTGGACACAATGTGTGCATGTTCCAAATTTCACACAGTTCTTAACTTGCAAATGTTGTCACAAACAGCCACAAATGTGTGGTAATTACTTGGTGCGTTTTCATATTTTCCCTAAAACATCAATGATGTTCTTCAATTTTTGTTGAACATCATTGATGTTTTGCTTTATCTCATCTAGATCTCGATTGCAGACCATTATCTCCCCGATGAGTACGTGTGCACTTTCAGTGGTAAAGTGCGATTCTTCTTCCACAACATCCACGTCACCTAAAAACATAAAAAAAAATATGTCTCTTGGAAATGAGGCAGGCATACATTGATTAGCTTACCAGTAGCTGTGTTCTCCCACACTCACCTGTTGTGGTGACAAGTTCTCCAATTTCTATGATCTCTCCTTCCTCCTCCTCCTCCTCTGCTTCTGGTCTTTCCCCTTCTTTGGGAGGTGTGGGTTTTCTGGTTTCCTCAGACGTCCCGAGTTTTCGCTCCCCTATGAGAATGTACAAAAGGAAGATTTAGCACCACAATCTATTGAGGGCAGAAATAGGAAATGTCAAACATTGCTTGAAAGTGAGGGACAATATTTTTGGTTGGCCAGTTACAAATGACAACAACATGAATGTAGTCACTTTGTAAAGGTGCTAAAATTACTAGCTTTTTGGTAGAAGTTTGTCTGATGGAGACCCCCCTCTAGTATCCACTGGAGCACATGTGTGGAAAAGCATAATAAAAAGGGGGTTTGGGTGTCCCAGCACTAGTGCTCTAGAGTCCAGATGGGTAAACAGCTACTGAGTGACCTCTCCTTTACATTGAATAAATTTGCTTTACATTCTTGATGACATCTGTAGTGAGAACAAACTTCCTTTCACTAAAAACTTCACCAAACCTCGTATTATAAGTGGCCGAACGATCGAGGTTGAGTACGATCGAATGGACACACACGAACATGACAGTGGCAGAAAGATCGAGGTTGAGTACGATCGAATGCACAGACGAACATGAAAGTGGCCATTTTCTAATGTACAACATTGAAAAAATACAAACACATGGAGCAGTATGCAAGCAAGAAATCAAACACAAAACACAACTACTTACTTTTTTGAAGAACTCGCTTGATCTTTCTGTACTGATCGGGCTCCCTCAGTTTCAGGCCTGACCAGCGTTTCCTCAGTTGCTCCTTGGATCGTTGTACCCCAAAATCATTGTACAGCCTCCTCACAACTTTAGACATGATCTCGGCCTTTCTGACATTGGGGTTGAGGTAAGGCCCATACTTCCCATCATAGTCGCTCCTCTTCAATATGTCCACCATCTCCAACATTTCTCCAAAAGACATATTGGAGGCCTTAAATTTCAGCCGCCGGGATCGGGACGTTTCTGCCTCCGGCCTTTCCTCGTCCTCCTCCTCGTTGCTGCAATATTTGGGGCGCACCTGCTGTGTCCCCGCCATGTGCTCTCCACACTGCGCCGTAAAGAGAAGGGGTGGGGAATAGACGAGAACGATCGTCAGGGGCGGGAGCGGAGTTTGACGCATGCGCACTGTATATAAAACGTCACACGCCTGTGTCGTAGCCACGATCTGTGAGACGAGGGGAGAGAAAGCTCACGCACGAGACGATCGCTAGAACGAAGGTACAATTTGAACTTGGTACATAACTAGCCTAGACTGATTAGACCTTGAGGCTTCTTTATGGAGAAGATTAGGAGAGTTTAGCCTGACATTATTTATAGTGTTTTGTGTGGTGTTGTGTCTTGCAGAGAATATGGAGGGGTTCAACGATGTGAGTTTTCTCCCCCTCTTCATTGATAAGTTCAGGGAGATGCCCCTTTTATGGCAGGCTAAACACCCCGAGTACAGCAACAAACCAAAGAGGTACGCAGCCATGAAGAAACTTGTGGAATTTGTAAAGGAAAGGATCCCCACGGCAACCGTAGAGAAGTTAGGACTTAAAATTGGCAGCCTGAGGAGTACCTATTTCAGGGAGCGCAATAAGGTCCTGAAGTCCCAAGCATCTGGAGCTGGAGCAGCACAGGTCTATGTCCCCAAGCTCTGGTACTATGAGAAGCTCCATTTTCTCAAAGACCAGGCTGATGTCAGGGAGTCACTCTCGACTCTTCCTTGCACGCGTCCTTCCATGCACGCCACCCCTGATGAGGCTTCAGAGGAGCAACCTGGGCCTTCCAGTCTGGAAGAGGTGGAGGAGCCCAGCTTGAGCCAGGTATAGTAGTTTTGGAACCATTTTTGTGAATAATGAATGATGTTCACTTAATTCAGGATCCCCAATTGCTTAGTTCCTAACGTGTTTGACATATCAACAGACAGTAGTGTTGGAGACATTTGGGGCAAGAATATAAACTGCTGGGCTGAGAATTGTATGGTTTTCTATTTGTAAACATTTTGCAACAGTCACTAGATGAAAATTGTGTGTGTTTGATGAACAAATAACTCAAACTATGTCCCTTTTTCATACACAGGAAGACCTCAGCCAGGAGGTGGCTGTGGAATGTGGCAGTCAGGAGGAGGCAGGGGTTAGTGGCAGCCAAGAGGTGGGTAGTGGCAGCCAAGAGGAGGGTAGGCCTAGGAGCCTGACTGTCTCCCAAGTCCCTCCCCTCCGCCTTCCCTACAAAAGGGCGATAAGGGTGGGGGAGGTGGGAGAGTCAGCGCTCCGGCTGATCAGAGATGCCTCAGCCTCCCTACATGCCACACCCACCTACGAGGAGGCCTTTGGCTCCTTGGTTGCCACTAAAATGAAGGATATGGAGGTGGGGCAACGCAACATGTGTGAGGAGGTCATCCTCAGGGTCCTAAATAAGGGGATGGCTGGGGGGATGACCACACTCACACATGTTTGTGATAGTGACCATGCTCCGCCTCCTCCTCCTCCTCCTTCTGCCACCCCACCAGCACCACAGCGTGGAAGGAAGCATACAAGGAAGACCTGAGAGTGACGACCTGGATTCAGTCTGGTCTGAGAGAAGATGGAGCCTCTCGTAGGACCAGAGCCTGGGGACCTAGATGGCATCTGCTGCAGTTCCGGATGTTTTGGACTTCAGGACCAGATAGCACTCCCTTATTATTTAGATAGGTACTCCTCAGGCCACCAATTTTAGAAGCTTGAAAAATGATGTTTGCCGTGGGTGTCCAAGGCTTTGCAAATTCCCCAAGTTTCTCCATTGCTGCGTTCCTCTTTGGTTTGTTGCTGAGACCTAAAAAAAAGGTATTTTTGAGTTGAAATAATCATTGCCTATGTGTTTTACTTTTCTACAATGACAGTTTATTTGGGAGTATGCAGGTACATTTCACAAATAATAAAGTCCAATTAACAAGGGGCAACAACAACAAACAAACTCCTAGCAAATTTAACCAACAAATACAAATGTTAATAATGTTGTTTTGCTAAGTTGAGACACACAACCCCCCTCAAAAATCTAAAGAAGTTATCCTGAAAATATGTATTCCAAATAAAATAAAAAAATGACTAATCATCCCAAAAATATAATAAACATTCTTTTACGATCTGAGGAAAAATAAACATCTAGTCAAGAAATCCAGAAAAAGAATAAATAAATAAGTTTGTGAGAAGTGCGTGTGAATAGGAGCAGCTAAAACACGTCATTCTTCTTGCATTGTAAAGAAAAAGAGAATGCGCTGCATTAAAGACATTTTAACATTGCCGCGTGACGAATGTGCTGTGTCGATTAGGAACGGTAGTTTTACCTGACCGAGCGCTTCCGTCACAGAATTTCTTCTGAGCATGCGTAGCACTTTGTCCGTCGGACTACGCTACACACGATCGGAATTGGTGTGATCGGACTTTGTTGTCGGAAAATTTTTCCAGCAGGAGATAGGACTTTGTCCGTCGGACAATCCGATGTAAACTGTCCGATGGTGCCTACACACGGTCCGAATTTACGACAACATTGTCCGATAGGACAGAATCCATCGGATAATCCGACAGTGTGTATGGGGCATTACCCTTTCCCACTCTATCCTAAAAAAGTTTTGCCTGGACATACGCTAATCTTTGGCTAACATAAGTCATGATAAGTGAGGAGGCACTGTACCATATAAGTACAGAATAACAAAAATATTCAGAAAACAACCATTCACTTTTATGGGAAAAATACTTAATTAACTAAAAATCAGGACATTCAAATGAAACCATCTGCAGAGTTTAATTACTGTCATTAAAACAATCGCATAAGCTGTCTATGACATTATTGTATTAATAAGCTTTGTGTATTTTTTTTGTTGGTCCCAATTCCCTATCAGTAACTAATATTAATGTGGTACGGTCTCCGCATTAACCTTTTCTTAATGAACCCGTCATCACTTTGGTAAACGACTATATGTTGCGCAAGTGTGACCTGTCATCACAGGCCAAAGGTCGATGGGATTTGTCAACAATGGTTCCACTGAATAAAACTCTTCAGCTTTTTGCATTCTACTGAAATGACTTATTACAATGCAAACAAGCTAGTGCTACCACAGCAAATTAGGGAAATGAATGAACAACAAGATTGCAGACTCATAATTTTATTAAAACATGCTAATTATACAATGACATTTCTCTATCTCAGTCAAAGGAAAAAAAAAAAAAAAAGGTTAAGTAAATTGGATACACTTCAGGGGAAATCGCGGCAATTACCCATAGCAACCCTTGTACTGGGCAGTAACGAGAGGTTATCTATACGTATCTTTCCAACCTGTGGGAAACCCAGAGACTCTGATCTGCAGCAGTCCATCGATATGATAACCACATACGGTATGCAGAGACTGCGGAATGATTATGCCAAAAATCTCTGCAACCATGCAACATTTTAAGGCCGCCTATAGACAGTTTGACTCTCAGCCGGTTCAGCAGAAACTGGGCGAGATTCGAACCATATAAGCTAAATGTACCCAAGTTCATTGATCAACCAACTTGGGTATTACCAGCCTGCCAGATTTTATATGCTAGTGGCTGGTATAGCAGTTAGCAATAATCCAAGAGGGTGGTTGTACAGAAGTCGATCAGTATATCGACTTCTGCACAGCCCAACTGCCCATACATGGATCGAAATTGGGCTGGTCCCTTCTGAACGGACAAATTTCAATCCATGTATAGGTGGCTGTATTCTGTATATATCTGCCCAAATTCCCCGTTAATAGAGAAAGACCTCCTAAAGGTCCATTCTCTGAAGCATTCTGCATGTGTTTATTTTATTTTTTTTAATCAGAAAATGGTGTTTTATTTCAGGTGAGGCCACATGTCACAAAAATTTAAATCGAATGCTTTGCTCAGATGCAGGATAGGATAGTAGCAGTCATGCCTATAGTTGAGGAACATACGTGGTGCAGGCCAGGGTTTATAAGCGATCTGCTAACATCAGAACCTTTAGCCCAGAAGAAAGTCTTCCTTATGGCACCCACTGTAGAGAGTACAATGATGTCAACTACTAGGTATACCACAACAAAACCTGGGGAATGCCCAGGAAAAAACCAAGCCTACTTACCACCAGCTCGCAGACAACCAAATTGACCTGTCTAACAGTATGCGTTAAAAACAGGGGTTTAGTCCGCACGCATTTGCAAACGCATGCGTAAGCCACAGAGCCTCGTCAAGGCACCCTGATATCTGTGGTCCTAACACTAAACTAAGAGTGTCCCCACAGTGGAGGCACATGCATTCTAATGGGTAGATGAGGGCAGGTGGACTGAAGGGGAGCCACCCCTTCTTAAAGGTACAGGAGCACACCAAACGCCCAGCAGATTGCACAATGGCTGCAAAGGTGTTGGTGCGTTGCTGGACCAATACAAACACTATGTGTTAACAAAAACGTGTCCACCGCCCCCATCTACAGCTGGCTATCGCAGTAAGAGGCATTGGAAGGCTAAAGCAGATAACAACAAAACCTGGGGAATGCCCAGGAAAAAACCAAGCCTACTTACCACCAGCTCGCAGACAACCAAATTGACCTGTCTAACAGTATGCGTTAAAAACAGGGGTTTAGTCCGCACGCATTTGCAAACGCATGCGTAAGCCACAGAGCCTCGTCAAGGCACCCTGATATCTGTGGTCCTAACACTAAACTAAGAGTGTCCCCACAGTGGAGGCACATGCATTCTAATGGGTAGATGAGGGCAGGTGGACTGAAGGGGAGCCACCCCTTCTTAAAGGTACAGGAGCACACCAAATGCCCAGCAGATTGCACAATGGCTGCAAAGGTGTTGGTGCGTTGCTGGACCAATACAAACACTATGTACTAGGTATACCAACCTGGAAAGAGAAAGCTCCTCCAAACATGCTATGTTAAACTAATAAAAGCCTAGAAGAATCGGGATTCTCCCTCAGCTGAAAACATCCCTAAAGTATCACCAGGGAAAGGTATACCCAACCTTAGGGTATACCCAACAATGTACCCCTACCTATTCACCTGGGGGAAAAAGTGTTAATAAAAAAACACAACACAGGTTTTTAAAGTACTTTATTAGACAGCTCCGGGGGTCTTCTTCCGAGACTGTGACGTCATAAGGGGCGGGTCACCATGTGATAAGCCCCCTGCCCGCAGACCCCGACAACCAACGGCCAGGGTTGTCGGGAAGAGGCCCTTGTCCTCATCAACATGTTGAGGGCACGCGGCCTGGTACGGTTCAGGAGGGGGGGTGCTCACTCGTCCCCACCCCCTTTCCTGACCGGCCGGGCTGCATGCTCAGATAAGGGTCTGCTATGGACTTTGGGGGGACCCCCATGCCATTTTTTGGCGTAGGGGTTCCCCTTTAAATCCATACCAGGCGACGGGGCTCGCAAGGTGTAAATCTCACCGATGGAGGCAGCGACATTCAATTCCTTCGCTAGTCCCGTCTACCTGGTCCTGGACGGTAGATGTAATTGCGGTAACGCCGCCCAAGTAATGGGAACAGCGTTACCATGAGGGGAAGAGTAATCAGTTAGATTACTTGTTACCCTCTAAAGTAACTGCGTTAAGTAACTCACTGTTTATTTTAACTGAGTTACTTACATCACTGGTTATAAGCAATCATTTTTTTTCATCCATTGTGTACTATTGTGAAGCTGTAATTGGCCACAGCTATCACATGGCACAGTTTCACTGTGATTGTCCCTGTCTGTACCATGTGATCAATGTGACCAATCATAGTGATCAACACAACGGTATACAATAGATGAAAGCCATTCATTGTGCATAACTGTCATTGCTGTAATTGGTCGCATGAAATGCTCTAGAATTTCTGGGTAGAGGGCTGCGCTGACTTTGGACTTGATAAAACACAGTGGACCAACACCAGCAGATGATATGGCTCCCCAAGTCATTGCGGACTGTGGAAACTTCACACTGGGCCTCATGCAACTTGGATTCTGTGCCTCTCCACTCTTCCTCCAGACTCTGGGACCTTGATTTCCAAATGAAATGCAACATTTTCCACAGTCCGTGATAATTTGGGGAGCCATGTCATCTGCTGGTGTTGGTCCACTGTGTTTTATCAAGTCCAAAGTCAGCGCAGCCCTCCACCAGGAAATTCTAAAGCACTTCATGCTTCCCTCTGCTGACCAGCATTATGCAGATGCGGATTCCATTTTCCAGCAGGACTTGGCACCTACCCACACTGCCAAAAGTACCAGTACCTGGTTTAATGATCATGGTATCACTGTGCTTGATTGGCCAGCAAGCTCGCCTGACTTAAACCCCATAGAGAATCTGTGGGGTATTGTCAAGAGGAAGATGAGAGACACCAGACCCAACAATGCAGACCAGCTGAAGGCCGCTATCAAAAGTATTGAGTGCATACTATACAGTACATGGACATACTTTTTAGTAAGCCAACATTTCTGTATTAATAATCCTTTTTTTTTATTGATCTTATGTAATATTCAAATTTTCTGAGATACTGAATTTTGGGTTTTCACTAACTGTAAGCCATAATCATCAAAATAAAAAGAAAGAAATCCTTGAAATATATCACTCTGTGTGTAACACATCTATATAATGTATATGTTTCAATTTTTTATTGAATTACTGAAATAAATTAACTTTTTGATGATATTCTAATTTTAGGAGATTTGTACCGATTATGTATATATATATATGTAGCGCTACCCCCAGTTAAGAGAGCCGCTGGTTTGTTTTGGGTCCCTGAGTACAGCTCCACCAACCCCCGGCAATTTGGCTCTACCCACTCTGGCACAGTTAGTAAAGGGGTACGTCCCTATGCACATAAAACTTAGCTTATACTCTAAGTGTAATTGGTATGAACTCACAAGCAGACTGCTGAAATAAGAATAACTGGCTTTACTTTGGCAGTAAGGAAAAAAGAATAGCAACATGCATTTGAACATATATCTCACAATACTTTAGCAGGTCCCTGCAATATGCACTTTAAACATGTACACAGGTATATGAATCTAACAATGGGGAAACGGAGCGCCAAGCGTGGCGACCGTCTGCTATGCACCCCTGAGGTGCAATAAATCTATCTGCGCCTACCTAACGGACCAGGCCTGATCCCTAGTAATAGAGCTCAGTCCTTGTACTAGTACAGTGTTCTTCACCGGCAATAAATCTGTAGAGGTGGTGCACATGTAGCTTTAAATGGTGTCATTTGTAATCCACAAAAAGTAACATTGCTGCTCTGAGGTAAATTGCGCCTAGGCAGTTCAATAGGCATAAAACTTGTGTGTCAATGCAGGATTGAGCCTACAGGCTCTCTCACCAATCCTTGGGGTACCGTCCTCCGATCCGGTCCCTCTAATGGCGGCTCTGGTCTCTTCAATGGCGGCGATCCGGTCTCCTCAGTCACAGCCCTGCACTCCGGTCATCAGCTCCGTCCGACCGACAGTAAGGGGAAGTCTCCGCTCCGCTGCTGTGGACTCTGAGGGGTGAGAGTCTCACTCCATCGGCTGCAAGGCCCAGGCTTCAGGCCTTCAGCTCCGGTCCGCACAGGTGTCTCTGCTGGCTGCAGTCTCCGCGTCACACGCTCTGTCAGCAGAGGCAGGCCAGTCCTGTCAGGCCTCAGAAGAGGAAGTGTCCCAAGAGGAAGAGGCGGTCTCCGCTCTTCCCTTTTATCATCTCCCCCAGCAGCCTCCCGGGCGGAAGTCAGCAGCCCGGGGGCCTGGGGAATCATGGGAGATGTAGTCTCTACCAGAAAAAGGGGTAGAACCCCGCTACACACTCCCCCCACTTTGAATCTTTGGTCCCCAAAGACAGTGTTCAAACTACAAACTTTCTCGGGAACAACATTTTCACATAATTTGGACAGAGGAGCCTCCCACCAATTGGCATAAGATGGGGAGCTGTCCTGTCTACAGGTCACTTCAGTGTGGGCGACCTGCTTAACTGTGCCAGAGAGTGAGCTGGGGTTGCCCTCCACTAAATGGACAGCGGAAGGGTCAGGGCTCTCAGCACTTCTCCTTGCTGTGGTAACAGAGTCCTCTGAACTTTCTCCCATCTTGGGGTAAGTTAGCTTCTTGGGAGGCTTCACACTCCTGCGAGCTCTCTGTTCTCTTGGAACTTCTTCAGGAACACATTCTGGCAACATCTCTGGTTCTGGAACATTATCTTCTTGTTCTGGGTAGAGACCAGGGATGTCTTCCCAGCACTCAGGCACAACACTGAATGGCACAAACTCTGTGGCTTCTGGGTTCAATGTGTTATCTTCCACATCTTCAGTAGGTGGAAGATCTATGGCAGAATTTCCTGGGGTTGAGGAAGGCCATAGCCATTCAAGCTCTCCTCTTTCTTCCTCAGGTTGGGGGTCCTGTCCACTCCTAACCTGGGATGTTTGAGACCTAGTATTAGGCCTGGGGGTATCCAGAATGGAAACAGATTCAGGTACATCTCTTGCTGGAGGCATTCTGACTGCTTCAGTGAGTGGGAGCAAATGATTCCTATGCCAGGTCTTCAAAGGCCCCAATCTTCCTTCTGGCTTCAACTTGTAGACAGGCAATCCTGGAAGTTTTCTACAGATGATATATGGCTCTGATCTCCATCTATCAGCAATCTTGTGTTTTCCAGGGATCCCTAGGTTCCGTAACAGTACACGGTCCCCAGGCTGTAGGTCCTGTACTCTAACTTTCAAATCAAAGTTCCTCTTATTTCGGGCCCCCCTCTGGTCAGAGGCCGCTTGAGCTTTTTCATAAGCTATCTTCAGACTGCGCCTCAGTCTGTCCACATATCCTTTGTGGGAGGCAGCTGAGGCATGGTCCAAAGAAATTCCAAAGGCCAAATCCACTGGCAATCTTGCTTCTCTCCCAAACATAAGTCGGTAAGGGGAAAAACCTGTCACATCACTTGTGGTGCAATTGTAGGCATGCACTAGAGCTGAAATGTGTTGGCTCCAGTGTTGCTTCTTCTCGGTCTCTAAAGTTCCCAACATGTTCAATAGGGTCCTGTTGAACCTTTCAGGCTGGGCATCACCTTGAGGGTGATATGGTGTAGTCCTAGTCTTCTCTACTCCCAGAGAATCTAGTAGCTTCCTGATCAGGCGACTCTCAAAGTCCCTTCCTTGGTCTGAATGGATTCTCTGTGGCAGTCCATAGTGAACAAAGTACTTCTCCAGAAGTACCTTGGCTACTGTAGAGGCCTTCTGGTCCTTGGTTGGGAAAGCCTGAGCATAACGAGTGAAATGGTCGGTTACCACCAGAACATTTCCCAATCCGCTCAAATCGGGTTCAAGGCAGAGAAAATCAATGCATACCAGATCCATTGGGCCTTCACTCTGTAGATGGCCCATTGGGGCAGCTTGATGGGGTAAAGTCTTCCTCTGAATGCATCTTGCACAGGAATGGCAATACTCCTCCACTTCGGCCCTCATGCAGGGCCAGTAAAACCGGTCTCTGACAAGTTGGAAGGTCCTCTCTGCTCCCAAGTGACCATGCTGGTCATGTAAGGCAATCAGCACAGTCTCTCGATGCTTCTCTGGGAGAAACAACTGCCACTTGTCTTCTGGTCCATCAGAGGGGCCCCTTCGGTAGACTACCCCCTGATGCACCTGTAATTTGTCCAACTCTCTCCTCAGTAGGCGAGCTTCTTTAGAAGGGTGAAGGCGAAGTCCCTCTGGACTCTGGTCTTCCAGGGCTTCCAGGACCAATTTCCCCATGGGATCTTCCAATTGGTCACACCTTAACTCCTTCTTGGACAGCTTCGGCAGACACTCTTCTGCCAGTTGAGTTACCCCACAGTAACACTTTGGGACTCCCACTGTGGTAACTCCTATTTCTTCAGCCCTGGATCCTCCTCTGGCTTGGAGTTCAGCCCCCTGACAAAGGGCTCGCACTCCATCTGGTGCCACTTGGGTCCAGTCTTCCCAATCGTCGACCACGACATGGGATCTTCGGGACAGGGCATCTGCATCCCTATTTCCAGCCCCTGGTCTGTACTTGAGGCTGAAATTGAATCCAGACAACGCCGCCAACCATCTGTGTCCAGTTGCATCCAGCTTGGCGGTGGTGAATAGATAGGTCAAGGGGTTGTTATCTGTCTTTACAGTAAACTCGGCCCCATACAAGTAGTCTCTCAACTTGTCAACAACTGCCCATTTGAGGGCTAAGAACTCCAACTTGTGGGTGGGATAGTTCTTCTCGGAGGGGGTCAGGCTCCGGCTCACATAGGCCACTGGTCGTAGCTGGTCTTCATGCTCCTGGTAGAGTACTCCACCTAGGCCCTCATGGCTGGCATCAACATGTAGCTCATAGGGTCTAGTGGGATCAGCGTAGGCCAAAACTGGGGCTGTGGTGAGACTTCTCTTCAAGGTTCTGAAAGCCTCTTCACACCTTGAATTCCACTGGTCTTGGACCGACTCACTGGACCTCCTAGGCCCCATTCCATCCTCCTCTCCTTCTGTCTTCAGCAGCTCGTTGAGGGGTTTGGCAATGCGGGCAAATCCATCCACAAACCTGCGGTAGTAGGAGCAGAACCCCAAGAAAGATCGAAGTTCTGTAACTGTTGTGGGCCTTGGCCACGAAGTAACTGCCTCCAACTTCTCAGGGTCTGTGGCCACTCCTTTTTCAGACACTATGTGTCCCAGATAGTTCACAGAAGACTGATAGAACCGACACTTCTCTGGAGAAAGTTTAAGTCCCTCTTCACTGAGCCTCTTCAGTACTTTCTCCAATCTGGCTTCATGTTCTTCCAAAGTCTTTCCAAAGACAATGACATCGTCCAGGTACACAAGGACTTCTATGAGGTTCATGTCTCCAACTGTCCTTTCCATTAGGCGTTGAAACGTAGCAGGAGCTCCAGATAGGCCCTGAGGCATCCTGTTGAACTCAAAGAATCCCACTGGGGTTATGAAGGCAGTCTTTTCTCTATCTTCTGGATGCATGGGGATCTGGTAATACCCACTCTTGAGGTCCATCACACTGAACCACTTAGCTCCAGATAAACTCTGTAAGGCATCTTCTATCCTTGGCGTGGTGTACTGGTCAGGAATGGTCCTCCTGTTGAGAGTTCTGTAGTCAATGCACAGTCTCAATGACCCATTCTTCTTTCTGACTACCACAATTGGGGAGGCATAGGGGCTCCTGGATTCCCTAATCACTCCCGTCTTCTTCAGTTCCGCAAGCTGCTCCCTCAGATCCTCCAGATCTGCTAGCGGGACTCGCCTCACTCTCTCTCGGAATGGCTTGTCCTCTTGCATGCGGATTCGGTGGGTGGCACTCCTCGCACACCCCACATCAAACTCATCTTTGGAGAAAATCTTCTCCCATCTGGTCAGCTGGGCCTTGGCTCTCTCTTTCCAAGCTCCAGGTAGGTTAGGGTTTTCCATGGAGAGTTTCTTCCAAACATCTTCTCCTTCACCCGTCCCCTTCACTTCTGACCAGCCAACTGGGACAGCAGGACTCACCTGTCCCAGAAGCATCCTGGCAGGGATCTCCACAGGCCTCTCTGTGGGGTTCCTCACACTGACAGGGACTCTTCCTCTAGCCTTCTTCAGGTCCTTCAGTGAAATTACTTCTGGTATCACTTCCAGACCTGAGTGACCCTCCATTGGGTCAGGTTCCAACATCACAAAGGGGCCAGGTTGCTCCCAAGTAAGTTTCACCGTGGCTCTCATGCAGGTCACCTCTCCAGGCTGTAACACTGCTCCTTCTTTTCCAAGCCTCCATACCCTTCCTATCCCCTCACTTGGGGTCTTCTGCTCTAGGACCAACCGCTGATAGGCCGCCTTCAGCATGGGATGGATCTTGGGAGTTGAAAGATTCTCTTTCTTCACCAGGGGGGTCAGAAGCCTTCTGACTAGGTCCGTGTTTGTCCCTATGATCAGGGACGTCTTGCTGGTTCCTGGTGGGCGGGGACACACCACTGCTAAGGTGTCGGACACTTCAGACTTCCCAGCTACGGATGGGTCAAACGTCAGTCTTATGGGTAAGTATCCATCATAGGGGAAACTCTGAGTTCCCAATCCCCTTATCTCCAACTCTTCTATCTTCTGTATTGGCAGATGACTCAGGTATCTGTCATAGAAGTCCCTGTACAACAGGGTCACTTGTGCTCCAGTGTCTAGAAGGGCCTTCGTGTACACTCCTTCCACTTGGATGGGTACAGTAGGGGATGGACCAACTAGCTCTTCTGGGTAGGGCCTAGTTGATGCTGTCCTCTTCTTTGGACTCTTTGCTTTGCCAGCACTTGATTTGCACTTGCTCCTTTCTTGAGCCTGGTATGCATTGACTTTCTCCCTCTTACTGGGAGTGTGAACCCGTTGAGGGATATTGTTATCTCTCACTTGCAAGGGTTGTTGCTTTGGGGTGCTGTGTCTCTTCAGAGGGGTCTTGCCCCCTTTCTCTGGAGTGCACCTCGGTTGAGGATCCCTGGGCCCCTTCTGAGGGGTTTGGTCTCCTCGCTTTCTCTTCCTGTTGTGCTTCTTGGAGCTCACTGAAGGTGATGGGCACCCGGTTGACTCCTCCACCGGGGCCCTTTGGCGTTTCCCGCCGGCTGGCGGCTTTCTGCCTTCTTCTTCTTGGGACTGGAACATACAGCTGCAATATGACCAATTCCTCCACAATTAAAGCAAATCATCTCACTGTGGTCAAGAGGGGATGCTGGTGCTGGAACAGCTGGAAACAATTCCCTCCTGCTTGTTTCTTTCTTGGGACTGGGCGTCTCTTTCGCCACTAGAGATGTCAGTATCTCCATCATCTGGGACATCTGCAACTTCAGGGCATCTACCTCTGTGTCTCTTTCAGGGGTTAAGGCCGACCTGACCGTGGCCACTGTAGACTTTGTAGACCCCATCACTTGCTTCTCCCTTTTCTCTTCCAACATGGCCTCTTCTTCTCTGACCATTCGGATGAGGTCAGGGTAGTCCAGGCTCTTCCCGTCCTGGCGGGTGCGTAGAATTAGTGCGACAGGGTCCAAGGGTTGGGCTCCCCTCATCACCTGCTGGGCACGGGCTTCGTCTACCTTCCCTGGATCTATCCCCTTCTTCAGGATAATCCTATGCAGGATCTTGTCTATGTGTCCCATGTACTCTGACAGCTTCTCCCCTGTCTTCTGGTAACAGTGTTCCAGTTGATAGGTAAGTTCTGTGACTTTTTCTGTCCCACCAAACACACCTTCCAGGATGTCTATGTAGTCCTGGGCAGTGCAATCCTTTTTGCTTGTCTTCAGATTGCGTATGGCCTCTAAAGCAGGTCCTTTTAGGCTTTCAACAATCCTTTGCTTCTTTCGGCCCTCTGAGACCTCCCATTCTTCTAGGGCCTGCGTGGCACCATCTAGCCACTCTTCAAATCCCTCTTCTCCCGAGGGTACAGGTGTCCTCCCTGAAAACATCCGGAGTTTCCTGTATCCCGACATTGGGTAATCCCCGGGGTCTCTTCTGCACTGGGTTACAAGCTCTCCTCTTTCTTCCTCAGGTTGGGGGTCCTGTCCACTCCTAACCTGGGATGTTTGAGACCTAGTATTAGGCCTGGGGGTATCCAGAATGGAAACAGATTCAGGTACATCTCTTGCTGGAGGCATTCTGACTGCTTCAGTGAGTGGGAGCAAATGATTCCTATGCCAGGTCTTCAAAGGCCCCAATCTTCCTTCTGGCTTCAACTTGTAGACAGGCAATCCTGGAAGTTTTCTACAGATGATATATGGCTCTGATCTCCATCTATCAGCAATCTTGTGTTTTCCAGGGATCCCTAGGTTCCGTAACAGTACACGGTCCCCAGGCTGTAGGTCCTGTACTCTAACTTTCAAATCAAAGTTCCTCTTATTTCGGGCCCCCCTCTGGTCAGAGGCCGCTTGAGCTTTTTCATAAGCTATCTTCAGACTGCGCCTCAGTCTGTCCACATATCCTTTGTGGGAGGCAGCTGAGGCATGGTCCAAAGAAATTCCAAAGGCCAAATCCACTGGCAATCTTGCTTCTCTCCCAAACATAAGTCGGTAAGGGGAAAAACCTGTCACATCACTTGTGGTGCAATTGTAGGCATGCACTAGAGCTGAAATGTGTTGGCTCCAGTGTTGCTTCTTCTCGGTCTCTAAAGTTCCCAACATGTTCAATAGGGTCCTGTTGAACCTTTCAGGCTGGGCATCACCTTGAGGGTGATATGGTGTAGTCCTAGTCTTCTCTACTCCCAGAGAATCTAGTAGCTTCCTGATCAGGCGACTCTCAAAGTCCCTTCCTTGGTCTGAATGGATTCTCTGTGGCAGTCCATAGTGAACAAAGTACTTCTCCAGAAGTACCTTGGCTACTGTAGAGGCCTTCTGGTCCTTGGTTGGGAAAGCCTGAGCATAACGAGTGAAATGGTCGGTTACCACCAGAACATTTCCCAATCCGCTCAAATCGGGTTCAAGGCAGAGAAAATCAATGCATACCAGATCCATTGGGCCTTCACTCTGTAGATGGCCCATTGGGGCAGCTTGATGGGGTAAAGTCTTCCTCTGAATGCATCTTGCACAGGAATGGCAATACTCCTCCACTTCGGCCCTCATGCAGGGCCAGTAAAACCGGTCTCTGACAAGTTGGAAGGTCCTCTCTGCTCCCAAGTGACCATGCTGGTCATGTAAGGCAATCAGCACAGTCTCTCGATGCTTCTCTGGGAGAAACAACTGCCACTTGTCTTCTGGTCCATCAGAGGGGCCCCTTCGGTAGACTACCCCCTGATGCACCTGTAATTTGTCCAACTCTCTCCTCAGTAGGCGAGCTTCTTTAGAAGGGTGAAGGCGAAGTCCCTCTGGACTCTGGTCTTCCAGGGCTTCCAGGACCAATTTCCCCATGGGATCTTCCAATTGGTCACACCTTAACTCCTTCTTGGACAGCTTCGGCAGACACTCTTCTGCCAGTTGAGTTACCCCACAGTAACACTTTGGGACTCCCACTGTGGTAACTCCTATTTCTTCAGCCCTGGATCCTCCTCTGGCTTGGAGTTCAGCCCCCTGACAAAGGGCTCGCACTCCATCTGGTGCCACTTGGGTCCAGTCTTCCCAATCGTCGACCACGACATGGGATCTTCGGGACAGGGCATCTGCATCCCTATTTCCAGCCCCTGGTCTGTACTTGAGGCTGAAATTGAATCCAGACAACGCCGCCAACCATCTGTGTCCAGTTGCATCCAGCTTGGCGGTGGTGAATAGATAGGTCAAGGGGTTGTTATCTGTCTTTACAGTAAACTCGGCCCCATACAAGTAGTCTCTCAACTTGTCAACAACTGCCCATTTGAGGGCTAAGAACTCCAACTTGTGGGTGGGATAGTTCTTCTCGGAGGGGGTCAGGCTCCGGCTCACATAGGCCACTGGTCGTAGCTGGTCTTCATGCTCCTGGTAGAGTACTCCACCTAGGCCCTCATGGCTGGCATCAACATGTAGCTCATAGGGTCTAGTGGGATCAGCGTAGGCCAAAACTGGGGCTGTGGTGAGACTTCTCTTCAAGGTTCTGAAAGCCTCTTCACACCTTGAATTCCACTGGTCTTGGACCGACTCACTGGACCTCCTAGGCCCCATTCCATCCTCCTCTCCTTCTGTCTTCAGCAGCTCGTTGAGGGGTTTGGCAATGCGGGCAAATCCATCCACAAACCTGCGGTAGTAGGAGCAGAACCCCAAGAAAGATCGAAGTTCTGTAACTGTTGTGGGCCTTGGCCACGAAGTAACTGCCTCCAACTTCTCAGGGTCTGTGGCCACTCCTTTTTCAGACACTATGTGTCCCAGATAGTTCACAGAAGACTGATAGAACCGACACTTCTCTGGAGAAAGTTTAAGTCCCTCTTCACTGAGCCTCTTCAGTACTTTCTCCAATCTGGCTTCATGTTCTTCCAAAGTCTTTCCAAAGACAATGACATCGTCCAGGTACACAAGGACTTCTATGAGGTTCATGTCTCCAACTGTCCTTTCCATTAGGCGTTGAAACGTAGCAGGAGCTCCAGATAGGCCCTGAGGCATCCTGTTGAACTCAAAGAATCCCACTGGGGTTATGAAGGCAGTCTTTTCTCTATCTTCTGGATGCATGGGGATCTGGTAATACCCACTCTTGAGGTCCATCACACTGAACCACTTAGCTCCAGATAAACTCTGTAAGGCATCTTCTATCCTTGGCGTGGTGTACTGGTCAGGAATGGTCCTCCTGTTGAGAGTTCTGTAGTCAATGCACAGTCTCAATGACCCATTCTTCTTTCTGACTACCACAATTGGGGAGGCATAGGGGCTCCTGGATTCCCTAATCACTCCCGTCTTCTTCAGTTCCGCAAGCTGCTCCCTCAGATCCTCCAGATCTGCTAGCGGGACTCGCCTCACTCTCTCTCGGAATGGCTTGTCCTCTTGCATGCGGATTCGGTGGGTGGCACTCCTCGCACACCCCACATCAAACTCATCTTTGGAGAAAATCTTCTCCCATCTGGTCAGCTGGGCCTTGGCTCTCTCTTTCCAAGCTCCAGGTAGGTTAGGGTTTTCCATGGAGAGTTTCTTCCAAACATCTTCTCCTTCACCCGTCCCCTTCACTTCTGACCAGCCAACTGGGACAGCAGGACTCACCTGTCCCAGAAGCATCCTGGCAGGGATCTCCACAGGCCTCTCTGTGGGGTTCCTCACACTGACAGGGACTCTTCCTCTAGCCTTCTTCAGGTCCTTCAGTGAAATTACTTCTGGTATCACTTCCAGACCTGAGTGACCCTCCATTGGGTCAGGTTCCAACATCACAAAGGGGCCAGGTTGCTCCCAAGTAAGTTTCACCGTGGCTCTCATGCAGGTCACCTCTCCAGGCTGTAACACTGCTCCTTCTTTTCCAAGCCTCCATACCCTTCCTATCCCCTCACTTGGGGTCTTCTGCTCTAGGACCAACCGCTGATAGGCCGCCTTCAGCATGGGATGGATCTTGGGAGTTGAAAGATTCTCTTTCTTCACCAGGGGGGTCAGAAGCCTTCTGACTAGGTCCGTGTTTGTCCCTATGATCAGGGACGTCTTGCTGGTTCCTGGTGGGCGGGGACACACCACTGCTAAGGTGTCGGACACTTCAGACTTCCCAGCTACGGATGGGTCAAACGTCAGTCTTATGGGTAAGTATCCATCATAGGGGAAACTCTGAGTTCCCAATCCCCTTATCTCCAACTCTTCTATCTTCTGTATTGGCAGATGACTCAGGTATCTGTCATAGAAGTCCCTGTACAACAGGGTCACTTGTGCTCCAGTGTCTAGAAGGGCCTTCGTGTACACTCCTTCCACTTGGATGGGTACAGTAGGGGATGGACCAACTAGCTCTTCTGGGTAGGGCCTAGTTGATGCTGTCCTCTTCTTTGGACTCTTTGCTTTGCCAGCACTTGATTTGCACTTGCTCCTTTCTTGAGCCTGGTATGCATTGACTTTCTCCCTCTTACTGGGAGTGTGAACCCGTTGAGGGATATTGTTATCTCTCACTTGCAAGGGTTGTTGCTTTGGGGTGCTGTGTCTCTTCAGAGGGGTCTTGCCCCCTTTCTCTGGAGTGCACCTCGGTTGAGGATCCCTGGGCCCCTTCTGAGGGGTTTGGTCTCCTCGCTTTCTCTTCCTGTTGTGCTTCTTGGAGCTCACTGAAGGTGATGGGCACCCGGTTGACTCCTCCACCGGGGCCCTTTGGCGTTTCCCGCCGGCTGGCGGCTTTCTGCCTTCTTCTTCTTGGGACTGGAACATACAGCTGCAATATGACCAATTCCTCCACAATTAAAGCAAATCATCTCACTGTGGTCAAGAGGGGATGCTGGTGCTGGAACAGCTGGAAACAATTCCCTCCTGCTTGTTTCTTTCTTGGGACTGGGCGTCTCTTTCGCCACTAGAGATGTCAGTATCTCCATCATCTGGGACATCTGCAACTTCAGGGCATCTACCTCTGTGTCTCTTTCAGGGGTTAAGGCCGACCTGACCGTGGCCACTGTAGACTTTGTAGACCCCATCACTTGCTTCTCCCTTTTCTCTTCCAACATGGCCTCTTCTTCTCTGACCATTCGGATGAGGTCAGGGTAGTCCAGGCTCTTCCCGTCCTGGCGGGTGCGTAGAATTAGTGCGACAGGGTCCAAGGGTTGGGCTCCCCTCATCACCTGCTGGGCACGGGCTTCGTCTACCTTCCCTGGATCTATCCCCTTCTTCAGGATAATCCTATGCAGGATCTTGTCTATGTGTCCCATGTACTCTGACAGCTTCTCCCCTGTCTTCTGGTAACAGTGTTCCAGTTGATAGGTAAGTTCTGTGACTTTTTCTGTCCCACCAAACACACCTTCCAGGATGTCTATGTAGTCCTGGGCAGTGCAATCCTTTTTGCTTGTCTTCAGATTGCGTATGGCCTCTAAAGCAGGTCCTTTTAGGCTTTCAACAATCCTTTGCTTCTTTCGGCCCTCTGAGACCTCCCATTCTTCTAGGGCCTGTGTGGCACCATCTAGCCACTCTTCAAATCCCTCTTCTCCCGAGGGTACAGGTGTCCTCCCTGAAAACATCCGGAGTTTCCTGTATCCCGACATTGGGTAATCCCCGGGGTCTCTTCTGCACTGGGTTACAATTTCCCCTAGAACAGCACACAGTTCTGCACTAAGAGTAGTGTGTGTGGGTGCGGGACTTTCCGCGCCCTTCTGCTCCTCCTTCTTTGGGGATAGAATGGCTTTCATAGGAGAGTAGTCTCCCTTCCGCGGCAGCGCATGCAGCAATTGGTAGTGCTGACCATTTGGTGCCTGTATGCTTTGGCTCCTGAACTGCTCTGGAGTCTCTTCCTTCCACTCTATTAAGGCGTATGTGTACCCAGCATCATTTCTCATGTCCATTATCCATGACTTCTGGCATGGGGATAATGACATTATGAGCTGCTTCACTGCCTCTCTCTGCCATATCCCTGGCAGTTCAATGACTGCTGCTGCGGCTGGGTCAGCGGCCCATGTTGCGGACCACCGTCCCACTTCTATTGGGTCCATGCCGGCACCTTCTGGCGGCTTTTCCCGCTGACTCAGGATCCCGGATTACGAGCCCCCACGTGTAGCGCTACCCCCAGTTAAGAGAGCCGCTGGTTTGTTTTGGGTCCCTGAGTACAGCTCCACCAACCCCCCGGCAATTTGGCTCTACCCACTCTGGCACAGTTAGTAAAGGGGTACGTCCCTATGCACATAAAACTTAGCTTATACTCTAAGTGTAATTGGTATGAACTCACAAGCAGACTGCTGAAATAAGAATAACTGGCTTTACTTTGGCAGTAAGGAAAAAAGAATAGCAACATGCATTTGAACATATATCTCACAATACTTTAGCAGGTCCCTGCAATATGCACTTTAAACATGTACACAGGTATATGAATCTAACAATGGGGAAACGGAGCGCCAAGCGTGGCGACCGTCTGCTATGCACCCCTGAGGTGCAATAAATCTATCTGCGCCTACCTAACGGACCAGGCCTGATCCCTAGTAATAGAGCTCAGTCCTTGTACTAGTACAGTGTTCTTCACCGGCAATAAATCTGTAGAGGTGGTGCACATGTAGCTTTAAATGGTGTCATTTGTAATCCACAAAAAGTAACATTGCTGCTCTGAGGTAAATTGCGCCTAGGCAGTTCAATAGGCATAAAACTTGTGTGTCAATGCAGGATTGAGCCTACAGGCTCTCTCACCAATCCTTGGGGTACCGTCCTCCGATCCGGTCCCTCTAATGGCGGCTCTGGTCTCTTCAATGGCGGCGATCCGGTCTCCTCAGTCACAGCCCTGCACTCCGGTCATCAGCTCCGTCCGACCGACAGTAAGGGGAAGTCTCCGCTCCGCTGCTGTGGACTCTGAGGGGTGAGAGTCTCACTCCATCGGCTGCAAGGCCCAGGCTTCAGGCCTTCAGCTCCGGTCCGCACAGGTGTCTCTGCTGGCTGCAGTCTCCGCGTCACACGCTCTGTCAGCAGAGGCAGGCCAGTCCTGTCAGGCCTCAGAAGAGGAAGTGTCCCAAGAGGAAGAGGCGGTCTCCGCTCTTCCCTTTTATCATCTCCCCCAGCAGCCTCCCGGGCGGAAGTCAGCAGCCCGGGGGCCTGGGGAATCATGGGAGATGTAGTCTCTACCAGAAAAAGGGGTAGAACCCCGCTACATATATATATATATATATATATATATATATATATATATATACACACACACACACACACACACATATATATATACACATAAAATGTACTACACCTAGGGTGAGGATCGATTCTGGGAGGACTTCATGTGACGGACGTCCACCCAGGATAGGAGAGATCCTGCTTGACCGTCAGTTGACGATAGGCTGGGCAGTAAGCAGTTACTTGAAGCTTGTTGAAAGCCTTCTAGCAGCTTGTTTAACTGCTTCCCGACCGGCGCACGCCGATGTACGTCGACAGAATGGCATGGACAGGCATAAGGGCGTACAGGTACGTCCCCTTTAAGATGCCGCTGTGCCACCGATCGCGTGCCGCCAGCGCCGGACGGGACCGATGTGAGGCCGGTCACGTGTCCAGCGGACTCGATCGCCGCGGGGATACCCGCGATCGTCTCATGGGAAGGCTGAACGGGGAGATGCGGAAATAAATAGCATCTCCCCGTTCTGCCTAGCAACTAGTGACGCCGATCTCTGCTCCCTGTGATTGGAGCAGAGATCAGCATTCACTAGCTGACAGCCAAC
The DNA here is from genome assembly GCA_028564925.1 of Lithobates sylvaticus. NCBI lineage: Eukaryota > Metazoa > Chordata > Amphibia > Anura > Ranidae > Lithobates > Lithobates sylvaticus. The sequence continues at coordinate 739,824,445 of CM053026.1, read as the reverse complement.
CCCCCCCACAGTTAGAAACACGCCTCTAGGAACATGTAACCCCTACACTGCCACCTAGTGGTTAACCCCTTCACTGCCAGTGTCATTTACACAGGAATCAATGCATTTAAATAGCATTGATTGCTGTATAAATGACAATGGTCCCAAAAATGTGTCAAAAATGTCCGATGCGTGTGCCATAATGTCGCAGTCACAATAAAAGAATACATTTAAAAAAAAAAAATCGCTGATTGCCGCCATTACTAGTAAAAAAAAAAATTATTAATAAAAATTCTATAAAACTATCCCCTATTTTGTAAACGCTATAACTTCTGCGAAAACCAATCAATAATCGCTTATTGCGATTTTTTTTTACCAAAAATATGTAGAGGAATACGTATCGGCCTAAACTGAGGAAAAAAATGTTTTTTTATATATTTTTGGGGGATATTTATTATAGCAAAAAGTAAAAAAGAATGCGTTTTTTTCAAAATTGTCGCTCTTTTTTTGTTTATAGCGCAAAAAATAAAAACCGCAGGGGCGATCAAATGCCACCAAAAGAAAGCTCTATTTGTGGGAAAAAAAAAAGGACGCCAATTTTGTTTAGGAGGCACGACGCACGACCGCGCAATTGTCAGTTACAGCGACGCAGTGCAGAATCTCAAAAAGGGGCCTGGTCCTTTGGCTGCAAATTGGTCCGGTCTGAAAGTGGTTAAAGTAACAATCAGCACTCCGGTGAAGGATATGGCATGTGGATCGCCCAGGGCACTCTTCTTGGATCTGGGGAGTCCGCCAGTGTCCCATATGCAGGTAGGATTAGCATCAAGTTCACGGGGGGGGGGGGGGGGGGGGTAACCCCGTAGGGGAATTCGTGGTAGGGATGAGTGATCTCAGCCAGTGCAGCAGGGAGTCTCCACCCCAGCCCTTCACTCACACTGTAGGGGCCAAAGAATCAGCGGGGAGGTAGCACAAGGAGGGGGAGGGGAGCCATCCCTCCAAGGATTGTTGTTCCTGTCCCCACACAGTAAAAGTCACCATCCCCGGCTCATAACATGGGATGAGGTAGTGATGGTAAAATACCAAATAAAGGCAATGTGGGCATGGGGCAGGCTGGGAGCATAAGTCAGGGGAACCATTTCTCAGTGGAAGAGCAGTGGGTCTTGGAGGAGAGCTGTGGAGCCCAGCCAAACATGTCAATCCCTCAGGGTGCGAATGATGGGGTTCACAACGTGCGGGCCCCCCCCCGGAACATACTCACAGTTAGTAGCAGTAGGGAGAGAGGCTCATCTGCGGATTGACTCAGCCCATGTCGCCGCTTCCCTAGGTGAAGTGAAGAATTGAATCCGCTCACCCTCCTTGACCCTCAGCTTGGCAGGGAAGAGAATACTGTATTTGATGCCCTTTTCTCTCAGGATAGCTTGAACCGGATCAAACGACTTGCGATGCCTTTGTGTTTCAACGGAGTAGTCAGGGAAGATTAGTATCTTCGCATTTTCGTATTTCAGCTCCCCTTGTGTGCGGGCCGAGCATAGGACCGTGTCTCTGTCCTTGTAGTGTAGGAGCTTGAAAATAAAGGTGCACGGCGGTGCTCCAGGTGGGCCTCCAAGGGCCGGCATGCGGTGCGCCCGTTCGATGGAGAAATGGGGGGAGGAGCTGCTCCATGAAGGTGACCGGGTCCGAGCCCTCAGCACCCCCTGGAAGGCCGAGGACCCGTAAATTTATTCCGGCGGTTCCGTTTCTCGGCGTCCTCGGCTCTAACCTCCAGGGCCCTCCCCTTGGATTTAAGGATCTGTAGGTCTGCGTGGTGCTCCCGCTGCACGTCCTCCGTGCCCGATATTCTCCTCTCCACCTCCGACACTCGATCCCTAAACTTATCCATGTCCAGGCGGATTAGGGCGGTTTCTGCCTGCACATGGTCAATCTTGACCGTGAGTGCAGACTGGCAGCCAGTAATCGCCTGCATCAGTGCATCAAAGGCCGGTGACCCAGCCTGGATTGCGCCATCTGAGGAGGATGCCGTCTGAGTCTCCATGTGGCAGGCTAGCAGTGGTGTAGGCCCAGGCTTCGGCGGCGTGCGGGTAGCTTCCGCGGCGAGTCTCTTCTGCGACCCCTTGCTGCTTTTTCTCATTCCCCAGGTTGCCTAGGGGAGTTTTAGCGGGTTTTGAGCCAATTTTGGGTGTAATCCACTGCAGAAGTAATAAATAGACATGTGCAATTTGTTTCGTTTTCCGTTAAAATTCGTTATATTCGTTCATCCGTTATCGTACGAATGAACGAATGATTCGCTAAAAATTTTAACGAATAACGAATTATCGAATCAAACGAATACGAAAAACAACGAAAATCCGAAATAACCAAATTAGAAACAACGAAACTTCGAAAGAAGAAAATCCGAAAAACGAAAACAGGAACAACGAAAATCAAAATGAACGAAAAAATTCGTACATTCGTAACTTTATTTTTTTTGTTGAATTGGTAATTTTACGTGTCCCTTACAATGGCGCTGCTTAACGTGCTTCAAATGGATTGAACGAAAAAATTCGTACATTCGTAACTTTTTTTTTTTTTTCGATTCGTAATTTTCCGTGTCTCTTACAATGGCGCTGCTTAACGTGCTTCGAATGGATTGAACGAAAAAATTCGTACATTCGTAACTTTTTTTTTTTTTCGATTCGTAATTTTCCGTGTCTCTTACAATGTAATAATAGCATACACATTACATAAAATTATGAATTATGCTCCGATTACGAACCTACAAAACAATGTTACGAAAATTCGAATAAATCAATCTTACGAAAGTACGAATGTAACTAAATCTACGAAAATACGAATGCGTCCGAATTTCGAATAAACGAAAAAACGAATCAACGAAAAAAAAAAACTCTTACGAAAATACGAATCGTTCCGAATACGAACACCGACGACTTACGAATCGTTACGAATACGAACACCGACACCTTACGAAATTACGAATTGTTATGAATCAACGAAAACGAACAGAAACGAAACGAAAATAAACAAATTTTTCTATTGTGCACATGTCTAGTAATAAAGGATTTGGATCCGGAGCGGGAGCTCAGCGATCAAGCGTCCGCTCCCAGCGCCATCTTGGACACGCCCCCCAATTACATGTTTAAAGAGCCGCGGACGCAACATTGCGCGATCGCCGCGCTGTGTGCCCCAGTGGGCGCGCAAGAGTGGCCGTTCTGGGACGCCGTCAAATCAGGCGGGCGGCAACCAGTTAAACAGTCCTCTGACAAAGTCTAAATGCACTGGAACAAAAAAAATGACAGATTTCTGTTAGTACAACACATTTTTACCAAGGCTGAAGGGTCTTCTTTAAAGTGGGGTTGCAACCAAAAAAACAAAAAGGGGCTTAAAAATCATAAAAAAAATAAAAAAAAAATAATTGGAAAAAAAAATTTTTTTTACTCACCTCTAAATGCCTGTTGCTAGGGGGTCCCTCGAAGTCTGCCACCTTCATTGCCCGGGCTAAAAGTCACTTCCTGTAGGCAACGCACAGTCATCTGGGACATGTCATGTGTCCCAGATGAGTGAGCGTCGAATCACGGCGCACAGCGCCGCTCGCGCATGCGCAGTGGGTGCCCGGCTGTGAAGCCCAGCCGGGTTCCCACATTAAGAATGCCGGCGTCGTGAGCAGAGCGGGGAACGAGGGGGGGGTCTCGTTCCCCCGCATCGCTGGACCCCGGGACAGGTAAGTGTCCGATTATTAAAAGTCAGCAGCTGCAGTATTTGTAGCTGCTGACTTTTAATTTTTTTTTTTGCCCGGCCCTCCACTTTAACCATTTATTTGTAACCTACTGACTCATGTGGCCCTATTCACAGTTTCCCGCTACATGTATACAAACACAATAGGGACAGAGATGGAAATAAAGGACATATGTCTATGTGTTTTCATCAGATGCTTTTAAACATACAAATCATACAAGCAGAGGTGATTATTTTAATGGAATTATTACGAAGTGCTGCAACTTCAAAGGCTGGAAACTGAAAGCCGCCAATGGGACGAAGCACTGGAGACAAAGACACAAAAGATTGTTCAAAGTCCGCGCTCACTCCTTATTCAGCCCTGCACAATGCCCATAATATGCTGAACACAATTACAAGACTGTCTAATCTTCCTCGCGGAGCGATGACAGTCTCTTGATTAGACGCAGGTCAGGGCACACTTAAGAGCAGCAAAATTATGGAGATATACAGCTCAGTCTTCCTTGGAGATACTTAATACAGCCAATTACAAGTTCACAGCTTGCCAGGAAAAGCGGCGGAAATGTGATGTATGTCCCAGTTAGAAAAAAAAGATGATTAACAATTATTTTGCACGTAAAAAAAAAAAAAGCAAAATAATTTTGGTTAAAAGTGTGAGGTTTAGCTTGCCTGGTCCAGCTCGGGTGGCTTTTAACCACTTAAGGACCGAGCCTCTTTTTGAGATTTGTTGTTTACAAGTTAAAAACATATTTTTTTGGTAGAAAATTACTTAAAACCCCCAAACATAATACATTTTTTCTAAAACCCTAGAGAATAAAATGGCGGTCGTTGCAATACTTTCTGCCACACCGTAATTGCGCAGCGGTCTTACAAGCGCACTTTTTTTTTGGAAAAAATACACTTTTTTGTATTACAAAATAAGACCACAGTAAAGTTAGCCCAATTTTTTTTTTATATTGTGAAAGATAATGTTACGCCGAGTAAATTGATACCCAACATGTCACGCTTTAAAATTGCGCCCACTCGTGGAATGGTGACTAACTTTTACCCTTAAAAATCTCCATAGGTGATGTTTAAAAAATTCTGCAGGTTGCATGTTTTGAGTTACAGAGGAGGTTTAGGGCTAGAATTATTGCTCTCGCTCTACCGATCGCGGCGGTACCTCCCATGTGTGGTTTCAACACAGTTTTCATATGCAGGTGTTACTCACGTATGCGATCGCTTCTGCGCGCAAGCTCGTCGGGACAGGGCGCAATTAAAAAAAAATGTTTTCTTATTTATTTTACCTTTTATTTTTACACTGTTTTTTTTTTTAAAAAAAATTCTGTCACATTTATTCCTATTACAAGAAATGTAAACATCCTTTGTAATAGAAAAAAAAGCATGACAGGACCTCTTAAATATGATATCTGGGGTCAAAAAGAACTCAGATCTCAGATTTACACAAAAATGCAATAAAAAAAAAAAAATTTGTCATTAAAAAAAATTATTTAAAAAAATGGCCCTTTAAGAGCTATGGGTGGAAGTGACGTTTTGATGTCGCTTCCGGTTGGTATGGACATGGGTGGCTCATCTCCATGCCAAGGAAGGAGCAACATACGATCGCCTATGACGATGGCTCCGGTAAGCGTCGGAGGGCACCGGAGCGTGGCGTCTCTCCCGCCGCGATAAAAGTGATCTTGCAGCGAATCCGTCGCAGAGACCACTTTTATCTGAAAGCAGACCGCCGCCCGAAGAAGAGGATACTGGGGTTATGGCAGCTAGCTGCTGCCATAACAACGATATTCCTCTTCAGAGTTAGGACGTATATCGGCATGCGGCGATCCGTAAGTGGTTAAAGGAAACCTGTACTAAAAAACTTAGTTTGCTATTACAGAACCTCTGCTGAAAATTGCAGTTACAGTACCTGGCTCCAGTGGCCGATTTTCTGGCTAAGATATAAGTGCAACCTACTGTATATCATCCCCTACAGAGAAGTTAATAAATACTAGGGACGCATCCATACCGGTATCCGTGCCGATACCAAGCATTTGTGCAAGTATCGGTACTCACACAAATGCTCCCGATATACCGAAACCGATATTTTACAGTGCGATTTGCATCAAAACAAAATAAATGGGCGCAAATCGCACTTCAAAGAATGGCATGTGATTTGAACAGGGATGCGGTGTGATTCCTGTCCCAATCACATCTCACAGGTGGGAGACTGTGCTGGACTGACTAACTCAGTCGAGGGTCTGCGAGTGAGTGGTAGTGGGAGCGTGTTGGAGAAGTTCACTCCTGGTGTATCTGGCCCACCTTGGCAGAAATGTTGCGGGGAACACTTTTGTGTACTGGTAAGGGTAGGTAAAAGGAGAGCCCGTTATCCAATTAGAAGTGGAACACGGGTGAATATGTAGTTGTTTTATTGAAAATCGTAAAGCATTATAAAACCAACGTGCTTTGGGGTAACAAAGACGACTCCCCCTTCTTCAGGGCTATCAGAGACAAAAATGAAAATACACAGGAAAAATAAATAAATAAATAAATATATATATATATATATATATATATATATATATATATATATATATATATATATATATACAGTATGAGATACTGTATGTATATATATATATATATATATATATATATATATACAGGGCTCAAAATTTCAAGTCCTGAGCCACTAGCCAGGCCTTAAAAGTTACTCGCCACCAGTTGCCCCACCCAACCCCTCCCCTGCCCCGCCCCTAAACACGGCCTCATAAATTATCTCATAAAATAACATTGTTAAATGTTTTATGCAGAATTAAGTTCCAAATAATAACAACAACTTTAACAATATTAACATAAAGCATATCAGTACCCATCAGTGCAGCCTCATCAGTGCCCATGAATGCAGCCTCATCAGTGCCCATGAATGCAGCCTCACTGTGCCCATCAAATGCAGCCTCACTGTGCCCATCAAATGCAGCCTCACTGTGCCCATCAAATGCAGCATTACTGTGTCAATGAATGCAGCCTCATTGTACCCATAAATGTAGCTCACTGTGCCCATAAATGCGTCTCACTGTGCCCATAAATGCGTCTTACTGTGCCCATAAATGCGTCTCACTGTGCCTATAAATGCAGCTCACTGTGCCCATAAATGCAGTTCACTGTGCCCATAAATGCAGTTCACTGTGCCCATAAATGTAGCCTCACTGTGCCCATAAATGCAGCCTCACTGTGCCCATAAATGCAGCTCACTGTGCCCATAAATATAGCCTCACTGTGCCCATAAATGTAGCCTCACTGTGCCCATAAATACTGCTCACTGTGCCCACAAATACTGCTCACTGTGCCCACAAATACTGCTCACTGTGACCATAAATGTAGCTCACTGTGCCCACAAATACTGCTCACTGTGCCCAAAAATGTAGCTCACTGTGCCCACAAATACTGCTCACTGTGCCCATAAATGCTGCTTACTGTGCCCATAAATGTAGCTCACTGTGCCCACAAATACTGCTCACTGTGCCCATAAATGTAGCTCACTGTACCCATAAATGTAGCTCATTGTGCCCACAAATACTGCTCATTGTGCCTATAAATGCTGCTCACTGTGCCCACAAATACTGCTCATTGTGCCCATAAATACTGCTCATTGTGCCCATAAATACTGCTCACTGTGCCCACAAATACTGCTCACTGTGCCCAAAAATGTAGCTCACTGTGCCCACAAATACTGCTCACTGTGCCCATAAATACTGCTCACTGTGCCCAAAAATGTAGCTCACTGTGCCAACAAATACTGCTCACTGTGCCCATAAATACTGCTCACTGTGCCAACAAATACTGCTCACTGTGCCCACAAATACTGCTCACTGTGCCCAAAAATGTAGCTCACTGTGCCCAAAAATACTGCTCACTGTGCCCAAAAATGTAGCTCACTGTGCCCATAAATGTAGCTCATTGTGCCCACAAATACTGCTCACTGTGCCCAAAAATGTAGCTCACTGTGCCCAAAAATACTGCTCACTGTGCCCATAAATACTGTTCACTGTGCCCAAAAATGTAGCTCACTGTGCCCACAAATACTGCTCACTGTGCCCATAAATACTGCTCACTGTGCCCAAAAATGTAGCTCACTGTGCCCACAAATACTGCTCACTGTTCCCACAAATACTGTTCACTGTGCCCATAAATACTGCTCACTGTGCCCAAAAATGTAGCCTCACTGCGCCCATCATCGATACAGACTCACCATGGTATGTGTCATGGAGCCGGGTCTGTGTTCGGCGGCGCCGTAGCAAGGTCCCGCCCCCCTAGACCGGCTCATGTAATAGGCGGGTTACTGATTTAATCTACTATCACACGAGCAGGTCTGGGGGCGGGACCTTGCTACGGCGCCGCGGAACACAGACCTGGCTCTGTAACACACAGCCTGCATCTCTGTGACACACAAGAGGAGGAGAGAGGGAGGGGAATGCAGCAGCCTCCACTCAAAGCGGCCCCAGTTCAGTCCGGTCCTGCCGCTCTGTGTCCTCCAGCTGATCGCTTCTGGCAGCGATGCAGGCGTTTTTTTACAGAACATCAGAGCGGCACGGAGGGGGGAATCTCTGACCCCCCCCCGCGCCACTCTGATGTCCTGTAAAAAAGCCTGCACCGCTTCTGCCAGAAGCGATCAGCTGGAGGACACAGAGCGGCAGGACCGGACTGAACTGGGGCCGCTTTGAGTGGAGGCTGCTGCATTCCCCTCCCTCTCTCCTCCTCTTGTGTGTCACAGAGATGCAGGCTGTGTGTTACAGAGCCGGGTTGTGTTCCGCGGCGCCTGGAAGCTGTCAGCCTTGTCCACCCCTGCTCCTCACTCGCCCTGCCCTAAATTCCACTCGCAAAATGCGAGCAGGCGAGTGGAATTTTTGAGGGCTGTATATATATATATATATATATATATATATATATATATATATATTTATTTATTTTTTCTGTGTATTTTCATTTTTGTTTCTGATAGCCCTGAAGAAGGAGGAGTCTTTGTTCCCCCAAAGCACATTGGTTTTATAATGCTTTACGACTTTCAATAAAACAACTACATATTCACCTGTGTTCAACTTCCAAAGTGAGTACACCCCTCACATTGTTGTACATATTTTATTCTATCTTTTCATGTGACAACACTGGAAATGACACTTTGCTACAATATAAAATAGTGAGTGTACAGCTTGTATAACAGTGTCAATTTAGAAAAAAATGGGGATGACAGAAAAATTGAGGCAACTATGGACTTTCATGGTACGGGTAAGGACTCACATAACAATGTGTATAGAAAAATATATAAAGATTTATTACAACAAAATAAGAAGGAATCATACAATGAATGAAAAAAAGGGGACACTTAAAAACAAGAGACAATATTGAGATAATACAATACAGAATTATTTCCTATAATTGCACAGTGCAGCACATAGTTATTGGTCCCTGATACCGGAAGAAGCAATATAGTGATATTCGAACTGTCGCAAGATGGCACTCAACATGTTTCGCGGACAAGCCGCTTCTTCAGGAGTATATATTAAGGAAGAGTGTGTCTGTATAGTTGTCTCTGAAGAGGGGGAAATTGGAATAGTTAATATCATGTACATATTGAAGATAGAAAAAAATAAAATAAACAGTGCACCCGGAGACAGCCTGAAAAGCGCCACCCTGATTCTGCCATCAGGGAAGGCGGAGGCATACCAACTCCAAGGAATGCATGTCAGAAAAGGTAATTATGAGAGAATAAATTACACCCATTTATACACCTATACAAAAGAGAGCATATTGTGACTTACCATCTCGAGGGTGCACAAGAGCAAGTGAGGCTAGGGGCCCCAGAGGACAGGGGCAAATTCCCAGGCTGATATGGGAGCCAGAGCAAGGTAAGGTTAGTACTCAAGGGTATATCATAAGCTGTCAACAAAACAGAACATAAATTAAATAAATAAATATAATTTACATGATGTGAGCATCATATCCAAATGGGGCACCTACAAGATTGACATGGGGTGCACCAGATTAACCAGCGTACATGTCATATAAAATAAACCAGAGTACTGGTATGAGGATACATACCAAAGGTTAAACGATCTGCATATGATGGCCTAGGATGCACGAGGTTCTTAACTTGAAAGGAGGGGTATCGAGAGGTGGGTGGGCTGCGGAAGATTATATATATATATATATATATATATATATATATATATATATGTGTATGCATAAAATGCATAGTTTGGTATATAAAGGAACAGAGAACCATGTCTTAAAGTGAGGAAGAAATATTTACCTGGGCCAACAGAACTATGCTAGTATAATGAATAGCCAGCGAGATGACGATTAACTCACAAAAGTAGGATTAAGTGTCAAGAAACATCAAGAAAGCTGTTGATTCTGTAATGTCCAGCTCAATTGCTAAAGCCTGTAGATAAACAGGTACATTTCAGACAGAGCTCAGAGATTATACATCAAGTAATAAGATACAGCAAAAACTGTTAATAAACAGATAGAGAAGGGTCAAAAACGACATGAACAAATCTGCAGAGTAGGTATCTGGATATATACACCTGGCTAGAGCTACCATCACAGAGGCATGGATGGTTGGATCGGGAGACAGGCAACTGAAATCCATATAAACATAAAAAGATATAGATAAAGATTTTTCTGAAAGGCCAAGATAAAAGACGTCCATCCAGAGAGACCATGGAACATACCTGCAAACAGCAAAGGATAAAGAAGAAAACCCAGCAGCCAACACCACCAAACACTCATCAGGCCCCCAATGCACCTAGATCCAATGGACATGATGTCCATTTAAATAGTCTCTGGCTTCGGTCCTGATGACGCCAAACGTATGTGCCGGCCGGCGCCGTACAATTGGCGTCATCGGACCCGATCCTCAACTGAGCATGCGGGCCCCTGAACTAGTTTTTAGACGAGCCACTTCTCTCAGAGATACCCTTACCTCTAGTCATGATACTCTTCCCCAAGCCAGACCCTCCAGACCCCTATGGGGCACTTACCACTGCGGTAACTGTAGCCGCTACCCTTGGGTCACCGAGGGGCAAGGAATTAAGCTCCCGAATGGACAATGGCATCGCCTCCGCTGCCATGCTGATTGTACCACCCAGGGCGTCATCTATTTAATGTCATGTACATGTAAGGCATTCTACGTAGGGAAGACCATACGTGAATTCGGCCAATGTGTCCGTGATCACGTCTACTGTTCAGGTTCTGGAAAAATCCTAACATCAGTAACAAGGCATATAGGCCTACACCATAGATTTGATAACAGTGCAGTATCCTTTTCTGTCCTCGAAGTTGTCCCTCCTCACCCGCGCGGTGGTGATTGGGATAACAAAATTCTAAGGGCAGAAACTTTATGGATCGACAGATTATCGGCCACCATACACCCTGGCATCAATGAGAATAACTCCTATAAGCCTTTTTTGTAGAGGTTGTTGGTTCTTATGTACACGCCACACTTGGTCCGGTCAAGCCCATCACCTTGTATGTGGATTTAAATATACCCATATTGCCAGGGACTGTCCTGCACTCTCTTTACCTGGTTTTTCGCAACCAAGCATATACGCCTTTGTTCCCCTGTATCTGCCCATTTGGTCCTTCACGTTCTCTACCTCATTATATGTGCCCTCTGGGCCTCTTTGTGGCCCACCCCTTTTCCTTCCCTGTTTTTTTCCCCTTTTTGCCCTCCCCATGTTGTGTTTTTTCCTGTCCCTTTTTCTTTATGTCCTTGTAAATCTAGGTTTGTCTGCGCAACTTCTCCTATTTAGTTGCCCTTACAAAGCCATTTATACGTTGGTCTCGATTCCACGTTATATCATTTTCTTCCCATTTTTTCACCTTTTTTATACATATTTCCTCAAAAGTCTAATTGTTAGCATCCATGCTCTTATACCCTATATTATGAGCAACGTGCGACTACACCATCTTTTCAATACACCTGTGCTTCAGTCCAGTGATGGTCATGTTCCTTAGGCTGATATGCGATCTCCCCCTCAGCAGTTCCATGTCCGCCCACCAGATGGTGCTGCAGTGTTTTGGTCTGCCCAGTGGGGACACAAATGGCCGGTCCAATTGTCTGGTGGCTGTCTTTTGAGCCCCCTCTATGTTTAACACTGCTCCCTTGCAGCGTTTACACTGTCGGCTGTCTCTTTGACAGGTTTCCGCCCTTTTGGACACTATGTGCCGTTTTTGCTCTACTGCGCATGCGCGGCGCGCATGCGCAGTTGAGGATCGGGTCCGATGACGCCAATTGTATGGCGCCGGCCGGCGCATACGTTTGGCGTCATCAGGACCAGCGCCAGAGACTATTTAAATGGACATCATGTCCATTGGATCTAGGTGCATTGGGGGCCTGATGAGTGTTTGGTGGTGTTGGCTGCTGGGCTTTCTTCTTTATCCTTTGCTGTTTGCAGGTATGTTCCATGGTCTCTCTGGATGGACGTCTTTTATCTTGGCCTTTCAGAAAAATCTTTATCTATATCTTTTTATGTTTATATGGATTTCAGTTGCCTGTCTCCCGATCCAACCATCCATGCCTCTGTGATGGTAGCTCTAGCCAGGTGTATATATCCAGATACCTACTCTGCAGGTTTGTTCATGTCGTTTTTGACCCTTCTCTATCTGTTTATTAACAGTTTTTGCTGTATCTTATTACTTGATGTATAATCTCTGAGCTCTGTCTGAAATGTACCTGTTTATCTACAGGCTTTAGCAATTGAGCTGGACATTACAGAATCAACAGCTTTCTTGATGTTTCTTGACACTTAATCCTACTTTTGTGAGTTAATCGTCATCTCGCTGGCTATTCATTATACTAGCATAGTTCTGTTGGCCCAGGTAAATATTTCTTCCTCACTTTAAGACATGGTTCTCTGTTCCTTTATATACCAAACTATGCATTTTATGCATACACATATATATATATATATATAATCTTCCGCAGCCCACCCACCTCTCGATACCCCTCCTTTCAAGTTAAGAACCTCGTGCATCCTAGGCCATCATATGCAGATCGTTTAACCTTTGGTATGTATCCTCATACCAGTACTCTGGTTTATTTTATATGACATGTACGCTGGTTAATCTGGTGCACCCCATGTCAATCTTGTAGGTGCCCCATTTGGATATGATGCTCACATCATGTAAATTATATTTATTTATTTAATTTATGTTCTGTTTTGTTGACAGCTTATGATATACCCTTGAGTACTAACCTTACCTTGCTCTGGCTCCCATATCAGCCTGGGAATTTGCCCCTGTCCTCTGGGGCCCCTAGCCTCACTTGCTCTTGTGCACCCTCGAGATGGTAAGTCACAATATGCTCTCTTTTATATATGTGTATAAATGGGTGTAATTTATTCTCTCATAATTACCTTTTCTGACATGCATTCCTTGGAGTTGGTATGCCTCCGCCTTCCCTGACGGCAGAATCAGGGTGGCGCTTTTCAGGCTGTCTCCGGGTGCACTGTTTATTTTATTTTTTTCTATCTTCAATATGTACATGATATTAACTATTCCAATTTCCCCCTCTTCAGAGACAACTATACAGACACACTCTTCCTTAATATATACTCCTGAAGAAGCGGCTTGTCCGCGAAACATGTTGAGTGCCATCTTGCGACAGTTCGAATATCACTATATTGCTTCTTCCGGTATCAGGGACCAATAACTATGTGCTGCACTGTGCAATTATAGGAAATAATTCTGTATTGTATTATCTCAATATTGTTTCTTGTTTTTAAGTGTCCCCTTTTTTTCATTCATTGTATGATTCCTCCTTATTTTGTTGTAATAAATCTTTATATATTTTTCTATACACATTGTTATGTGAGTCCTTACCCGTACCATGAAAGTCCATAGTTGCCTCAATTTTTCTGTCATCCCCATTTTTTTCTAAATTACAGGACGACGGTACTTTATGTCTATTTCTACCATATAGTAGCATTATTTACAACAGTGTAAATTTGCTTTCCCCTCAAAAAAACTCAACACACAGACATTAATGTCTAAACCACTGGCAACAAAAGTGAGTACACCCCTAAGAGAAAATGTCCAAATTGGGCCCAATTAGCCATTTTCCCTCCCCAGTGTCATGTGACGCGTTAGTGTCACAAGGTCTCAGGTGTGAATGGGGAGCAGGTGTGTTAAATTTGGTGTTATCGCTCTCACTCTCTCATACTGGTCACTAGAAGTTCAACATGGTACCTCGTGGCAAAGAACTCTCTGAGGATCTGAAAAAAAAGAATTGTTGCTCTACATAAAGATGGCCTAGGCTATAAGAAGATTGCCAAGACCCTGAAACTGAGCTGCAGCATGGTGGCCAAGACCATACAGCGGTTTAACAGGACAGGTTCCACTCAGAACAGGCCTCGCCATGGTCGACCAAAGAAGTTGAGTGCACGTGCTCAGCGTCATATCCAGAGGTTGTCTTTGGGAAATAGACATATGAGTGCTGCCAGCATTGCTACAGAGGTTGAAGGGGTGGGGGTCAGCCTGTCAGTGCTCAGACCATATGCCGCACACTGCATCAAATTAGTCTGCGTGGGTCATCTCAGAAGGAAGCCTCTTCTAAAGATGATGCACAAGAAAGCCCACAGACAGTTTGCTGAAGACAAGCAGACTAAGGACATGGATTACTGGAACCATGTCCTGTGGTCTGATGAGACCAAGATAAACTTATTTGGTTCAGATGGTGTCAGGCGTGTGTGGCAGCAACCAGGTGAGGAGTACAAAGATAAGTGTGTCTTGCCTACAGTCAAGCAAGGGGGTGGGAGTGTCATGATCTGGGGCTGCATGAGTGCTGCCGGCACTGGGGAGCTACAGTTCATTGAGGGAACCATGAATGCCAACATGTACTGTGACATACTGAAGCAGAGCATGATCCCCTCCCTTTGGAGATTGGGCCGCAGGGCAGTTTTCCAACATGATAACAACCCTAAACACACCTCCAAGATGACCACTGCCCTGCTAAAGTAGCCGAGTGTAAAGGTGATGGACTGACCAAGCATGTCTCCAGACCTAAACGCTATTGAGCATCTGTGGGGCATCCTCAAATGGAAGGTGGAGGAGCGCAAGGTCTCTAACATCCACCAGCTCTGTGATGTCATCATGGAGGAGTGGAAGAGGACTCCAGTGGCAACCTGTGAAGCTCTGGTGAACTCCATGCCCAAGAGGGTTGAGGCAGTGCTGGAAAATAATGGTGGCCACACAAAAATATTGACACTTTGGGTCCAATTTCGATATTTTCACTTAGGGGTGTACTCACTTTTGTTGCCAGCGGTTTAGACATTAATGGCTGTGTGTTGAGTTATTTTGAGGGGACAGCAAATTTACACTGTTATACAAGCTGCACATTCACTACTTTAAATTGTAGCAAAGTGTCATTTCTTCAGTGTTGTCACATGAAAAGATAGAATAAAATATTTACAAAAATGTGAGGGGTGTACTCACTTTTGTGAGATACTGTATATAGCATAATATCCATGTACGGAAATAAAGATTAAGGGGATAAAAATTGTTTACATGTCATATATGTCGAATCACATGCAATTTCCCCCGTCGCTCCTGTGTGTAGAAAAGGAAGCGCTATCTAGTGGGTAGATTATTAAAATTGTTTTAACTCGTATAGCGTTTGTTAACCCCAAAAAAAAAAAAAAGATCATCTTCCCTTAAAGCATGTTATACAGCACAGTGCTTGTGCTGTGTAATTTGGCCCCCTGTAACACCTAAAATACCTGGCTGATCCTGACTGGCTATACTCTTCCCCCTGTATGCTGACTCCGATATATCAGGGCTGCTGAGCCCTGACACCGTTGTCAGTGTACGTGCCTCCGTCAGCCGCAGCTCTGCTCTCCTGTGTCTCCTCTGTCCTCATCCCTTCTCCCCTCCCTGTCTGCTCGTACTAGTGCCCCTAACTCCTGCTGCTCTCATATTTGCAGCTAAATCCTCCCATCCCCTCTGTACTATAATAATTAATGCCCCTGTGTAATGTAAAACCATATGCCGATCTGTACCTATATGACGGTGGCTCCCGGCGCTCAGCTGACTGTCGGCTCTCTCTCTCCCCCTTCTCCCCGGCTGATGTCAGCGGGAGGGCTCAGCCCCGCCCACTGGAACTGTAAGCCGAGAGAGAAGAGAGCCGACAAGTCAGCTGAGCACTGGGAGCAGAGCTTATATAGGTATAATCCGGCAGATTTTTTACAATACACAGGGACAGGGACACTTATTATTTTGATACAAAGGGGATGGGAGGATTTGAAATAAGAGGGTTAACAACCACTTTAAAGCGGTGTTCCGGCCGAAATTATACTTTTTAAATAAAAATACCCCTATAATACACAAGCCTAATGTATTCTAGTAAAGTTAGTCTGTAAACTAAGGTCCGTTTTGTTAGTTTATAGCAGTAGTTTGTTATTTTATAAACTTACAGCAGGCCGTTGCCATCTTAAGTGTGGGCATCTGAAGCCAGACTGTATTTCTTCCTGAATCTCATCCTTGCAGATCTCGCACATGCTCAGTGCAGCACAAGCAGTGTAATAGGTTTCAGGTCAGGTTTCCATAGCAACGGCAGTGTCAGAGGAAGTTGCCGCCCCTTCCCAGGAGGCATTGCAAACAGGACATGATGCGATGGGCCGCGGCCAGGGAGGAGGAAGTGAAAAATGAATACAGCAGATATACAGTAGGTGCTGAGAGAAAAAGTAAAAAAATATCCAATTCGTTTACAGTGCACACTTTGGTGAGGAATGCTGAAGAGTTGTAAAAGTGGGTGGAACTCCACTTTAAGTGCATATAAACTGATCAGCCATAACATTATGACCCCTGGCAGGTAAAGGGAATATCTTGTTACAATGGCATCTGAAAATTGGTGTGATATATTAGGCAACAAGTAAACTTGTTCTCCGTGAAGTTGCTGTGATGAAAGCAGAAAAAAAAATGGGCATCGCAGGTTGTTGTGTATGGGACTGTGAAGCCCATGGTGACCCGTGTCCACAGCCAAAAGCTTCTACAATGGTCACATGAACATCAGAACTGGACTATGGAGCAATGGAAGAAGGTGGTCTGGTCTGATGAACCATTTTTTCTTTTACATCATGTGGATGGCCGGGTGCGTGTGCGTCGCCCGGGGAAGCGATGGCACCAGGATGTGGTATGTGTGATGCTTTGGACAATGTTCTGCTGGGAAACCTTGGGTCCTGCCATTCATGAGGATGTTACTTTGGTATCCATGCTTCAATGGGTCAGGGTTGTTTTAGAAAAAAGGGGGGCCATACTCAATATTAGGTGGGTGGTCATTTATGGCTGATAGGTGTATGGTCAAATGCAAAATCTGCAGTGTCCTGGTCTCGCCGATGATAGGAAATCATGACCCCTGGAGGTGCCCGTAGGGCTGGGGAAGATGTAGAGGTGGTCCGCCCCCAAGCTGACATCACTTCCACCCTTTACCCACGGGGTCCCGAAAACGTCTCCTCCAGCGGCCGTGATTTTCTATCATTGGCGGGACCGGGACACTGCAGATTTGGCATTTGACCAGATGTGTAGTTACAGTGAGGGGGAAAAAGGTATTTGATCTCCTGCTGATTTTGTACATTTGCCCGCTGACAAAGAAATTATCAATCTATCATTTCACTAGTAGGTTTATTTTAACAGAGAACAAAAATATCCAGAAAAACGCATTTCAAAAAAGTCATAAATTGAAGAAAATTCCTGATTCCCTGCTTTGCTCAGTGGATTGATCCGCTAGTTCTTATGTCACCTGTGTCCTGTAATGATGTAGAGGGCTACCAGGAGAAACCACAGTGCTCAGAGGGGGTTTAGGAATCCTTACAGTGGTTCTAAAAAGGTACTCTCTGTATTAAGGTAAGAAATGCCCCACTACTTGTCCTATCCACCCCATCCCTAAACACTTATATGACTCTACTTCAGAACATACTGATGGCATCGAGAGCTATAGGTACCTGCTTCTGTCAGTCAATATTCCGTGGGGGGAGGGAATAGGAGTATCGCTTACTGGAGTTTTGTGTGTCTATGGACACACACAGCCCTGCTTGGGAGGGCAGCCCTGCACCTGGCTGGCTAAGGAGGCACCTGGAGAAGCAAACGCTGCCGGTGGAAGACTGCTAGAGAAGGAGCTTTCTGCACAATATCGTTGCATAGAGCAGGTAGGTATAACCTCTTATTTAACCTCTTGGTGTCTGCGCTATAGCTGAATGACAGCCACAGCGCTGCAGGGCTCGCGCGGCGCACGCTGTGATCGCTGAGTCACTGAGACTCGGGTGATCACAGATCCGGTCCCGGCCCCTTACCACGTGATCAGCTGTCAGCCAATGACAGCTGATCCCATGATGTAAACAAAAGCTTATTAATCGGGTTTTACCAGCTTATGTGCAAGGGACATTGGTCCCGAAGAGGAAGAGGCAATTCTGCCTCATCTGTGCCACCAGTACCCCCTGCCAGTGCCCACCAGTGCCACCTATCAATGCCCATGAGTGCCACCTATTAATGCCCACCAGTGGTGCCAATCAGTGCCACCTAGCAGTGCTGCCTATCAGTGTAACTAACCAGTGCTGATCAGTGCCCATCACTGCCACTTATCGGTGCCCATCAGTGCCGCCTCATCAGCGTACATCAATGAAAGAGAAAAATTACCTGTTTGCAAAATTTAATAACAAAATATAATTTTTCTTTTCAAAATTCAGTCTTTTTTCATTTTTTTTTAACAAAATATAAAAACCACAGAGGTGATCAAATACCAGCAAAAGAAAGCTCTATTTGTGGGGAAAAAAAATTTAATTTGGGTACAGTGTTGTATGACCGCGCAATTGTCATTCAAAGGGTGACAGCGCTGAAAGCTGAAAATTGATCTGGACAGGAGGGGGGGGGGGGGGGGGGTTTAAGTGCCCAGTAAGCAAGTGGTTAAAGAGGTTGTATACCTTCCCTTATGATATGTACCTATAGGTAAACCTAGAATAAGGCTTATGTATAGGTACTCTCCTAAACGTTCGCCGTTTAGGAGATATTTACTGTATACTGCAGCGATGATGTCATCGGTGCATGCACTCTGAAAGAACGGCCGCCCATGCTGTTTCTTCAGGGGTGTGTGCCATGACCGGCGGCCAGAGTCTGGGGCCTCGGAAAGGAAGACGGGCAAAGATAGATGTGGCCTGCAGCGGAGACGACACGGGCTTCGTTTGCAGGTGTCACATAATGTGCTAGTATGCGTTGAATACTAGCACATTATGCCTTTACTTTGCAGGAAAGAAAAAAAAGGGGGGGAAAAAAAAACAGAGTTTACTTCCACTTAAAAAAAAAACAAAAAAAAACAGCCTTTGCCTGGTGCAAATTACAGCGCCAGAAATCTGCTGTTTCCCACAATATTTTGTAGGGTGTATGTAGGAATCCTGGCTGTTGGATGAGAAGATCTGGCTCCCAGTCAGCGTTCAAATTCATCCCAAAAGCGTCTACATACTTTTTGCTATATAGGTACCATGCTGTGAAAAAAGTATTTACCCCCTCCTTGATTTTTTTGCATATTTGTGTCACACTTAAATGATTCAGATCATCATATGTTAATATTATATAAAGATAACCCGAGTAAATACAAAATGCACTTTTTTAAATGATGAATTTATTGATTAACCATTTACCCACTGGGCACTTAGACCCCCTTCCTAACCAGCCCATTTTTCAGCTTTCGGTGCTCTCACACTTTGAATGACAATTACTCAGTCATGCAACACTGTACCCAAATGAATTTTGTGTCCTTTTTTTCACACAAATAGAGCTTTCTTTCGGTGGTATTTAATCACTGCTGGGTTTTTAAATTTTTGCGCTATGAATCAAAAAATACTGAAAATTTGGTAAAAAAAAATAAATAAATTCTTTGTTTCTATTAAAATTTATTGCAGAGTATTGGCGAGTACTGGCAGAGTATTGCAGTGTTGCACATTATTGATAGAGTATTGCACAGTGGTGGCAGAGTAGGCAGTGTATTGCACAGTGGTGGCAGAGTAGGCAGTGTATTGCTGTCACTGACCAGTGCTGTGGGCACTACACATCCAGCCCACAGCGCTGGTCCCATCTCATCCCTTTCCGCTTCTCCCCTCTCACTGTACCGATCGGTACAGAGAGGAGAGGGAGGAACTGGCATCATGGCGTGACGCCGGTTTGTGTACATGTGATCGCTCCGTCATTTGACGGATCAATCACATGGTAAACGGCCGCTATCGTGATTCGTGATGCGCCGGGTCCTCGGGACCCGGCGGTCACGGATGTTCCCGAGTGTGCGCCCCAGGGGGCGCGCGGGAGCAAGTTTCTGGGAGGACGTCCACTCAGGATAAGCCGACCGCGCTGTAGCCGTCTTTCGGCTATGGCCCGGTCGGCATGTGGTTAAAGGAAAAAAGCTGTCCAATCCTGCCTGGCCCTATGTGAAAAAGTAATTGCCCCCTAAACCTAATAACTGGTTGTACCACCCTTGGCGGCAACAACTGCAATCAAACATTTGAAATAGCTAGCAATGAGTCTTTCACATCACTGTGGAGACATTTGGCCCACTCTTCTTTGCAGAATTGTTTTAATTCTTCTTAAGTTTTCTGTTTAAGGTCATGTGACAGGCTCTCAATCAAAAAAGAAAAGTTCACCTTTGCACACTTTTTTTTTTTTCTTTCTAAATTCCAGCTCCCCTTTGCCTCAATATGGCATTCATGTACTTTTTTTTTTGCAAAAATATCAAAGCTTTCCATTAAATCTACAGTTACTTTCTCTTCTTGTCCTAATCCACGTTTAACCGCTTCCCGACCGCCTCACGCAGATATACTGCGGCAGAATGGCACGGGCAGGCAAAATCACGTACCTGTACGTGGCCCTTTAATTGCCTGCCTGTGGGTCGCGCGCGCGCGCCGCCAGCGGCACGCTCGCGACCCGGTCGGGAGCTCCGTGACCCCGGCCGCGGGACCAGCGGACCCGATCGCCGATGGTGTCCCGCGATCGGGTCACAGAGCTGAAGAACAGGGAGAGGTCTGTGTAAACAAACCTCTCCCCGCGCTTCCTACTCTGCCTGTCATTGATCGGCTGTTCCCGGTCATCGGGAAAGCAGATCAATGACGTCAGACGTCAGCCCAGCCCCCTAATGTAAAAAAACACACACACGTCACAGCCCATAACCCCCTCCCCTCCCCCTAGTGGTTAACTCTTTCACTACAACTGTCATTTATACAGGAATCAATGCATTTAAATAGCATTGATTGCTGTATAAATGACAATGGTCCCAAAAATGTGTCAAAAATGTCCTCTGTGTCCGCCATAATGTCGCAGTCACAATAAAAATCGCTGATCGCCGCCATTACTAGTAAAAAAAAATATTAATAAAAATGCTATAAAACTATCCCCTATTTTGTAAACGCTATAACTTTTGCGCAAACCAATCAATAATCGCTAATTGCGATTTTTTTTTACCAAAAATATGTAGAAGAATACGTATCGGCCAAAACTGAGAAAAAAAAAAGTTTCTTTATATATTTTTTGGGGATATTTATTATAGCAAAAAGCAAAAAATATTGCATTGTTTTCAAAATTGTCGCTCTATTTTTGTTTATAGCGCAAAAAATAAAAACCACAGGGGCGATCAAATACCACCAAAAGAAAGCTCTATTTGTGGGAAAAAAAGGACTCCAATTTTGTTTGGGAGCTACGTCGCACGACTGCGCAATTGTCAGTTAAAGCGACGCAGTGCCGAATCGCAAAAAGGTGCCTGGTCCTTTTGCTGCCAATTGGTCCGGGGCTGAAGTGGTTAAATATGTATAAAGATGGCCATAAACTATACAATCTGATTGTATATTTAGTAAGAAGGGTGATCACTGATTGATTGCATTTCATTTAAAAAACGTGTACCTGGGAATGGGTGGGTGGATGATGCAGGGTGTGTGCTAATGAGGTCAGCTGGTCAACTCTTTTCTGTGTCATGACCTAAAGTCTGATCAGGAAGAAGACATTACTAATGGAAACGTCTGGAAACGTGGATTAGGACAAGAAAAGTAAGTGCCCCTTGTGATGTGGGAGGCCCACATGGCGGTCATAAGGGGCACGCTGATCCGGATAGGAGCTCGACTTAAGCGTGAAAGAAACCGCCGCACAGAAGAACTCATGGCATTGATCCATAATTTAGAAAGTAAGCACAAGGCGAGTCTAGCCCAGGCCACATTCCAGGACCTTCTTAAGGCCCGAGAGGAACTACATGGTATACTGTTCCACAAAACGAAACAGAAGTTGGCATGGGCGCGGCGTACCATGTATGAATTCTCAAACAAACCTGGTACATTACTAGCAAGGGCTCTACGGGGTCCGCGTACTAAGACTTATATTCCCCACATTCTAACGCCGTCTGGCCAACGGCTGCATGTCTCTTCAGACATCGCCAAGGAATTTCATTCTTACTACAAAAGTCTTTACAACTTAGAGAAGCCACACATCTCAGACCCATCGGGGGAAAGCCCATTAACCCCTCGGTCGTATATAGCAGCGTCGGGCATGCCCTCACTGCCTGGAACCGTGCAGGAGGAGATGGAGGAGCCGATTACAGTTATGGAGCTGGGTGAGGCTCTGGCCACTTCCAAACCCAAAAAAGCACCGGGCCCTGACGGCTTAACCCCAGCTTACTATAAAACTTTCTTTGACACTCTAGCGCAACCGTTGGTCGCCGCCCTTAACTCCATTACAGAAGGGAATTCTTTCCCAGAGGACTCCTTGAGAGCCTTTATCTCCCTCATCCCGAAGGAGGGGAAGGACCTCTCGCAGTGTGGGAATTTCCGCCCTATCGCTCTCTTGAACACGGACCTAAAGCTCTTCGCCAGAATCCTAGCAAACAGGCTACTCCCACATATCCCCAATATCATTCATAGGGACCAGGCAGGCTTTGTCCCGATGAGAGAGCCTCGGGATAACACTATCCGGGTGCTCAATCTGCTTCATGCTGCCAAGACATCCAATCGAGCCCTTCTCCTGCTGTCCACTGACGCGGAGAAGGCGTTCGATCGTGTTGACTGGTCATTTATCCGGGCCACCTTAGAACACATTGGTCTGAAACCCTCCATGTTGACCTGGATCCTGTCCCTATACACTAACCCGACGGCATTGATTAAAGTCAATGAGACGAGATCCGACTTTTTACGCATACGCAATGGCACACGCCAGGGGTGCCCTCTATCACCACTAATCTTCATCCTTTCATTGGAGCCGCTCCTGTGCCACATTCGGGCAGATGCAGGCATTGTGGGCTACCCCAAACCCTCGGGGAGCCACAAGGTGGCCGCGTTTGCAGATGACCTAATCTTTTTCGTCACAGAACCCCTCACGTCACTCCCCAACTTGCTCCAATCCCTGCAAACATACGGCACCCTCTCCCTCTTTCAAATTAATTTGACAAAGTCCTCCATCCTGAACATAACAGTAGGGAATGACACTGCACGGCGTCTGAGACAAACCTTCCCGCTGAAATGGGCAAAAGACCGCATTCGGTATTTGGGGGTGGACATCACCTCAGACACCAAAGGCCTATACGAGGCCAACTTCGCACCAATGCTCGACCGTCTTAAGGCAGACCTTTTGCGCTGGCACACACTCACTTTGACGTGGTTCGGACGCTGTAATGCTCTAAAGATGACTCTACTACCCAAGGTCCTTTACGTAATGCAGGCGTTGCCCATCCGCCTGCCCCCAACTTTCTTTAAACATTTGGAAGCCATGTTTCGGGGCTTTATATGGTCACACTGCAAGCCACGCATAAAGTTGCAGCTCTTGCACAGGGCAAAAAGTGATGGTGGGCTTGGCCTCCCGGATATGAAGGCTTACTACAGGGCGGTCCACCTCACCAGGATAGCGGACTGGCACTGTCATGCCAGGGCGAAACACTGGGTAACCATGGAGGGGGAAGACTCAGAGGGCACGCTCAGGAGCCGGCCATGGATCGCCGCCCCCCTGCCAAAGGAATTGGCGGACCACCCCACACTGGGAAGCACCCTTTCGGTGGCAAGAGATGCCTTTAAGCATTCCACTATGTCACCTACACCCTCACCTATGGTGCCAGTGTTGGGTAACCCAGAATTTGTCCCGGGCCTACAGAGCCCCACTCTCCAACGCTTGGCGACGGGCACCAGACTACACTTGTGCGATTTTATAGGATCAGATGGCCGACTCACCTTAGAAGCAGGGACATTGGCAGCGGACCCCCCTCTGGACTTCTGGAGCGGTTTTCAGCTCCGGAACTTTTTGCGCAGTTGCATGCGGAAACCGGGCATCTCTCGTCCACTCACAGAATTCGAGCGCATTTGCCATCGTGGGGAGCCAGAACGCCATTGTCTTTCGCTCATCTACTCCTCTCTAACCCAATCAATAGAGGGATCTACACCCCCCTTTATAACTAAGTGGGAGACGGAACTTAATATGCACTTTACGGGCGAACAAAGACAAAAAATCCTGCACTTCGCACAGAAGGCGTCCATCGCCACCAGAGTCCAAGAGACCTGCTACAAGATTACCACTCGCTGGTACAGAACACCCACTACCCTGCACCGTATATTTCCACAGGTTTCAGACCGCTGCTGGCGTTGCGGGACTGAAGCTGGCACGATGCTGCATATATTCTGGTCCTGCCCCAAACTTACCCCTTTTTGGCGAGGGGTGACTGACACAATCAGACACCTGACCAATGTCTCCCTAGAAGGGAACCCGGCGGCCTGTCTGCTACACATGACAGAACGACCCATTAAAAAATATAAAAAGTCTTTGACCATTCAACTTTTGAATGCGGCCAAGGCATGCATCCCGCTGTGTTGGAGATCGGAGAACCCACCGGCAAGGCCCCTCTGGTTCGCTAAAGTTAACGAATTGAGAGACATGGAGGACATCTCAGCCACTCTGTACGATAGGGAGGAGGCCTTCCGTGAGACCTGGAGACCCTGGCAGTATTTCATATACACAGAGGAATATCTCCAAGAAGTGGCACGCAGTCCTGGACCCCACAGGCAGACCTCCCTACCGATGCCCCCCGGGCAGAGGACACCACCTTCCTCTTAATTTGCTTGCTCCCCCTTTTCCCCCTTTTCCTGCTTCTCCCACCCTCAAGATCTACCCCCCCACCCCCCTCCCCGTAAGTAGTATTTCACCTTTTCTCAAGTTGCCACCCACACACGAGTCCATAGGAAGATACTGATTAAAACCTGGTAATAGCGAGACCGGAAGGTCGCCCATGTGTGGGGCGTATAGATGATCGTACTAACATACTCACAAATAAAATAAGTAATAGCTTATTCAGACCAGTGACTGTTTTACCTAACGGATTTACGACCGTTCATAAGCAGGGTAGAACGTTGAACAAGTAGCCTATGCGTTCCTGTACACTGTAATGTTGCCTTAGCACTGTATCTCTTTATACTGTTTATTATATACTGTTTATTAGGCAAGAAGCAGGCTCAGTCGACCCGCCAAATGTTGCCTGAACACTGTCACATCTTCTAACTCCCTGTCCTACCATTTGTATTGTAATCGGTTGGATATGTTCTATGTTGTATTTTTGTTATGCAATTTACTTTGAAATAAAGGAATTAAAAAAAAAAAGAAAAGTAAGTGACTGTGGATTTTAAGGAAAGCTTTGATATTTTTGCAAAAAAAGTACATGAATGCTATATGTAGTGTGACAATTATGTAACTATATATATATATATATATATATATATATCCCCCTGATGAAGGAAAACATATACCAATCATTTCCGAAACATGTTGGGATACATGCTTTGAATCTTCACGGACCGACCTCAGTTTGACTCTGGCAGTACCTGGATTATTCTCCTTGGGTTTGGCACACACACACACACACACACATTATATATATATATATATATATATATATATATATATATATATATATATATATATATATATATATATATATATATATATATATATATATATATTATACACACACATATATATAACTTGATTCCTTGGTATACTTTGTATATTTAAACAATATTGTTTATGGTTATGTTTACACATATTATTATGCTGTATAGCCAATAAAAGCGTCACTATGTTGCCTTTTACCTACTTTTCTACTCCCATTTTCTGACTCAAAAGTCCAAGGTGGCTGACCCTACTGTATTTGATGCATTATCCTTTTCACATAAATGCTATATTGGTGCATAGGGGAGCTGGAATTTAGAGGAAAAAAAATGTACAAAGGTGAACTTACCCTTTAAGTTCGGACTTTGACTAGGCCACTCCAAAATCTTCATTTTGTTTTTTTTTTTAGCCATTCAGGAGGTGGACTTGCTGGTGTGTTTGGGATCATTGTCATGCGGCATAACCCAAGTGTGCTTGAGGTCACAAACTGATAGCCGGACATTCTCCTTCAGGATTTTCTGGTAGAGCGCAGAATTCATGCTTCCATCAATGATGGATAATCGTCAAGGTCCTGAAGCTGGAAAGAAGCCGCAGACCATGACACTACCACCACCATGTTTGACTGTTGGTATGAGGTTCTTTTTATGAAATGCTGTGTTAGTTTTATGCCAGATGTAACGGGACGCACACCTACCAAAAAGTTAAACTTTTGTCTCATAAGTCTACAGAATATTTGCCCAAAAGTCTTGGGGATAATCAAGATGTTTGTGGCAAATGTGAGATGAGCCTTTGTGTTCTTTTTGGCCAGCAGTGGCTTTCACCTTGGAACTCTCCCATGGATGCTATTTTTGACCAGTCTCTCATTCTTGAATCATGGACACTGATCTTACCTGAGGCCAGTGAGGCCTGCAGTTCTTTAGATGTTGTTCGGGGTTCTTTTATGACCTCCTGGATGAGTTGTCGTCATGCTCTTAAGGCCCATATACACGATCAGACTTTTTAACATCAAACATGCAAATTAGTTGTTTTGAGGCAACATCCAACATCCAACCGTGTGTACGCTCCATCGGACGGACTTTTGTTGGCTGTGCGAATGGACAAACTTTCCAGCAACAAAAGTCAGATGGAGCAAAGTCCGATCGTGTGTACAGAAAACCATCAGACCTTTGTACAAAGTACAAACACGCATGCTCAGAACCAATTCAAAAGATCAGCCAACAATACAGAAGTTGACCAAAGGTGGCGGTAAAGAGCAGAAAAACCACGTGATTTGGTGAAAGTTGGCTGAAAAAGTCCTGCCGTGTGTATGCAATACAAGTTCAGGCCTGATGCCCTTTGTACAAAAATCCTAGGAAAGTTTGTACAAAGTCCTATGGTGTGTATGAGGCTTTTGAGTAATTTTTGTATGCCGGCCACTCCTGAGAAGGTTCAGCACTGTTCCACGTTTTCTCTATTTGTGGATAATGGCTCTTGCCGTGGTTTGCTGGAGTCCCAAAGCCTTAGAAATGGCTTTGTAACTTTTTCCAGACTGATACAATTACTTTTGTTTGTTATCCGTTCTTGAATTGCGTGATGTGTTGCTTTTTGAGATCTTTTACTTTGTCAGACAGCTTCTACTTAAAGTGTAATTCACCATTACAGAAAGTCTGTATTGTGACCTTACACTGGACCCTCCTCCCCATCCCACCCGGTCACACTGTACCACCAGTCCAGGGATTTGAAATCTTCACGGCCTAATCTGGTGTCCGTATTGCTTAGCCAGGAGGGATTACATGGATTCTAATTGGTCAGCACCATCACATGGACCAATCAGAAGCTGTCTAGCCCATACTGTCAGCACTGCAAGGAGAGGAGAGAAAGCCGCAGATATTTCAAATCCCCAGACTGGTGATACAGCTTTTTGGTGTCTGACAGAGGGGCAATTTGGTACAGCAGGACCGGGCGGGAGGGGGTCCAGTGTAAGGTCACCTTACAGGTTTTCAGTAAAGGTGACCTTACACTTTAAGAGATTTCTTAAGGCCTTGGTGTAGTAAGTGAAATTTAACTCTGCTGCTACTTTTTCACATAGGGCCAGGAAGGTTTCGACAGCTTTTTTTTACCACCACTTCAAATCCATGAAATTAGAATCCAGAGTTCCAGATTAGGTTCCAAGGATTAAAACCTATTTAGGGAGTATGCATGTGGAAGTTTTTTTATTTTTATTTTTTTTAAATACCGTGGGCTGGTATGCTCTATGCTATTGACATTTTTGTTGTCCACATGCCAAGATCAATAAAGCTCTCTAAGAAAGAGAAAACGTGGATGCCTATCAGGCTGGCAAGGGATTTAAAAAGATTGCCAAATGATTTGAGATCAATCATCCTAATGCAAGGAAAACTATATACAACTGTTTTTTTGTTGTGGTTTCAAAGGCATTTTTTTAAATTAAGAAATGAACATGTTCTGTGCAATGGTATTACACAGAGCAGCCCCAACTTTCTCTTCTTGGGTCCCCCATTGGAACTCTTTGCTCCTCATCTTCTGTGTCTGCCACCATGGCAAATGCTTTCTATGGGGACAGACGTGTGGGTGTGATCCTGAGCCAGAACATTTGCACCCATCGACACACAGTGCTGGTCAGCCCTGCCCCCCCCCCTCTTTGCTCACATGATTTGACTAACAGCAACAGGAGCCAATGGCTCCTATTGCTCTCAACCAAGCTTGTGAGAGAAGAGAGGAGACCGACATAAGGGCACAGCGTTGGATCGATTCGATACAGGACTGGTGAGTGTTTGGTGGGTGAAGGGCACAGCAAAAACATTTTTTACCTTAAAGCGGTGTTTCAGCTAAAAAAATTTTTTTTTAAAAGTCAGCAGCTAAAAAAAAAGTAGCTGCTGACTTTTAATAAGTACACTTACACTCCCAGGGCGCCCGCGATGTCAGTCGTGGAGGCAGAGATGTCCCTCGGCGCTCCGGTCCCAGCGCCACCATCCTCAGTAAGGGAAACGGGCAGCGATTGATGCCCGTTTCCTACTGCGCATGCGCGAGTCGTCGCGCGGCGCTTTGTGAATGGGGAACGCGATGTGTTGTGGGACACAGTTCCCATAACACACCGCACCCCATTCACTAGAAGACGGCGCTAGGAGCAGAAGACAGAACAGCTCCGCGGAACAGGAAGAGGCAGATTAGGACGATCTGCCTAGCAACAGCCATTTCTGGTAAGTAAAAAAAAAAATATATTTTTTTTTTTCCATTTTAAATTTTTATTAACATTTTTATCAAGTTTTTTTTTTTTCAGGATGGCCCTCCACTTTAAGAACCATTTTAATAGTCCTCAAAAATTTAAGAGCTGACTAACAGATGCCCAAAAAGAAGTCTCCAAGAACCCCAAAATGTAATTGCATGGTGTTCAGGTAATTCTTCAAACAGTTGGGGTCAAAGTGCATAAATATCTACAGTCAAAAAGACGTTGCACCAATTCAACCTGCAGGAGAGGTGTGTAGAGAAAAAGCCTTTGCTGTCTAAAAAATAACAGAGCAAAATTACAGTTTGTCATTGAACATACAGGACAAAAAAGACTAGGCCTTCAGGAATAATGTGCTGAGGACTGATCAGACAGAGTTGATTGGGTCACAGTGATAGACATGTTTGCCACAAAGCGAAGGCTAATGCCGCGTACACACGACCGGAATTCTCGTCGGAAAAAGCTCTGTTTTTGCCGTCGGAATTCCGACGGAATTTCGCTCAAACTGTCTTGCCTACCCACGGTCACATCAAATTCCGACGGTCCATAAAACCACGACATACAACACGTTCAACAGCACTATAAAAGGGAAGTTTAATGCTTCCAATTGTTTCCGAGCATGCGTCGGAATTTTGCGTGTCGGAATTACATACACACGATCAAAAATCCGATAGAAAGGTTTTCCGTCTGAAAAAGAGGCTCTCAATCCAAAGTCCGTCGGAAATGCCAACAGAAAAAGACCGATGGGTATACACACGGCCAACACAGAACTTCCCCAATGCGCGCTTGTGGCGGTGCGCAGAGGGGAAGTAAACAGGAGGATGTCCAGGGACGCCCTCCCGGCAATTGGCGTCCAAGCTGTAGACGTCTTTCATCTATAGCGTGGGCGCGAAATGGTTAACTAAAGAATGTGACTGCTTTTATTTACGCCATATCCCCGCTAAGGGTCCGATCAGGTCCACCTGAAAAACTGACAGGCGAACCTGATCAGACAGCCCGTGTGAAAGGGACCAAGCAAGGAGATTACAAATAATTTTAATTAAGAAAAAAAAAAAAAAAGTAAGTTTTTTACTTTTAAAAAAGAAATAAAAATCAAAAGCTATTATATTAAAAAAAAAAAAAAAAAAAAAAGTGCAATACTCTGCAATACATTTTAATAGAAACAAAGAGTTTATTTATTTGTTTACCGAATTTTCTGTATTTTTTGATTTATAGCGCAAAAAATAAAAAACCCAGCGGTGATTAAATACCACCAAAAGAAAGCTCTATTTGTGTGAAAAAAAGGACAAAAAAATTCATATGGGTACAGTGTTGCATGACTGAGTAATTGTCATTCAAATTGTGAGAGCACCGAAAGCTGAAAATTGGTCTGGTTAGGAAGGGGATTTAAGTGCCCAGTGGTTAACATTGCATTAGCATTGTTAGAGGTGTTGCAATACCAACGGCCGCCACAAGATGGCGCCATATTACAGAAGGACTTCAGAAAGCTGCAAAGCCGCGGCCTAAATTACTGGCCGACGCGGCCCGATGCGATCGCACGGCGGGGGTCGGGGTCCACAGGCAGACAGGATACCGCAGCTGTGTCGCCCCAGGACCCCAAATCTAGTCGCAAATGCGACCTGGCCACCAGAGTTTGTCGAGCCCTGGTGTAAAACCCAGTTTATTAAGAAAGTAAAAGAGCAATTACACTTACAACAAGTGAATATTTTGAGAGCCTTAAGTCTGGTGCACCGGCTGGACGCACACAGACAAACCCATCCTTCCTGGATCTCCAACCACAGACACAAGGTGACGTCAGCGCGTCGCTCCGCCCTGCGCGTTTCGTAATAGAATTACGTTGTCCAGGGGCATGGTTCATGAGGTGGATTGAAGAGTGCGGGGTATTCTGTCCATGCTCTGGAGGCTGTGCACTAAAAGAGATCAGCAGGCTCACTATTTGAAGATTTTTTTATTTATGGATGGACTTTTTAATTAATTGTTTACAAGCTTAGTTCTGCACGGATGGAAGCTATTTGATGAATACATATAATTTTGGACTTTAAGGCTAACAATTTCTGTTGCCCAGTGTCACTTCCGTGAGGACTTTTTATTTCATGGTTTCTAAATATGATTCATACAGTTTATATGGGGTTATGTTTAATGTTTTCACATATTGTTTAAGGTCACTAATTCAGTTTTTCAGTGTCATTTCTGTAGGGACTTTTGCATGGTCCTTTCATTTATGATTTGTATAGCACATATGTGTATGGGTTTATGGTCTAACTATTTCCACACATTTTGCTGCCACATATAAATTGCACTTTTCCATCAGTCGCGGCTATCGCGATTTTGGTCACATGCACATATTTTTTATGTGTTTTTGGTTTAGCGCAATTCTTTATTTATTTTTACTGTAGTTATGTTTTACAGCACAGTTGCAGCTTCCAATAGGTCTCTATAGAAGGCCTATAACCCCAGCTATTTATACACCTTGAGCGTATCTACCGTAGCGCAGTTTATTTTTCCATTTGGGTGCAATGTCTGCTCTGACAGCTCTGGAATTCTGAAGTAAATAATTGTTTTTGCCAGGTTTTCACTACATACAAACTTTTAATAGGTCGATCTCTGGCGTGACAGCCCAATCCTTTGGCAGCACAACCCCCTTTCAGTTGACCATTTGCACGGAACACTTGCCATGTTCTGGCTTAGCAAGGACCAAAAGCATTTAGAGACCGCACTAAGAACAAGAAAGCACCAAGGACCCCACTATTCGTTCTCGTCAAAGCGTCTTTTATTATATCCTCCTGAAAACCCATTTGCAAGTCTAGAAGGAGGCTTAAGATCAAGTAAGAGGAAGATATGGGCGGTTTTGTGTGCAAAAATGCCCAAATCCTGCAGTTTTAACACTATGCTCAATTGACCAGTACACGTTCGTA
This sequence comes from Lithobates sylvaticus, assembly GCA_028564925.1. NCBI lineage: Eukaryota > Metazoa > Chordata > Amphibia > Anura > Ranidae > Lithobates > Lithobates sylvaticus. The sequence goes on along the minus strand of CM053026.1, from coordinate 739,792,684 downwards.
TGCCACTTTCCTAGACTTGTATGTTGATAATAAATGTTACTGAATCACATAGAACATACAAGGCCTTAAAAGCATAACACCACCATAGTGACAACGTTAACACTGCAAGGCAGGAGAGGAAAATCAGTCAAGTTTGTAACCATTTTTTTAAACCAGGGTGTTCCATAAACGCACATGCAGACACGACGGGAAATTATCCACACTTGGAATATGACTAGTTTGGGGAATGCTGTCCTAAACCTTTCATTATACTTCTACATCCAGCCACGCTCCAATCACATAACCAATTCTTTTCTGCCCCATGGCAATCCCCTGGGATCAAAAGCCTGTGCAAACCGAAGTGATTGGCTAATGGAGATTTTCCACAAATGATCACTATTTGTAAAACAATGACAGCCTATACCAGTGATGGCGAACCTTGGCACCCCAGATGTTTCGGAACTATCGTACATACTCAAGTATAAGCCGAGTTTTTCAGCACATTTTTTTGTGCTGAAAATGCCCCCCTCGTCTTATACTCGAGTCAAGCACTTTTCTGCAGCAGATTTTGGTATGCCAACCCAGTGGACATAGCACTACAACATATCCAAAGATGGGGTTCCTAGCACTAAGTGGCCCCGATATACAGGCCCCAAAATCGGTTTGGAAAATGTCATTCTCTGCTTCAAAAAAGTGCTTGACATTTTCTGACCCGACTTTGGGGCCCCGTATCTCGGGGACACTTGGTGCTAGGAACCCCAAATTTGGTATTCAAACCCAATGGAACTAGCACTACAACATATCCAATGGGATTCCTAGCACTAAGTGACCCCGAGATACAGGACCCCAAAGTCAGTCAACTGTGTCCATCTGCAGCAATGTCATTTCGGGACCCTCTGCAGCTAGGGGGCATTTAGGAACCCTTAACTACCAAGTTTGGGGGACCTATGCCTGCAAATGGGCACAGTGAGGCTGCAAATGGGCATTGTTGACCCTCTTTTCCACTTACAGTAGCTGCGCATTTCTAACCCTAGGCTTATACTCGAGTCAATACGTTTTCCCAGTTGTTTGTGGTCAAATTAGGTGCCTCGGCTTATATTCGGGTTGGCTTATACTCGAGTATATGCAGTACATTTCCCATGATGCTCAACTACACTGTAGAGTGCATGAGCATCATGGGAAATGTAGTTCCAAAACATCTGGGGTGCCAAGGTTCACCATCACTGGCCTATACAGTAATAAAATGGTCACACAGAGGGAACCAATCACACTTTGGCATATGTAGGAATCTGAACCATTGTACTGTGAAGGCTCTGATTTCATTTATTTTCTGTTTATGCCCCTTGTTGGTTGTTAAACGTTGTATCAGCTTATGATTTGCCTTTGCTAGTTTCTCCTCTACCCACTCAACATTTTTTGCAGGAAAAAAAAAAAAGAAAAGTGCATTTTTTTTTTAAAACCAGGAGCCTGCAAAGCTTTGTGCCCACAACCGCAATAATGAGTGCAATGCCAGGATTCTGCAGACTCTTCCTCCAGCTCCCTGCCTGTACCCAGGTATAGGCTTTCAGTTGGAGAGATGAAGAAGTGTCAATGGACTACAATTGTGTCCGCAGTGGAAGATGGGACTTGTAGTTCATATTTTTACAGAGATCTGTGAATTCATGATGCAGCTGCGTGGGCAGAACCCTGTAGAGCCACGCCAATTTCAAAAGTGACAGCGGTTGAGGGGGGAGAAGAACCCCTGCATGCTCTCTGTCAGGATCTGGGGGCGTTTTTTTTGGGGGGGGGGGCAGTGGCTGTGCGCCGCCGCCCCCTCTCTCCATCCACCCCCTCTATCAATGGCCTGCCGCCACCATCCCCTATTCAGGCTCCTGAATTACAGTGGAGGGGGTGTATTTTTGAAGCACCCGATTAAAGTCATAGGCTCCATTTGGCTGTTTCAGGTCCGTAGTCAGGCAAAAATTCAGACCTGAAATGGTGGGACGGACCGTAGCCCCCCTTGCTGTGCCCCGCACTACACATAGAGGGAACCTTAATGAAAGTTTTAGAGCTCATTCACACTATACGTGCTTGGGAACTGATGAGAAAACGGCACAGATTTCACTTGCCGAGACAACAACATTGAAATCGTTTTTCATGCAGGTCAGCTACATTGCCTAATCGCACCAATATCTGTCATGTCAGTTTTTTTTCCACGTGCAGAAAACTACACACATCTTGCAGATGCCTAAAAAAAAAGATCTGCATGTTATGGTGTGAACAGGGCACATAGAGAACCATTGTTTTTGTTGTGCCCTTGCAGAACGCGTGCAGGAAAAACGGATGTCTCTGCACCATGGTGTGAACGAGGCCTAAAGTGTTTGTTACCCCAACATTTCATTTTCCTGATATGTGCCTGTGGTACTTGTACAAGAAAGTATCTGGTTCCCTTTGTATTGCTTCCTTTGTGTGAAATCCCTGGTGTTGGTGCCAGTCCCCCGGCTTTCCTATTAAAAACTGACCACACCAAGCAGGAGAGCACAGCGTGGTCAGTTCTCTAGCTATGCTGGGAACTTAGACTGCTCTATTCCAATGATCAGATTTGTCCTGACACCCCAACCTACCTACCTCCCCCCGTCCCCCCGCACAGCCTGTCACTGGGAAGCTCAGTGAAATACTGCCCCCCCCCCCCCCCCCCCAGCTCTTATGCAGCTGAGAACAGATATATATTTATATATATATATATATATATATATATATAAATAAGGGGGGGGGATAAATAAAGAAAGAAATTAAAAAAAAAAAAAAAAGGTACTGTATATACTCGACCCGAATACAAGCCGAGGCACCTAATTTTACCACAAACAACTGGGAAAATGTATTGACTCGAGTATAAGCCTAGGGTGAGAAATGCGCAGCTACTGTAAGTGGAAAAGAGGGTCAACAATGCCCATTTGCAGCCTCACTGTGCCCATTTGCAGCCATAGGTCCCCCGAACTTCAAACTTGGTAGTTAAGGGTTCCTAAATGCCCCCTAGCTGCAGCCAAAAAGGGTCCCGAAATTACATTGCTGCAGATGGACACAGTTGACTGAATTTGGGGACCCGTATCTCGGGGTCACTTGGTGTACCTATCACCAAGTGGCCCCGAGATACGGGGCCCCAAAGTTGGGTCGGAAAATGTTAAGCCCTTTTATGGAGCAGAGAATTACATTTTCCGACCCGACTTTGTGGCCCTGTATCTCAGGGGCCACTTGGTGCTAGGAACCCCAAATTTGGTATGCAAACCTAGTGGAGCCATCACTACAACATATTTGGTGTTACTATCACCAAGAGGCCCCGAGATACGGGGCCCCAAATTCGGGTCGGAAAATGTAATTCTCTGTGCTTGACTCCAGTATAAGCCGAGGGGGCATTTTCAGCACACAAAAAATGTGCTTAAAAACTCGGCTTGTACTCGAGTATATACGGTATGCAAAATGTTCTTTTACAGCTATACAAAATAAATTTTGTCGTTCATTTCTATTTTAAACTGAATGGCTCGTTTTACAAGGTAATCGTTTACAATCACTTTAAATATCAGCCTGTAATACCCCTTAATTACCAGGCCATTTTTCAGCGATGTGATAATTTGACCAACAATTACTCAATTGTCAAGCACACTGTACCCAAATGAGTTTTATATAAATTCTTTTGAGACAGATAACGGAATTTAAATGGCCACTTATTTTTTTTTTTGCTATAAAAAAGGAGACCAAAAAAAGACCAAAATTTAAAAAAAAAAAAAAAAAAAAAATAATAATATATATATATATATATATATATATATATATTTATATATATATTATATATAATAATAATATATATATATAATAAATTTTCCTGTGAAAAAAAAATAAAAAGCCTGAATAGTATGAAATCCCTCAAAATTAACCTTTTTTGGAAATCAAACACCCCCGAGGTGATCTAATTTTTTTTTTTTCAGAAATGAAGAATGCCGATACTGAGGGGGGGTCACACACAGACACAGCTTGACAATGGTGCACTAGATAAATTAATGTACAGGACATACACAGAGGGGGGAGGCAGTGAAGGGGTTAATGTACTGGGCACAAGCAGTGGGAAGATAGAGATGAAGGGGTTAATGTTCAGATAGGGCAGGATACCCACATTGATTTCGATATTCGGCCAACCAAGCCTTCAATTTCACCTCATGTTACAGAAAAGAATTTTTCATGGCTGGGAATCTTTTTTTCTTTCCAGGAATTTTCTTTTCTTGTACATACGCATTTCTTTTTGATTACAATTCTCGCACCGCTCTCCCATCATTAATTCGAAAATCTTAACATTTTTGAAAAACGAACATGTCCAATTACTCAAATTTGATTGCCGCGCGAAAACCGGCTGTTGCTGCAGCCCACTAAAGGTGCGAAATACGAACAAACATTCTTAGATAAGATTTTCGAAAGAAAATTCTTTCAAAATTCGACTCACGTATGGCCTGCCTCAGAGACCCTCCACGAGGAGGTGACAATGAGAAAGGCCACTTTGTGTGTAAGAACAGATAAGAAAATATCCTGAACAGGTTCTAAGGGCAGCCTCTGAAGAGCCGAAATACTTCCGTTAAGATCCCACCAAATTACAGGGGGAAAATGTGTGACACCTTGCACAAATTACTTAAAGAGGGAGTCCCACAATTTTTTTTAAAAGTCAGCAGCTACAAATACTGCAGCTGCTGACTTTTAAAATAAGGACACTTACCTGTCCCAGGGTCCAGCGATGGCACCCGAGGCCGAACCATCCCTCGGCTCTTGGCTGCTGCCGCCATTTTCGGCAAGGAAATCAGGAAATGAAGCCTTGCGGCCTCACTTCCCAGTTCCCTACTCCGCATGTGTGAATTGCGCTGCGCAATCAGAATGGTCCCTGCTGTCTCTGGGACCCGTGTGTGTCCCAGCAGACAGCGCGGGGGGACGGGAAGAGGCATAGACTCCCGTGGGAGTCTATGCCAGGAAGTGGGTGCCAATACCTGTCTTATACAGGTATCTGGGGGGGGGGGGGGTTCCGAAAATCGGAGGTTCAATTTTTGTGTGGACCTCCGCTTTAAAGTGGTTCTAAGGACAGGACATTTTTTACCTTAAAGCGGAGCTCCACCCAAAAATGGAACTTCCGCTTTAAGCACTCCTCGCCCCCTTACATGCCACATTTGGCATGTAATTTTTTTTTGGGGGGGGGGGCTTCATTAGGGGGGGGACTTCCTGTCCCACTTCCTCCCAGGAACCACCTAGGCGACTCCTCCTTTCGTCTTAGGCGGCCCATCCCTCTAGGCCAGTGATGGCGAACCTATGGCACGCGTGCCACAGCTGGCACGCCAAGCCCTCTCTGTGGGCCCACCAGGGGAATCACCCAGCCAGGCAGTCACTTGCACTGACGGTGCAGGCACGGAGGAGCCGGCTCCCTTCCTTGCATCAGTGCCAGTGACGTCAGCAGGGGGGTGGGCAGCCAGTCAACTTGTCCCATGTGCGATGTTTAGGGGGGTGTAAAATTCTTTCTCCACTGTCCCGATTGTGCAGCTCATTGCCTCTCCCGGACCCCTACACCTACGGTAAGGCATTCAGGCATTCCTTTCTGCAGGCACCCTATTCCAGGACGGCTTTGGTTCAATCTGTCCCTCTGGTGCAGCCTGTGAAACAGCGGAGGGGGGGTCGGTGCTCGGAGTCGGAGCAGATCATCCATGGCCATGGGGACAGGTGCAGTGGCTGCTAGCTGATCTCCCGGTGGCAGGTATATCAAGGAGCGGCTGGATGGTGGGGATTCCTACAATACTGCCTGGGGAGAGCTGGACGATGAGGCCATGGAAAGTGGTTTAATTCTGTGTTGGCACTTTGAAAGAAATAAGTTGGTTTTGCGTCGCGGTTTGGGCACTCGGGTTCAAAAAGTTTGCCATCACTGCTCTAGGCGATCTCCTGGCACACGTGACAGTTTCAGGAAATCGCCTATCCACTCCGGGCGAGCAGCGTGACTCGCGCATGCGCCGTGCGTGCCCGGCCGTGAAGCCTGAAAGCTGTTATGGCCGGGTGCCCAGAGTGGCAATGGAGGCGCCGGCGGAGAGGAGCGACACCCCGTTCGGCCGCATCGCTGGACCGTGAAACAGGTAAGTGTGTTTATTGAAAGTCAGCAACTACACTTTTTGTAGCTGCTGACTTTTAAAAGGCCTGGAACTCCTCTTTAATGCATTCCTTGCATTAAGGGAAAAGGTTTCAGTTTTTGTAGTGCCCCCTCACCAGCGATGTGCCCGTCTAAAGGGTCTCCCTCCCTGCATTCACAGGACAGAGAGGCAGCAGTGGGAGCCATTCGTACCGGCTGCTCTCAATCAGATCCTGTGAGCAGAGAGCTGGACTGAGTCGCGCTGTGTGTATATTTGGATGCACACAGCCCGTCTCAGGAGCGAGCCTATACATGCGCCACCATGAAGCTGCTTTCTATGACAGTGCATGGAGGAAAGAATGGAGGAGCTAAGGGTGCTAGCAGGGGGACCCCAGAAGAGGAGGTTCGGGAACATTCTGTGCAACACCATTGCACAGAGCAGGTAAGTATACCATGTTTTTTTTTTCCTCTTTTTGCTTTTCTGAGGAGAGAGCTGAACATAATACAGGAAAAGGTGTGTAACAAAAGTAATAAACACAATTTTATGTCTTTTACCTTCTACTTTGCTTTAATAAGAATTATCAGCATTACATGCCGGACTTACACAACACTTTAGGCCCCTTTAACATCGGCGTCGTCTGTTCTATCTCAGCAGTGATTCCCTGCCGAGTCGGATCAGAAAGGAAATGGATGTCACATATGTGACATCTATGTCCATACCAAATTTTTATTCCATAATGGGAGAAAAAAAGTGTCTGCCTAGACTCCGCCCACATCCAATCAGTTCAGCGAGACAACCTGGACACAAAAACGTATTGCGTTTTGCACCGATGCAGCTGAATGGACCTACGTTTGGACAGAAGCACATCAATTACATCCTGCTACCCATAGGGACACACTGCAGTCAGTTTTTGGCCCACCTATCAATGCCAACATGACTGGCATTGCATAATGATCCATGATTAAAAGGGGACCCGTTTGCCTTGCTCATCCCAGGCAAAGTCACAGGTTTTCCTAACAAAAAAAAAGCTCTCCTGAAGCTGCAAAGTGCTTGACGGTGCGCTCGGAAAAATACCTGGTAGTTTCATGAATGGGGGAGGGCACGCGCCTTTTCCCCACCCATCCAAGTTGCAGTACTTGTGTCGAGTCCCGAATAGTCAGGCCTGAACAGCATCATGTAGAGGAGGGGAGAGGATCCTTAAGCTGTGTAAGCTCTGACAATGGACCGTCCCAGGGATTAGATTCAGGGCTCAAACATGTGAACAGGGTGGTGGGGGAGTGCGGGTAAGACCGGCATTACTGTGTGGAGCTAAAAATGACAGATTACCTTAAAAATCTGTAAATCCAACATTTCATATTCCCGATATGTGCCTGCTGTACCATGTACTTGTATGGAAAAGTCTCCTGTTCTCTTCGTGTGAAATCCCTGGTGTTCTTGCCAGTCCCCTTGCTTTCCTCTCAAAAACTGACCACACTAGGTATGAGAGCACAGCATGGTCAGTTCTTTAGCTGTGCGCACACTCAGCTTCCTCTCCTCCAATGATAAGACACACCCATTCACTGGGAAGATCAGTGTGCTGCCATTTCTCCTTCCACAGAGGGGGGGGGGGGTGTGTGTGTGTGTGTGTGTGTGTGTGTGGGTGTGTGTGTGTGTGTGTGTGTGTGTAAAGGTTCTCTGTGTTGCTTCCTTTGTGTGAAATCCTGTGTTCGTCAGTCCCCTTGCTTTCCTATCAAAAACTGACCGCACCAACCACACAAGTACAACATGGTCAGTTGTCTAGCTGTGCCAGCCTGCTCTCCTCCAATGATTAGACACTTCCTGTCAATTCCCTCCCCCCCCCTGCATAGCCTTTCACTGGGAAGATCAGTCTGCTGCTGTTTCTCCACCCATAGGGAATGTGATCACTTAAATAAAAGGGAAAAAAAAAAAAAAAAGTATTTATAATATTTCGTTTTTTTATATCTATACACAAATAATTTTGTCTTTTATTTCGATTTTAAACTGAATGGTTTCTATCGCAAGGTGACTACTTACAATAACATTAAGCTGACCATACACTGATCAAAATTCAGTTGGTTAAACAGGGAATGGCCAATTTTGGATCAATGTGTGGCTCTTCCTGCTCTACAGAAGTCGATCAAAAGGGACACGCTGAAAAACGTTTGTCAATAATCAAAGTGCTGATCAATAAATTATGACAGCGGCGGATCCCACCGTCAGAAAACAGCGTCCCAGCGACGAGATTCCTCCCTCCACCTCGTTTGTGCGAAGAAAAATAAATAACCTTCGATGGTCAGCTTTTAGGCTGCCATTGTGGTACATATAGTGATCTTGTGCAAAATTTTAGTCACACCAGCCAAGCAATTCGTGAGCAGAGTGATTAAAGTGCAAGTTCACCTTTAGACCCCTTTCACACTGGGGCGTTTTTCAGGCGCTTTAGCGTTAAAAAAAAAAGCACCTGTAAAGCGCTTGAAAGAAGCCTCATCTGCAATTCCAATGTGAAAACCCAAGTACTTTAAAAGCCTTTTCACACTGCCAGCGCCCGAAAAACACTTGTAAAGCGCCGCTTAAACTAGCATCGCTTTACCAGCGTTTTTCGAGCGCTAGTGGGGTGCTTTTAACCCCTGCTAGTGGCCAAATAAAGGGTTAAAAGCGCCAACAAAGCGCGGCTGCTAAAAGCGTTTTGCAGGCGTTTTTTCAGGCGCTTCCCATTGATTTCAATGGGAAGGGGCGCTTTAGGAGTGGTGTATTCACCGTTCCAAAAGCGCTGCAAAGAAGCTGCTTGCAGGATTTTTTTTACGCCCTGCCAGCACAGCGTCTCAGTGTGAAAGCACTCGGGCTTTCACATTGGGATTGTAGTTTCTTACACATGCTTTTTTTTTTTTTTTAACGATAAAGTGCCTGAAAAACGCCATAGTGTGAAAGGGGTCTCAGTGTGAAAGCACTCAGGCTTTCACATTGGGATTGCAGTTGCGGCTTCTTTCAGGTGCTTTTTTTTTTTTACGCTAAAGCGCCTGAAATACGCCCCAGTGTGAAAGGGGTCTTACAGAAAAATCTAAAGGTGAACTTACACCGGTCCCACCCCGATCCCACTGACTTGGACCGCGGCAATCTTCGGTTCTAAGCCCCCGGTATACCCGCGCCAGGAGTCCGGGTGTTTAGAAACCCTCTCTGCCTCCACGCATCTTCTCCATAGCTGACAGGACGGGCTATGCCGCTGCTGATAGGGGACGGCGCTGACTAATTAGAATGCTCCAAAACGTCCCTCCTGACGAGGGACGTTTTGGACATTCAGCTCAGGGAATTTCTAATCCCCGAACTCCTGGCGTGGATATACCGGGGCTTAGAACCCGAGAAGGCCACAGTCCAGGTCAGCGGCGGGGCAAGGAGGGGGGCCTAGGTAAGTTCACCTTAGAGTTTTCTGTAAAAGGTGAACTTACCCTTTAGGGGTTTCAAAAGTTGCTAATTTTACTGCCCCGTCTTACCATATCAAATTTGAAATTAAATAGAGTTTTCCCTTCAAGGGACGCATATGGCACACAATACACAAGTGCACTTAATATAGATTCCTTGACAGTGTCCACGTGGTTTTAATCTGGCACAGCAATTAATCTCTGTAAACACAAAAAAATTTAAATAAATTGCTTTTTTTTGGGGAGGGGTTGGTCTTTTTTTTTTTTTTTTTTTTTTTTTTTCTTTGCATGGATAGGCAAAAGCTTCCTCAGCAGTGCGTTTAAACCTCCAACATTTGACCACCTAAGTAAACACATACAAGTTTGTACAGAATAGCAGCAAAAATTGGTTATGTTAAGCATGACGTCCTCGGAGGGGACCTGTGCGCAGAAATCTTTCTAGTGAAACCCTGGACAGAACCTCCAAGCCTGTGCGACTTACAGATGGACTCGCAGCACGTCGCGGGTGGCCACAGACCCGTTACAATTCTTGCACACGATAGAGAAACTTTTCTGCGTTTCGCCCAAGCAAGGACGACACATGAGGTGGCCGCAGGAGAGCTGGTATACAGGCTCTGTTCTACAGTAAGTTGAAAATGTCTTCATACAGGAAGCGCAGCCTTGAATCATGTCGCCTCCATTGTGTGCTGGAGATACAAAAACACAAAAAAAAAAAAAAAAAAAAGGACACAGAAAAGCGTTACTAAGAGTTCATGACAACCAAACAGGGCTCATCATTCAAACACAAAAACACGGAAATTATGAAAGTCATCCACAGAATGTCACAGGAAAGGAAAGCGGATTAGTCACTGCAATTGTGTTCTTAAAACTGAAAGCATTTGTATGTCGTTTACCATGAAGCTAAAAAAATAAATAAATAAAAAGGGGGTTATTACACATTAAAAACAAATAAACCACTTAGTGACCGCCCACCATAGATTTACTTCAGCAGGGCGGCCTCTCTGCGCCAGATCACATACCTGGGTACATGATCTGACACATCTGGGGTGTGCACCAAACTCAGTGGGAGCCAATCAGCAGGTCCAGTGGATGCCGCAATATCACAGTCCCTCTATAAGTCGCCGGTCGCTGCCATTATGGTAAAACCTTGGTTTGAGAGCGTTTTGCAAGCTAAGCAACATTTTAACATACATTTTGACTTGATATACAAGTAGGGTCATATCAGAACTGAGTATAAAAAAAAAAAAAAAAAAAAAAAAAAAAAAAAAAAGGAGAGGCGCCTCTAATGCCGCGTCCACACGGCCAGACTTTGCACCGTCCAAAACTCCGTCGGCATTTCCAATGGAAAAATTAAGAACAGGCTCTCAATCTAAAGTCCGTCGGGAATGCAGACAGAAAAGTCCAATAAGGCATACACACGATCGGAATATCCGATGAAAAGCTCCTATCGGAGATTCCAGCCGTGTGTGCGCGCGTTACAAGTGTAGTAATATGGTTACATTTACCACTTCCCACCCGGCCACTGCACATGTACGGCCGGGTGGGCGCTCTCTGAGTGGACGTTCAGGAACGTCTCTCAGAAGGAGAGGGATCGCGCGCATTCACCCGCAGCGGCGCGATCCCGATGCGCTCGTGTCACCCGGACACAGCGCATCTTAGAACGCCAGGAGGGCTCTGTGATTGGCCCTCCTGATCACATGAAGGCCGTGTCCAATATCCAATAGCTAGGCGATCGGCTCTCCTCACACGGAAGTTGTCGCTGAGGAGAGGAGAGCGGATCTCTACAGCTGGCTGGTGATCAGTGAGTATTAGCTGTTTTTTTTTTTTTTTACAGCTTTTAACTCATTGAGCACCAGTCTAGTAAAACACACAACACACCACAGTAAAACACAAAGTAAACACATGTCTGCAAATCACATGTCCCCCACATATAAACAGTAAAATTACATGTCCCAATGATTATCTGCACACATATGGCTGTGATCACCTGCGCACATCTGTACATGATCGTTTGCATACATCTGTCTGTGATCACACAAACCTATTATACACTTAACGGGATTTTTTTTTTACCAAAAACATGTAGCAGAATACATTTTGGCTTAAATTTATGACAAAATTAAATTTTATTGGATTTCTTTTAAAATAGAATAAAGAAAATTTGTTTTTTTTTTCCAAAATTTCTGCTCTTCTTTTGCTTATATCGCAAAAAATAAAAATAAAAAAAAGGGAGTTGTGAATAAATAAAAGAAAGCTCTATTTGTACAAACAAAATGATAAAAATTGTAATTTGGGTACAGCGTAGCATTACCGCGCAATTGTCATTGAAAATGCGAGAGCGCTGAAAGCTGAAAATTGGTCTGGGAAGGAAGGGGGCCAAAGTGCCCAGTATTGATGTGGTTAATGAAGGCACAACATATTGCTACACTTAGAGGCGCCTCTCTTCTCCTTTATACTCTGGAGCTCCTGCTGGATTTTACTTCTAATCCCCTTATGGAGGCTTCCATGTGTGGATGGACATTTTATGGTTACACAACCTGTCACATTGCTATAATCTTTTTATATGGACTATAAACTGAAGGACTTATGAATAAATGGTTGTGCAACCAATCAGTTGAGTTTCCGTTATTTCTTATGGGGAAATTTGCTTTGATATACAAGTGCTTTGGATTACAAGCATGCTTCTGGAACAAATTATACTCTCAATCCAAGGTTTTACCGTACTAGTAAAAAAAAAAAAAAAAAAAAAAAAAAAAAATGAACAAAAATAATAATCCACCAAGTAGTAACTCTTCACTTTGCCTGCTTCAGGAGGGCATACCCTCTCCTCCATGGGGAGGGTCTTTAGGGGCTACCACTGTCAGGATTAGGATTGCCCCAGTCCTGGACCTGCACAGCACTCTGCAGCTACCTGCACCGCGTTACTGTACCAAGGGTGAGTGCCAACACGCAGAGTTCAGTGTCAAAGGCAACAATACAGGCTGCCTTGAATCATTTTATGTGGCGGGGTCCGGGTATAGTTCCCCGGGGTGCTACAGAGGGGCAACAGATTAAGAGGTTACAATCGTTATGCCACAGAAGCGTCAGTGCAGCCAGGGTGAGAAGGGATTTCTCCATGTGAAGAACCAAGCGTAGTCCTCAATCTGCCGATAATAAATCGGAATTACAAGCCAGAAACCCGCTGTGTCCATCACCTAAGGACACTAGCAAAAAAAAAAAATGATTGATGGGAGTGGAAGGAGTTATATGGGCCAACAACTTTGTCTGCCAGTAACCTCACCTGAAGGTGGCAGCATATAACGCCATCGGTAAAAGCGGCATTCCAGCTCTTTTTTTGTTTCGGACACCACCCCCGTGATGTTTGCACCTAATGTATACTAACCGGTATTAGTAGAAAATTTAATTTTTCCCAATTTTTTAAAACTCACTATGCTGCCCCCAGCACCGGAAGCCCACTCCTTTAGGCATATATTGCTGCTGGCTACCCAGCATGCACCTCCCAATCTCGCACATGTGCATAAGGTAAAAAGCTACAAGTGGCAGATGAGCATTGACGCCTGGCATTGAATTCCCTCATATCCCAGGAGCCATCGGGCAGGAGGACATGATGTACCTCGCTCCAGCGAGGTTTTGCGGAAGCGGAGGATTCAGAATACATAAAAAGGTATTTACACTGCAGGAAAAAAAAATGTCCAAGTAGAAAAGAGAAAGAGTTGAACAAAATGCCTTTAACCACTTCAATACAGGGCACTTATACACCTTCCTGCCCAGACCAATTTTCAGCTTTCAGCGCTGTCGCACTTTGAATGACAATTGTGCAGTCATACAACACTGTAGTCAAACTAAATTTTTATCATTTTGTTCCCACAAATAGAGCTTTATTTTGGTGGTATTTGATCACCTCTGGGATTTTTATTTTCTGCTAAATAAAAAAAGACCGAAAATTTTGAAAAAATAAAAAAAAATGTTTTTTTTGTTTGTTTCAAAACTTTGTAAATAAGTAAGTTTTCTCCTTCACTGATGGGAACTGATGGGGCTGCACTTACGGGCACCAATGAAGTGGCACTGATGAGGTGGCATTGATGGGCACTGATAGGCGGCACTGATGGGTGACACAGATGGGCACTGATTGGCGGCATGGATGGGCACATTGTAGTGTAATGAAATTGTACTGATGGATGCCAATCAGTGCCAAATAATGCATGCCAATCAGTGATGCCCATTGTGGGCACTGATTGGCATCCATTGTGGGCACTGACTGGCATACCTGGTGGTCCAGTGTGGGCATACTGGGGGGGGGGGGGGGGGGCTGATAATCGATCAGCACAGACCCCCTCTGTCAGAGAAGCAGCTGATCGGCTCTCCTCTACTCGCGTCTGACAGACTTTTGCGCAAGCCAATCAATATACACTCATTGGGATTCTTTTTACCAAAAATATATAGCTGAATAAATATTTGCCCTAAATAGATGAATTATTTTTTTGCATTTTTTTTTTTATTGCATTATCAGAATATTGTTCATATCTCCAAAAAAACAAAACAAACCAGCCTGTTAAAATAAAACTAAAAAAAAAAAAAAAAAGGCACAACTTTATTTCCATTTTGAAGGAAGGGCTAAAACCTCTGGTAGGTTTTTTTTATTTATTTTTTTAACATCAGTCTCCTTTTACTTCCTGTCCCATAACAGGAAGTGAAGGAAATCTTACCAAAGTGAGGGAACCCCTCGTTGTCACAACTAGTGTCCCCATTGGAACAATTCCCTTCTATTACTGTTCTGGGGGGGGGGGGGACGCAAAATGTACAATTATCTTTTCATTTTCAGCGATAAACATGACAAAATAGGGGGTGAATCTCCCCAGCAACTAATCCCTCTCCGCTCAAAAAAATAAATAAAAATAAAATAATTAAAATAAAATAAAAATTAAATAAAAGTAATTATAAAAAAAAAAAAAAGAAGAAGAAGTTTTGCCTTTAGTAATACTTTAGGAAGAGGAACAGACTTGTAGTGAAATAAAAGAAGAGCGAGTGATATGCGGTCAGTACCAGTCACAGTGAAGCCTGCAGCACAGGACGAGCTGCTGGCACTCTCCTCATGAAATCCCTGTTGATTCTTCATAAATTTCGCAGTGTATGTGGGCATGGAGCCCAGGGCGGAGGTGAGAGCCTGGTCCAGACTTTGTGTAAGCCGCTGTTCATGCGATATTGACTCTGTTCACAAATACAGAACAAAACAGAAAATCATGGAGTTGCATTCACAAGAAGACAGCTTTACTAGAGTTCTTCTTCACTTAACAGATTTTTGTTTTTAGGTCGGTGTCACAACACGTGATCAACAGTTTCCCATTGGTTTCCGATAACCCAAAAGGGCACAACAACCCGAGTCACATTATTTTTTATTTTTTTTTTTATAAACTGCTTACCGTATATACTCGAGTATAAGCCGAGTTTTTCAGCACATTTTTTTGTGCTGAAAATGCCCCCCTCGGGCTTATACTTGAGTCAAGCACTTTCTGCAGCAGAGAATGACATTTTCCGACCCGACTTTTGGGCCTTGTATCTCGGGACCACTTGGTGCTAGGAATTTGGTGTGCAAACCCAGTGCAACTAACACTACAAAATATTCAAAGATGGGGTTCCTAGCACCAAGTGGCCCCGATATACGGGGGCCCCAAAGTCGGTTCGAAAAATGCCATTCTCTGCTGCAGAAAAGTGCTTGACATTTTCCAGACCGACTTTGGGTCCCCCGTATCTCGGAGCCACTTGGTGCTAGGAACCCCATCTGTTGTAGTGTTGGTTCCACTGGGTTTGCACACCAAATTTTTGGTTCCTAGCAGTAAGTGGCCCCGAGATACAGGGCCCCAATGTCGGTGAACTGTGTCCATCTGCAGCAATGTCATTTCGGGACCCTTTGGATTCAGCTAGGAGGCATCTAGGAACCCTTAACTACCGAGTTTGAAGTTCGGGGGACCTATGGCTGCAAATTGGCACAGTGAGGCTGCAAATGGGCATTGTTGACCCTCTTTTCCACAGTAGCTGCACATTTCTCACCCTAGGCTTATACTCGAGTCAATACGTTTTCCCAGTTTTTTTGTGGTAAAATTAGGTGCCTTGGCTTATATTCGGGTTGGCTTATACGGTATATGTTGAGGCTCTAAAGTCATTGTAAAGGTTCACCACTTGCCTTCCGGGGCAATTTTTTGCACACATTAAAAATCTGTATTTTTTGCTAGATATTAGCAAGAATTTGCCCCCCTTCCTTATTTTTTTGCATATTTCTCACACTTAAATGATTCACATCAAACAGATTTTATTACAAAAAACACAAAGATAACCCGAGTAAATCCAAGATGTAGTTTTTATATTATTTCATTTATTAAGGGAAAGAAAAAAAAAGCTGTTCAAACCTGACTGTCCCTATGTGAAAAAGTAATTGCCCCCGTGCTGAAATCATGAATGAACGATTAACCACAATTTTTTGGAAAGCAGAGTTAAATGCCACACCCAGGCCCGATTACTGCCAGACCTGTTGAATCAAATCACATAAATAGAAGCTGTATGACAAAGTGAAGAACGCCAACAGATCACAAAAAGCCACACATGTCACAATCTAAAAAAATAAAAAAATTCAAGAACAATTTAGAAACAAACTAATGTACATGTATCGGTCTAGGAAGGGTCTCAAAGCCATTTCCAAGGCTTTGGAACTCCAGTGAACCACGGGGAGAGCCATTATCCACAAATGGAGATAACTTGGAACAGTGGTGAACCTTCCCAAGAGTGGCCGGCCTACAAAAAATATTCCAAGAGCAACTCCGGGCCTCTCCAGGCCTCTTTTCCAGCCAGTTTGTTAATATACCTGTGACGGATCCTGTACTCAAGGTGTCCGCCATAAATGCTTCCTAAGTCCTGGAACATGAGTCCAATGGATCTGGCTATAGGAGCCCCCAAGAACTAGACAACACCAGTCTTGGAATACATCAGGAATTAACTTTATTTGACATGTCACACACATATATACAGCCAGATGACTAAAACCTAACCTAATTAGCACAAGCTAATTATCTTAATCAACACTGGACTCCTTCATTCAATTGCAGGGTTAATTAGCACATACAATAGGTGAAATATTCTTTAGAATCTGTGTCAAGCCAGACCAGCCTCATCTACATTACACAAGACAACAGACAGACAGGCTGGCTGGAGTTGACGACATTAGCATCTGACAGTGTGTGTCCCAACAGCATGGGGACAACACACATTATATATACACATCCACAGTCTGTGTCTTGGGGGGCCAGCATGGACCTTAATCCAAGTAAAACCAGCTCAGCGGTCCCCAGGCATACAGCTCACAAAGAGCACCGTTCCCCCAAATGCCAGGGCCCGTAATCACAAGGCAATAGGCTCGCATTCAGTCCCCCTCCAACAGCCTCTGTCCCGG
The DNA here is from genome assembly GCA_028564925.1 of Lithobates sylvaticus. NCBI lineage: Eukaryota > Metazoa > Chordata > Amphibia > Anura > Ranidae > Lithobates > Lithobates sylvaticus. The sequence goes on along the minus strand of CM053026.1, from coordinate 739,775,729 downwards.
CTAGGTCTGTCACAATACCTATAACAAAATGGCTTGGTGTGAGATTTTAGACAATCTTTCCCTGCAGTTACCACATTTTTTACTGGCACTTGTGCTAGCGGATGTAGAAGGTGGTTTGTCAGAGACCTCTTTGCGCTCCGCTTGGGGAATCTGCAAGAGAAGAGGGAACAACCAACAGTCACTCTTCCTGACCCCTGTATCATTGCTGCAGGTCCCCCATTCCCAGGAGATGACAGCAAGGGGGTTTACCAGGGATTACTTCTTTATCTGGCGTCACCCACCATAGTAGGCAAATGGCACTTACCCGACCCCGCTCGCTCTTGCCTGCAGCGACCTGTGCTGTCTTTCCATCCTCTTTCATGAGGTGGGCTCAGACAGACTTTCAGCTCTCTGAGATTTGGTGAGACAGGAAAGCTTCAGCTTCTGCAGCCACGCGGGTCCGGTGTCTGCTCCACACCCACTTCCTGGGTCGTGAGAATGAGGCTTGGAGCATGCCAAGTCCTCCCCTTGGTGTCTTGCATTGTTTGGACCTAAGCAAAATGGCGCCTTCTGCACACAGGGGAAGACAGGAGGAGACCCGAGCTGCTGAGCGGCGTGCAATGGCGGGGGGATTGAAAATGCCCAGACCACCTGCACAAATGCCACTGGGTGGGCTACCTGACAGAAACTCTGAGGCGGCAGGTTAGTGCAGCCCTCACCGGCATTCCAGAACCTGGCTCACAGGGGTACCATCCCAACTCTTTTCAGTCTTCTGGTCAGAGAAAAAAAATAAAGTTTTGCTGTGAGAGAAACACAATACTGAGGGACAAGGTGGGGCCTTTTAAACAGCTGTGAACCGATTGCGTTACCTGTAGGGAGGAGCCTCTCCTCATGTGTTGCCATCCTGGAAGGTGAGAAATTTAACTTTTTAGAAGGTGTGCGTCCCGTTACATCTGGCATAAAACTAATACAGCATTTCATAACAAGAACATCATACCAACAGTGAGACATGGTGGTGATAGCGTGATGGTTCAGGACCTGGACGACTTACCATAATTGATAGAGCAATGAATTTGGAGCTCTACCAGAAAAGGAGAATGTCCGGCCATCAGTTCGTGACCTCAAGCACAAGTGCACTTGGGTTATGCAGCAGGACAATGATCCGAAACACAACAGCAAGGCCAAATCCAAATGGTTCAAACAAAGCAAAATTTAGGTTCGAGTGGCCTAGTCAAAGCCCAGACTTAAATCCAATTGAGATGCTGTATCATGTTCATGCTGGAAAACCCTCCAATGTGGCTGAATTAAAACAATTCTGCAAAGAGTGGGCCAAAGTTGCTCCACAGCAATGTGACAGACTCATTGCCAGTTATCGCAAATGCTTGATTGCAGTTGTTGCCGCCAAGGGTGGCACAACCAGCTATTAGGTTTAGGGAGCAATTACTTTTTCACATAAAGCCAGGCAGGTTTGGACAGCTTTTTTGCCTGAATAAATGAAACCATTTAAAAACTGCACTGCAAGTTCTTTGTGTAATATGTGTTTGATCATGTGACAAAAATGTGATTGATGTGACAAATATGCAAAAAAAAAAAAGGGGGCAAATACTTTCACAGCAGTGCGTGTGTGCGCGCGTTTGCGTTTTAAAATAATGCACTGATACATTTTTCCTTTTCACAAGTACTCGCCGATACCAATTAATTAACGATACCCATCACCTAGGAAGGAGTAGGTAGAGGGGTGGTTTGGGAGGTGGAGTAAACGAGGGCAGGGTGAAATGGACTTGAGGGGTGGTAGAGTTAGGATGGAAAAGGCTGTGACCGGGTCGGGGGCTGCAGTAGCTAGCTATACACTATGCACTTCATAGATGTAAAGGGAATGGGATGGGGAGATGAGGAGCTCTTAATGCTGTGCTAAAGATGAGTACCATGTGGGGATGGGAGACTGACAAGCAGGGTTGGTGGAAGGCTTCAAAGGGGGGAGCCTACCCCTCCGCAATACCCCCCTAGATTGTGGCATGATCTTACCTCTGCCACTTGTGCTGGAGGGATGTCTACTGCTCCGATCCCTGCGGGCTCTCCTCTCCATGCCCTGTGATTGGAGCACTACAGATCCCGCCCACATAGGCAATGCCCAGTTTGGCCCATACATTAAGATGGCCCTGGGCCAGAGGAGACAGCCAGCTGGAGGGGAGGAGGCGGCGTTCCACTCCCAAGCCGACGTCACATCTGGTATTGCTATATATCTCTCAATCACACACCCCAAAAATAGGACCTACTGTTATTTTCCAGGAGTGCCGCAATACAAGCCCTACCCCAAAAAATAAGCCCTAGTTTAAAATGCTTGTAAAATCCAATAAAGCCAGTCTATTACAGTAATGTGTAAATATTTTCTTCTTCTTTTCATGTGACAACACTGAAGAAATGACACTTTGCTACAATGTAAAATAGTGAGTGTACAGCTTGTATAACAGTGTACATTTGCTGTCCCCTAAAACAACAAAACAGCCATTAATGTCTAAACCGCTGGCAACAAAAGTGAGTACACCCCTAAGTGAAAATGTCCAAGTTGGGCCCAAAAGTGTCAATATTTTATGTGGCCACCATTATTTTCCAGCACTGCCTTAACCCTCTTGGGCATGGAGTTCACCAGAGCTTCACAGGTTGCCACTGGAGTCCTCTTCCACTCCTCCATGACGACATCACGGAGCTGGTGGATGTTAGAGACCTTCCGCTCCCCTCCACCTTCCATTGGAGGATGCTCAATAGGGTTTAGGTCTGGAGACATGCTTGGCCAGTCCATCACCTTTACCATCAGCTTCTTTAGCAAGGCAGTGATCATGTGTTTGGGTTCGTTATGTTGGAATAGTGCCCTGCGGCCCAGTCCCCGAAGGGAGGGGGATCATGCTCTGCTTCAGTATGTCACAGTACATGTTGGCATTCATGGTTCCCTCAATGATCTGTAGCTCCCCAGTGCCGGCAGCACTCATGCAGCCCCAGACCATGACACTCCCACCACCATGCTTGACTGTAGGCAAGACACACTTGTCTTTGTACTCCTCACGGGTTGTCGACACACACGCTTGACACCAACTGAACCAAATAAGTTTATCTTGGTCTCAACAGACCACAGGACATGGTTCCAGTAATCCATGTTCTTAGTCGGCTTGTCTTCAAACTGTTTGCGGACTTTCTTGTGCATCATCTTTAGAAGAGGCTTCCTTCTGGGATGACAGTCATGCAGACCAATTTGATTCCTTGTGCAATGTTATACAAGCTGTGCACTCACTCCTTTACATTGTAGCAAAGTGTCATCTCTCCAGTGTTGTCACACGAAAGGATATAATAAAATATAAAAAACAAATGTATGTATGTGTATATATATATATATATATATATATATATATAAATAGTTAGGTCCACATATATAATTTGGCACAGGCACAATTTTCACACTTTTGCCTCTGTATGCCACCAGAATAAAATTAAAACGAAACAATCCAAACTAATTTGAAATGCCGAATTTCAGCTTTAATTTAAGGGGTTGAACATAAAATATCAAATACACATTTTAGGAACTGCAACCATTTTTATACACAGTCCCCCCTATTTTCAGGGGCTCAAATGTAATTGGACAAATATAAAATCATAAATAAAATGTTCATTTTTAATATTTTGTTGAGAATCCTTTACAGGCAATGACTGCCTGAAGTCTGGAACACATGGACATTACCAAAGACTGGGTTTCCTTCTTTCTGATGCTTTGCCAGAGAAGTCAACCGAAAGAGGGAATGGTTACCGGTCAAAACCAGGTACCCATTGCCCTCTCCCTTGAAAAGGTGCCAAATGTGGCAGGGGAGGAGGCAAACAAGCCATGCTTCCCGTTTTGGGTGGAGCTCCGCTTTAAACGCTTTTTTTTTTTTGTTTAAAGTGTGTTATACTTGCTCTGTGTAAGGATATTGCACAGAGCAGTGGCTTCCCTCTTTTGTGGTTCTCCACCGATGCTGTCCCCTCCTCCTTACAGGTGCCCCCCATGCAGGTGCACTCCTGAGTCAGGCTGTGTGCATCCATAGACACACAACACAGTTCCTTCCTCAGAGGCTTGGACTGACATCAGCAGAAGCCAATGGCTCACGCTAGTTCTGCGAGTCTAGGAAGAGGGAGCAGCAGGCGGCAGAGTGCCGGTGTTCTGTCACCAATAGTCCGGCTATCAAAGTGTCCAACCCGTACTGCGCATGCGCAGTACGGAGCAGAAGGAGTTTTGGAAAATCTCCGAAGATGAACGGCGCCTGCGCCGTGAGTCGAGGTGTAAGCCCCACCATCCAAGTGGACATAGGGCTAGACAAACTTAGAGGGCGATTTGCTCGCCACGCTTCGGGCACAGCCTCGCTGCGCTCGGCTCTTTTTTATTCTAACCATGTCCACTTGGATGGTGGGGCTTGAACCTGGACTCACGGCGCAGGCGCCGTTCATCTCCGACTGGTTGTCCTGTGTACTGCACATGCGCAGTACACAGCGGACACTTTCCGATGGGGGACACAATATGACAGGACACCGGATCGGTGGAGGAGTCGGGAAGTGGGGAGGGGAGGGAGGCGCTGTAGACATCAGCAGCAACTGCATTTTTAGTCCTGAGAGACTTACATTAGTATTAAACCCAAAAGCCAACAATTATACTGCAGCTCGCAAAATCTTACATGTGATGGCTGCATTTGTTTTTTTTAGGTTCCCTTTCCTTTATTGTCACCTGGTGATCTGGCCAGTAAGTCTGTTTTTTCAACAGAACAACCTGTTCTGCAGATGTAGCAGTTGAAAAAGATCAGCTTTTAAATAATCTATGCACTAAAAAGCGAGCAGGACTTCAAAGCATGCAACAAAAAAAAAAAGTCACACAGTTGGCTTTGTGAATAGCTTAGAAGATACCTGAATTTGAGCAATCCATCTGTGACATTTGGCAATCCCCTTCAATCTTCATCTTTTTTGTACTAAAATCTGAGGTAGAAGAAGAGCAGAGGCCGCTAACAGCTGAGAAATATGTGTCTACGTTATCACCGTCATTGGCCGAATCCTCCATCCACTCCACCTTCCTCTTCATGGAAGACAAAGCTATGGCAGAAGGCGTCACCGGTCCCCCTGGTCTTGCCCTCCCCAGTAGATTAGACCCGGGGACGCTGTGCTGGAGGAGGAAATAGTCTATCCTGGCTTTCAGAGAAGGGTGGGGAAGGGACTGAGAGTGGGAAGTGTATGGAACTCCAGTAAACGGGTCGCTTGGCATTCTACCCCATGATGCTTCACTTTGGTTGCATTTATCAAGTGTGCTTTGGTCAACAACCTTCCCGGATGGCAGAATCATGGGGAAAGTCATGATTTCCAGTGTAATTGGATCCAGAAATTCCTCTGGCACATCTTGGAGAATATTGGCAAGTTCGCTTAGGCTGTGTTGTGCGTTGTCCGAGTTATTGTAAGACAAGTGGTTACTTTCCATGGGCGAGGCGGGTCGGGGCTGCCCAAAACTATTGGGGAGGCTCATAAAGGCAACCTGGTAAACGCTCTCCACCACTTCTTTGGGACATGTCTTAGCAGGCTGACCCCAAACCTCCACCCTCTTTATAGAGCAAGGAGCACCGCCAGCAATGTGAGTGATACAGATCTTCAGGTGGGTGACATTGCCAAGAGAGTACTGGCCTTTATTCCAGAGATCCTGACATGAAGACCCATGGTAAGACATCACGTTATCGGTATGATGGAATGGGTGTCTAGGCTTGAAGCCTCGGTTGTTGAATGTAGCCTTGCTTTGATTTCTCAGCAGCACTTTACCTACCAAAGCAAACAGTTCTTTGTCCGCTCCTTGGCAACCCATAGCAGGCTGGCCGCACTCCTGGCTGTTCCAACAAATTTTGCTGGTGGAGGTAGCCGTAAAGATGTCCATTCCTGTGAATGGGGGGTGACCCCCGGAGGACGTGTCTATGTTTATCCTACATATGTCTATGTTAAATGGGAACGTGATGGTGATGTGCACAGGAGGCTTGATAAAGTATTCACAGCGAAACCCTCGGTTCCTTCTAGCAAGGTCTTCGGAGATGATATTTTCCACTTCATAGCCATCAGCACTGATCTGAAAAAGAGTAAAATTAAAGAATCAATATAGGATATAGCCAGAGGATATGCAGTCAATGAGGTATACACATAATAGATTATAAAACATTATCTATACAGCTGAATCCTGAGAATCACTGTATACTGTATTTGCATCTTTTGCACAAACACACCAGTATAAAATGCCTGAACCACTTTGGCTCTCACCTGTTTACCCCCTATGGACCAGACCACATTTCTGCTAATGTGTCTATTTAGAAGGCAATAACATTGTAATTATTTGTGATAAAGAATTTACCGTATATACTCGAGTATAAGCCAGGTTTTTTTTTAGCACATTTTATTGTGCTGAAAGTGCCCCCCTCGGCTTATACTCGAGTCAAGCTTTTTTCTACGGCAGGAAATGAAATTTTCCAATCCGACTTTGGGGCCCTGTATCTCGGGGGCATCTTGGTGCTAGGAACCCAATATTCGGTGTGCAAACCCAGTGGAACCAACACTACAACATATCCAAAGATGGGGTTCCTAGCACTAAGTGGCCCCGAGATACGGGGCCCCAAAGTCGATTTGGAAAATGTAATTCTCTGCTGCAGAAAAGTGCTTGAGATTTTCCGAACCGACTTTGGAGCCCCGTATCTCGGGGCCACTTAGTGCTAGGAACCTCAAATTGGATATTGGATATGTTGTAGTGCTAGTTCGACTGAGTTTGCATACCAAATTTGGGGGCTCCTAGAACCAAGGGGCCCCAAAGTCGGTCAACTGTGTCCACCTGCAGAAATGTTATTTCAGGACCCTTTGGGTCCAGAGACCCCAAATTTTTGCTGCAGCTAGGGGGCATCTAGTAACCTTTAAAGCGGAGCTGCACCCGCACCAAAAATATTAAAAAAGTCAGCAGCAACAAATACTACAGCTGCTGACTTTTAATAAATGGACACTTACCTGTTCCAGATTACAGCTGTTTCGGCAGAATGTGACGAGAGACCGCTCGTCTCTCAGCTGCCCCGCCGCCATCCTCTGTAAGGGAATCAGGAAGTGAAGACGCAAAGTCCTCACTGCCCGGTTCCCTACTGCGCGAGTCGCGCTGCGCGTATCTATTGGTCCTCGTTGTGTCCTGGGAACTGTGTTTCCCAAGACACAACGGGGCATCTCTGGATATGGGCGGGACAGCCCCGGATAATTCGTCACGGAAGTGGGTGCAGATACCTGTATTATACAGGTATCTGCACCCCCCCCTCCCCCCCCCTGAAAGGTGCCAATTGTGGCACCGGAAGGGGGGGGGGAATCCGATAAGCGGAAGTTCCACTTTAGGGTGGAACTCCGCTTTAACTACCAAGTTTGAAGTTCGGGGAACCTATGGCTGCAAATGGGCATTGTTGACCCTCTTTTCCACTTACAGTAGCTGCGCATTTCTCACCCTAGGCTTATACTGGAGTCAAGTTTTTCCATTTTTTTGTGGTAAAATTAGGTGCCTCGGCTTATATTCGGGTATATACGGTATACATTGTTTTTTTTTGGAGGGGGGGGGGGGGGCAAACGGGGCTTTTTAGTGACCCTAAAGTCCTCAGAGAATTTTTTAAAATGTATTTGCATCTTAACTGCTTCAATACCCACGTATTGTCATGTGGGTGGTGGATCTTCCATCCTGGGTGGGTGTCATATGATGTCCTCCCATTCCCGGCCGCCTAGGGGGCGCGCATGCCCGTGGCATCGCTCGGGACCCGGTGCGTGTGCCCGGCGGCCTCTGCTCCCCCTCCCAAGGTGCCAAATGTGACACCAAAGGGGGGAGGAACCGGAAAAGCAGAAGTTCCATTTTTGTGTGGAAATCCGGAGGGCACTACTCCTCCCACTGACAACAATAGAGGCACTATTCCACCTGCTAATACCAATGATGGGGCACCATCACTCTCTCCACTGACCACAGGGGTGCTTTTTGTATTTTTTTTTACTCCCACTAACCACCAAGCCTGAGGGATTATCTACTCCTAATAGCCACAGTCTGGCCTCCCTAAAGTTTGGTTATAAAGAATAGAAGGGGGCGGGGGGGGGGGGGGGGGGGGGGGGGTGTTTGGGGGGGGAGGAAAGGGAGGTGGGGGGGGGGGGGGGGGGGGGGGGGGGGGGGGGGGGGGGGGGGAGGTTCTTTAAGCTGGTCATACATGGATCGAAATTAGCCCAGTTCAGGGACTGGCCAAGATTCAATCCATGCATGAGCAGGTGGATTGCACCCAAGTCAATCAACTTGGGTACAACCAGTTTGTCAGATTTTTTCTTACATTCAATCACTGCCAGAGACTATAGCTGTTATCAGTGATCACTGTGTTCTTCTGTCTAGAAATGCTCCCTGTGCCCCCTCCCTCGCCAGCAGAACACAATAGCGCTGCAAGAGGGACGGTCAATGTTAATGAGGGAAAGCAAGCATTTTCTTTCCTTCCACCTGTGGTGAAAGGAAGGAAAACCAAGTCATGCATGGGCCGCTTTAGTCCTATTTTGTGTCCATAATCCTGATACAGAAGGGTGGGTGCGCCTGGTTATCCTAGGACTGTAGTGTGTTACTGGCAGAATCACCACATGAAAATTTAGAGATAGACTTTAAAAGAGAAGTAAAGGAATTTATTTTTTATTTTTTGCACATTCAAACTTGCCTAGGTGAATGCAGCATCTGTCCCCCCGGCACCTCTACACTGAGCGATCGAACAAGGCCTGAGTTTTCAGATCTCCATGAGCAGTAGACTGTCAGTCACCGCTCTCTGCTATTCTCTCTCCCCACTCACTGGAGGTGCTGGGCTGTGGAGAGGGCGGAGTGGCCGTCTCCATGGTGGGAATGTTGCGGTGCCTAGACTGACATTGGCGACATCAGCAGAGAACGGGCTTCAGTCCGCTATCTGCTGAAACTGGGTCACAGGAGTGCAATTTGAATTGCCCTCCGGTGATCCATGGAAGTACAGCCAAACAAGCTTTGGCTATACTTCTCCTTTAAGGATAAAATAGGGCAAGTGGTGTGGCGCCAAATCCAACTAAACCACTAGACAATATAAAAAAATGATAATCAGAGGATATATCAAAACACGTGTCTGATTTCAATTACAATAAAATCCTCTTGTATTATAACTGTATTGTCTCCTTTTTATATTGTAAAGCGCTGCGTAAACTGTTGGTGCTATATAAATCCTGAATGATAATAATTTCAATATCATACAAACTATACATGTCGGTGTGCTGAATAAATTATTAAAAAAAAGGCAATTCTACTCTCATAATGTGCTAAATTGATTCATTCAAAAAAATAAAAAAAAGAATCTTTGCGCTTGATGAATTTAGCACATTATGAGAGTAGAATTGCCTTTTTAATCATTTATTCAGCACACCGACATGTATAGTTTGTATGAGATTGTTGTTACGGAATTGAAATGAGACAAATGTTTAGGTATGATTATCATTTATTATATTGTCTAGTGGTTTAGTTGGATTTGTCGACACTTAACCGATTTCATTTAATTCTGTATGTGGAGACACTTAGGTGTTGGTAGCAATGTCCTTGATTTATATCATTATATATATTTAAATATTGGGTAGTGCATGTGTGGCCCATTTTAACCTTTTTAGACTTTACTGATAATTTGAAACAAGCTTTGTGTCTGTCAATTATTGTTAAACAGCATTGCCTAGAACAGTTGTCACCTTGTCAAGTAATAGGATTGACAGCACAGGGCTCATTTAACAGGGACCGTATTCCATAGAGAACTAAATGCTGTCATAGTGGGGGGGGGGGGGGGGGGCACATCTCCATCTAGCAGCATTTAGGTTACCTAGGCATGGTAATTTTTAACTAATGCAAGTTGTTTATGTTGTGCCCTACTGATTCCTGTTTTAATGTCAACAGGCTACTTTAAAAACTACAGATATATTTTAGTTCAACTCGCTTAAAGCGGAGGTTCACACAAAAAATGGAACCTCCGTTTTTCAGAACCCCCTCCGGTGTCACATTTGGCACCTTTCAGGGGAGAGGGGGGGTGCAGATACCTGTATTTGCACCCACATCTGGGCATAGACTAAATCTACGCCTCTTCATGCCCCCCCCTGCTGCATAGACTACGTCTACGCCTCTTCCCGCCGCCCCCCCCGTCCCCACTGCCTGCTGAGACACACGGGTCCCAGAAAGACTACAGGGACCATTCGGATTGTTCAGCGCAACTCGCTCATGCGCAGTAGGGAACCGGGAAGTGAAGCCGCAAGGCTTCACTTCCTGATTCCCTTACTGAAGATGGCAGCGGCAGCACCCGAGAGCCGAGCGACAGATCGGCTTCGGGTGCCGACATCATGGGTGCCCTGGACAGGTAAGTTTCCGTATTTTTTTTTTTTTTTAACAGTAAACAAGTTTCCGTATTTTTAAAGTCAGCAGCTGCAGTATTTGTAGATGCTGACTTAATGAAAAAATAATAATTTGGCAGAACTTTAATGCTAAATCTGGATGCCCAGAGGACAGTTTCTGATCAAACGATTTAGAATGTACCTTGTTGCAGAATACGCGTGGCCTAAACTGTGGAAGACAAAGGTTGACCACCATCCTGGCTGATCAGTGTGACGGATCTCCAGACAGAACACCTGGAAGAGAAAAGGAAATGTATTACACTTCAGAAACTGGACAGAGATTACTCACATAACACGTACCCTGTAAATATAACAAGTCCATAGCGAACCCTCACCTTGACCTACTTCACATAGTTTTGCCCCCCCCCCCCCCCCCCCCCCCCCCCCCGCTCCTTTTCCACAATAAACATTTTTTTGGGGTTATTTTGAATAACCTCAAACTTCCATGTTTAATTCCTCTTAAGTATTGGGTGAGCAGCTATACAATAAGGTTTAATATTGAAAGATTAAAAACGTGAAGGCAAGTTACATCCTGGGGGGGGAACGGAAGATGGAAAGGGATTTCAGGGTCCTGGTAAAGTAGATCACAGAATCAGCAACAGCATGCAATGCCAGGCTACAGCAAGCTTCCTATTAACATGCATTGAAAATGTATTTAGTCGAGAACTAGACTTCTACCACTTTACAGAACTCTGGTTTGTCCACATTGAGTACGCCATTCAGTTCTGGTCACCAGTCCTCAGGAAGGATGTCCTTGAAGTGCAGAGAGTCCAGAGAAGGGTAACAATGCTAATAGGGGGGCTGGAGGACCGGTTATGAGGAACGCCTACAAACGTTAAGCATCTCTTTACCAGGGAGAATATGTTTAGAGCGGTAGCAAACTCCGCTTTTTAACTTGTACCTACAGGTAAACCAATCAGGCTTACCTATAGGTGAGCTCAGGTGCATCTCGTTTCCACTGATCATCCTTGAGATGTTTCTACAACTTGGAGTCCACCTGTGGTAAATTCAGTTGATTGGACATGATTTGGAAAGGCGCACACCTGTCTCTATAAAGGTCCTACAGTTAACAGTGCATGTCAGAGCACAAACCAAGCCATGAAGTCCAAGGAATTGTCTGTAGACCTCAGGAGACAGGATTGTATGGAGGCACAGATGTGGGGACGAGTACAGAAAAATGTCTGCAGCATTGAAGCTCCCAATGAGCATCTGCAAATGGAAGAAGTCTGGAACCACCAGGACTATTCCTAGAGCGGGGCGCCCGGCCAAACTGAGTGATCGGGGGAGAAGGGCCTTAGTGAGGGAGGTGACCAAGAATCAGATGGTCACTCTGACAGAGCTCCAGCGTTTTTGTGGAGAGAGGAGAACCTTCCAGAAGAACAACCATCTCTGCAGCACTCCACCAATCAGGCCTGTATGGTAGAGTGGCCAGACGGAAGCCACTCCTCAGTAAAAAGGCACATGACAGCCGCCTGGAGTTTGCCAAAAAGGCATCTGAAGGAGTTTTAGACCATGAGAAACAAAATTCTTTAGTCTGATGAAAGAGATTGAACTCTTTGGCCTGAATAGCAAGCTCATGTCTGGAGGAAACCAGGCACCGCTCATTACCTGGCCAATATCATCCCTACAGTGAAGCATGGTGGTGGCAAGATCATGCTCTGAGGATAATTTTTCAGTGGCAAGAACTGGGAGACTAGTCAGGATTGAGGGAAAGATGAATGCAGCAATTTACAGAGCCATCCTTGATGAAAACCTGCTCCAGACCTCAGATTGGGGCAAAGGTTCATCTTCCAACAGGACAACGACCCTAAGCACACAGCCAAGATAACAAAGGAGTGGCTACAGGACAACTCTGTGAATGTCCTTGAGTGGCCCAGCCAGAGCCCAAACTTGAACCCGATTGAAAATCTCTGGAGAGATCTGAAAGTGTCTGTGCACCGACATTCCCCATCCAACCTGATGGAGCTTGAGAGGTCCTGCAAAGAAGAATGAGAGAAACTGCCCAAAAATAGGTGTGCCAAGCTTGTAGCATCATACTCAAAAAAATACTTGGTTGTAATTGGTGCCAAAGGTGCTTCAAAAAGTATTGAGGAAAGGCTGTGAATACTTATGAACATGGAATTTATTTAATTTTTTTACTAAATTTGTAAAGATTTCAAAACAAACGTCTTTCACATTGTCATTATGGGGTATTGTTTGTAAGACTGAGGAAAATAAATGAATTTAATCCTTTTAATGAGTGAAGTGTACAGGGATATGGAAAATGGTAGCTGCAAAAAGACAAACTCAGGTTGCACTAGATGGACTGGTGTACTTTATTTATTCAACCTAAATATGTAAAACTAAAAACTCAGGATGGTATCCTCCACTTGCTCCAGTGGTTTAATTTTTTCCTTTAACTTGTATTTTTTTTCTTATCTGTTAATCAGGACAGTTTTTTTGATTTCCTGTCCTAAAGTAACAATTCTCCCTGAAGAATGGAAGCAGCATTGTCAACTCCCCCCCCCATCAACCCCCATCAACCCCCAGATTTCTGTTCTGAGCCCCGAAAAAAAAAATGGACTTAACCACTTTAACACCAGGCTTTTTAAAATCAATTTGAGCAAAAAAAAAATAAAAATTCAGGTTATAACCCTCAAACATTACATTTAAAAAAAAAAAAAAATTTTTTTAGCAGAGACCCTAGGGGGAAAAAAAAATGGCGATCGCAAATTTTAATGTCACAGTATTTCCGCAGCGGTTTTACAAACGCAATCTTTTTTTTGAAAAAAAAAAAAAAAAAACACTTTAACCACTTGCTTACCGGACACTTGTAACCCCCTTCCTGCCCAGACCATTTTTCAGCGCTGTCGCACTTTGAATGACAATTGCGCGGTCATACATCACTATACCCATATGACTTTTTTTTCACACAAATAGAGCTCTCTTTTGGGGCCACTGCATGATTTGTTTTTTTAAGCCAAAAATAAAAAGCATTTTGAAAAAAATAATTTTTTTTTCTCCTTCATTGATGTGCGCTGATGAGGAGGCACTGATGGGCACTGTTTAGCAGCAGTGATTGTCACTGTGTGGGACCCGTTCCCAGTTTACTAAAGTTGGTAATCGGCATCAACGCTGTCAGTGTGAGGTAAAAAAAGAAAAGCCGATTACCGGCTTCTGTTTACATCATATGATCAGCTGTCATTGGCTGACAACTGATATGTTAAAGGGCCGGGTGAGTCGAGTCCCAAGGACTCTGATCGCAGAGCGGGGTGGGCAGGCAACGCAAGCACAAGAGGACGTCCATGTACGCTCTCCCGGCAAATTTAAGCCCGCGTCGTAGCCGTCTTTCGGCTATAGCGCAGACATAAAGTTAATTGATTTGACCACTTCAATACCCGCCCATAGTCATATGACGCCCACAAGGTGGATCTCCCATCCTGGGTGGGCGTCATATGACGTCCTCCCATTCCCGGTCGCCTGGGGGGGGGGGGGGGGGGGCGCCCGCGGTGTCGCTCGGGACCCCGCGATTGCCCGTTAAAACAACGGGACCGTGGAGCTGTGCTTGTAAACACACAGCTCCACGTCCTGTCAACGGAGGAGACCGATCATGTGATCCCAGTACGGAGGAACACATGATCGGTCTCCTCCCCTTGCGTCCCCTCCCCCCCCAGTTAGAATCACACATATAGGGAATACATTAACCCCTGCAGCGCCCCCTAGTGTTAACCCCTTCCCTGCCAGTCACATTTACACAGTAATCACTGCAATTTTATAGCAACGATCGCTGTGTAAATGTGAATGGTCCAAAAAATGTGTCCGAAGTGTCCGCCACAATGTCGCAGTCACGAAAAAAAAAAAAAAATGCAATAAATCTATCCCCTATTTTGTAGACGCTATAACTTTTGCGCAAACCGATCTATATACGCTTATTGCGTTTTTTTTTTACCAAAAATATGTAGAAGAATACGTATCGGCCTAAACTGAGTAAAAAAATAGTTTTTTTTTTTAAAAAATGGGATATTTATTATAGCAAAAAGTAAAAAATAGTGTTTTTTTTTCAAAATTGTCGCTCTTTTGTTTATAGCGCAAAAAATAAAAAAAACGCAGGGGCGATCAAATACCACCAAAAGAAAGCTCTATTTCTGGGAAAAAAAGGACGTCAATTTTGTTTGGGTGTAATGTCGCACGACTGCGCAATTGTCAGTTAAAGCGACGCAGTGCCGAATCGCAAAAAGTGCTCTGGTAAGGAAGGGTGTAAAATGGCCCGGTGCTGAAGCAGTTAAACACCACTATATACACTACACTTTTTTGTGTAAAATGTGAAAGATGATGTTACGCCAAGTAAATAGATACCCAACATGTCACGCTTTAAAGAGGAGGGCCCACAAAAAAAATAAAAAATTTAAAGTCAGCAGCTACAAATACTGCAGCTGCTGACTTTTAATAATCGGACACTTACCTGTCCCGAGACCCCCCCCCCCCCCTCGTTCCCCGCGGCGCCGGCATTCTTAATGTGGGAACCCGGCTGTGGCTTCACAGCTGGGCACCCACTGCGCATGCGCGAGCGGCACCGTGCGCCGTGATTCGACGCTCACTCATCTGGGACACATAACAGGTCCCAGATGACTGTGCAGCGCCTACAGGAAGTGACGTCATTGCCCGGGCAATGAAGGTGGCAGACTACAAGGGACCCCCTAGCAACAGGCATTTAGAGGTGAGTAAAAAAATGTTTTTTTTTTTTCAATTTTTTTAAGCCACATTTTTTTTTTGGTGGCAACCCCACTTTAAGACTGCGCACACTCGTGGAATGGTGCCAAACTACAGTATTTAAAATTCTCCATAAGCGACGCTTTAAACGCCTTTACAGGTTACCGGTTTAGAGTTAGATGAGGTCTAGCACTAGAATTATCGCTCTCACTCTAGCACTTGCAACGATATCTCACATGTGGCGAGAATACGGTTTACATATTTATGTGCGACTTACATATGCTTCTGCGCACAAACACGGATGGACTTAATTTTTACACTGCCCCTATAAAAAAAAAAATTTATATCAATTTTGTTCCTATTACGAGGAATATAAAACATCCCTTGCAATAGAAATAAGGATGCCAGGTCCTCTTTATGGAGAGATCTGGGGTCAAAAAGACCCCAAATCTCTTCTTTACCTTTAAAAGCGCTCCCTCCCGCCATTTCTGAATGTGCTCGGTGCAAAAAAAACAAAAAACAAACACACACACACACACACACACACACACTTTAACATAAGTGATCAGGCCCCAACGTATAGTGAATTGCTACTATAGGAACGCCCGCTGAACAAAAACTAAACAAACTCACAATATTAGGTTTTGAATACACAAGGAATCTGCTCTGTGTAAAGAATCTCATCAGTTGTGTATTCAAAAAAATAAAAAAACTTGTTTCTTTGTGTAATTATATATACACACACACACAGTCATATTTTTATCATTTTCTTGTGGCTAGGAGGGATTTATAATAGATTGTAAGCTCCAACTAGCAGGGCCCTCGGATTCATCCTCCTGTATTGAATTGTAATGGTACCGTCTGCCTTCATGTTGTAAAGCACTGCACAAACTGTTGGCATTATATACATCCTGTATAATAATATAGTGTGAAGGAAGGCTGGGATTGTGCTGTGGTCACTGTTCTCAGTCACAGACACTCCTACACACAGTGCTTAAAGCGGAGCTCCACCCTAAAGGGAAACTTCCGCTTATCGGATTCCTCCCCCCCGCGCCGGTGCCACAATTGGCACCTTTCAGGGGGGGGGGGGGGTGCAGATACCTGTATAATACAGGTATCTGCACCCACTTCCGGGACTAGCTGCCCCGCCCCTATACGAGGATGCCCGCCCATATCCGAGGGTTCCCGTTGTGTCTTGGGAAACACACAGTTCCCAGGACACAACGGGGACCAATAAAGATGCGCAGCGCGACTCGCGCATGCGCAGTAGGGAACCGGGCAGTGAAGCCACAAGCTTTACTTCCTGATTCCCTGACAAAGGATGGCGGCGGGGCAGCCGAGAGACAATCGATCTTCTGCCGACATCACTGGAACAGGTAGGTGTCCATTTATTAAAAGTCAGCAGCTGCAGTATTTGCAGCTGCTGACTTAAAATAAAAAAAAAATAAAATATATAAAAAAAAATCGGGTGGACCACCTCTTTAATGAAGATTCCCACAAAAATAAGAAAAACAGAATTATTGCGGAGACTTTTTCTCATGCATTCGTCTTCATGGTATTAGGTAAGCAACGTTCTATATTACTGATCTTGTTTACGTTAAATGATTCAGCCACTGATTATAGCAGACGTAATGCAGAGCTGTAGCGCCACCTGCTGTACATTTGTAGTAAACGCAGAATGTCTGCTCAAGAAAAAAGAAAAAAAGAGCCAGCAAAGCTAAGGAAAAATGACATCCCTACGTATGTGTTCACTAGGGCTGCAACTAGCGATTATTTTCATAATCGATTAGTTGGCCGATTATGGTTTCGATTAATAACCTTAAAAAAAAAAAAAAAAAATTGTGGTGTATAATTTAGTTAATATGTAAAGTAATAGCAATATAAACAACTATATGATGGTTAGGGCGCAAAATATCTAATCCACTCTGAGAATAACAGACAGAAGAGATATACTGTGTACACACTATTAGAGGAGATATACTGTATACAATATTAGAAGAGACATACTGTTTTTTGGCCAATTAGTTGTTGGGCAGATTAAAAAACACAAATTGCTGCAAAAAATGCATTACATGCTTTTCTGCAGCTTCTCCATTGAAGTTTATTAAACCAAAAAAGCAGAGTTTTGCGTTAAAAAAAGTCTGACCCTTTCTAAATATGCAGCAGCTGAAAAAAGCATAGATGTCCCATAGGAAACCATGTAAATGAACTGTAGTGCGTTTCTGCAAAAAGCACCAAAAAACACAGATGTGAACCAGGTCTAAGACGTTTAGTAACATAATGGGGGTTAAAAAAAAAAATTCTGTAGAACTGTGAAAGTAATGTTTACAGTAGCGATTATTTGCTCTTTTTGTACTATAAAGGGCTAATTTTTGTTTTTTTTTAACTCCATTATGTTACTGGCCGATTAATCGATTAGTTGTTTCAGCCCTAGTGTTCACACTGGGGCGTTGCACTTCTGTTGCATATCCTGCTTGCCAAATTTTTTTAATACACGTTTGGTCAGGAAAAAAAAAAATGAATAAACCATACACATGTTGTATGCATCTGTAGTCAGTGAGGGCTGTGTATACACACACGGATGCACAGGTGTTCCATGCATTCCCATAGCTGTTGAGATGTAGCAGCTGCACAGACACAGCAACTGCTCCGAATCAACATCTGTGCAAGAAGGTGCAAGACCCCCCCAAGCGCAGACAGCAGGAGTTTGGGTCCGTGTTCCAGGCGCACGCATGTCCTAATGGGTTTACTTCCTCTTTGTTTCCCTGCAAAGGTAAAGTATAATGGACTACTATGCATCGCATAGTAGTCCATTCTGTGTCACTTACCTGACACAGGAGCCAGCAAAGTCACCGCTGTCCCCTTGTGTACGGAGCCTCCATCTTCTTGGTGGGTCTCGCGGCTCTGGCGCTGTCATTCGACGGCGCTGCAATGACGTCACTCCCACACATGCGCACGGGAGCCGCCACTCGCGGCATATCACCGTTGAGATGGGCTCTCAGTGCGCCTGCGCGCCGCTGTCTACGGCGCATGCGCCATAGACAGCGGTGCCTGTCTTTTGGCAAATATCTCCTAAACCGTGCAGGTTTAGGAGATATTTCTTTGACCTACAGGTAAGCCTTAATCTAAGCTTACCTGTAGGTCCAAGTGGTTTGTAAGGGTTTACAACCACTTTAACATAAAATTAAAACTTCCTACTTATGCATGTAACGCAAATAGGACTGAAACAACTAATCGATTAATCGACAACTAATCGATTACTATTTTCATAATCGATCGGCCAGTAACATAATGGGGTTAAAAAGAAACTAAAATAAGCCCTTTATACTACAAAAAGAGCAAATAATCGCTACTGTAAATATTACTTTAACAGTTCTACAGTAAAAAAAAAATTAACCCTTTATTGAAATGAAAAATGATCCCCTTACAGTAGTGATTATCTCCTTTTTTTGTACTATAAAGGGCTAATTTTAGTTTTTTTAACCCCATTATGTTACTAAACGTCTCAGGCCTGGTTCACATCTATGTGTTTTATGGTGCTTTTTGCAGAAACGCACTACAGTTCATTTACATGGTTTCCTATGGGACATGTTCATATCTACGCTTTTTTCAGCCGCTGCGTATTTGGAAAGGGTCAGGTACTTAGTATATACAGTATCTCTCTTCTGTCTGTTATTCTCAGAGTGGATTAGATATTTTGCTCCCTAACCATATAGTTGGTTATTTATATTTACCACTGCATATAGATATTTAAGAATAAATTGCCTTTTTTTTTTTTTTAAACTTTACATATTAACTAAAATTATACACCACACTTTTTATGGTTACTAACCGATCGAAACAATAAAATCGGCCAACTAATCGATTATGAAAATTATCGTTAGTTGCAGCCCTAAAACGCAAATAAGGTTTGGGAAAACAGGCAATCAAACCTTCATATTTTAAGTAACGCTAGACATATGATCACAGTACTACAATAGAAACCATTTTATTAAACACAAGTTTCCATCATTTATCTTGAACAGAGCTAAAAACTTTATGGTGCAAGTAGGCCAGCTTTTCTGATTCACGCGTACAAAGTACAAAAGGCATCCATTCCCAAAAGGGCACTTCGACCACTACATATCCCAGCTTACGCAGCTGACGTCTTTTCAAAGCATGGAGCCCCAAAAGTTGTTTGGAACCGTAGAGGTACTGATTGCGGTTGGTAACCTGGATAGCCAACTTGATGACCTCATGGTGGCCAGTTGGATCTTCATGCTTCCCCTCTGGACAATTCATCGACAAGTCCTCAACAATGTTTGGATTCTCAACGTCACTAATCTTTGAGCTGGCATTTGTTAACTTACTTATGAGGTCATCACTGATTTTAACATGACGGTATTTAATGAAGGGTCGGTCAGGCACCCCAACAACAGAATTAATAGCAACAGGCTTCCTATTCATATCTAAGTGGACTTCAAAATCTTTGGACCTCGTATGAGGCAAAATCATATGTTCCTTTACATACTCCTGTCCACCCAAAACTTCCCGCAACAACATTCCAGCTTCAGTCACTTCTTTTCTCGTGTGAAAGTCCCGGGTGGAAAGTTCCTCAAGCCTGTGCGTTATTTCTTTGCGAAATTCTGATGAGATAGTATCTCCAGTGTATTGAGGGCATTCTATTTCCACAGAAACAGCAATAGTAAAGAGGTCCTTTTTAAGTTCGAACATACTTGTTTTAGTTGACTGCATGACAAACTTCTCACTCAAGGCGACATTGATCAGATCGAGCGGAAATTGTTGACAGAAAGCAAGCCCCATCAAGCAAGTAAGGAAGTGCTCAGGAAAGCTCTCAAATTTCGCCATTTTTTTACGGATTTGTTTGATAAAAACAGAGTAGAAGAGATCGGAATTTGGTGGTTGGTAGTTGAGAACACCAAAAGACCACAAGAACTTAGCAATGTCTTTGCTCCTGCAGTAAGAAATCCTATCGGGGATAGCCAAGGCTACAGAATCCATGAGGTCCTCATCGAGAATGTGCATTGCGGCAAAGGTCAAGACATAGTGCATGATACCCTGCGTTGTCATTTCAGGTATGCGTCTAGAGGCATCTTTCCCAACTTGCCTGAGGAAGGGCATATGGAGTACACGGGTGAAACGGAACATTTTAAGCACACTCACTAAGGCGTAATTGCTCATTTGCTCTATATTTTCTACTAGGATATTTCCAAATCGTTTCATGAGGTCTTCCGATAACCCGGTGCCAGTTTTAAAAAAGCCAAGACAGACCGCACCGATTTCTTCGAGGTTAAAGGACGTATGATATTTCAGAACCATTGGCTCAATTTTCTCTAGCAGTTCCTGCGGCATGTGCCTCCCCTCACCGACAACATATATCAACTGCATTAGCTGGGGCAAGTTTAAGTCCAAACAACGTAGCTGCATACAGCTGTACATGATGTCCAAGAACTTTGGCACGCTAAAACTCATGTACCTAAAACTATCTGCCACCACCAACAACTCATTGGTAGAGAACGTCCATACCCGAAGACAAAACTCTTGCTCGTATTTTTTTAGCATGGGGTGGCTTGTGGGAATTTCAAAACGTACAAAAGCACCAAGAATCCTGACGATTTCGGAGTTTGTGTACAAGCGAAGGTTTGAAACGCTGCAGTCGCAGAGCATAATAAATTTTGCATTAGATTTAAGAGGTATCAGTTTTTCTTTAGGTAAATAACTAAGTTTTTCTAAGAATTCTGAAACTTCACTGGGTGTGAGGCTAACACCAACTCTTTTCAGAAAGCGGTTAGCTTTGCTAGTGGAGGTTTCCATAAGGCACTCCGAGTTGTAGCACATCGATTTGTATTCTGGTCTATGCTGCTGAAAAGCCCTGGGATCTTGCTTAGTACTATACGTTTCTATATCCTCATACAAACTGTTCTTAGGAGATTTTCTATATCTACGTGGCTTTCGGTGATCTAGGTTTTTATTTTTAATTAAAAATTGCGGGCTAGTAGCATACGTCTTTGTTGGTGGTACAGAAAGTTCTGGGTAATCATCGAAGGAATAAACTTCATTTTCTCCATTTTCTTTCCCATTGTCAGTTACTTCACCGGCATATGTAGTAGCGTCACAAGCATCTGGAGACTCCCGATGACCCAACTCATTTCGGTTAGAGCCGCTGGTCGAATGAAAAAGGTAACTTCTTCCAAGTTGAACAGGAGATTTACTCCACGCCCATTTAGAAGTTGTGACGGCAGCCGCCTGGAAAACCACTCTTTGTAATCTTCGGTAGATGACAGCAGCCATGAATCCCACGGGGGGGGGTCACCGTTGATTACTGAAAAAGGGCAGATGAAGAATGCAGATGAGTGTCCGCCATGAATAAAAATTAATGTAGTCTTTATCGTACAAAAAAAAAAAAAAAAAATACAGTCTGAAAGATCTTGCTTGTCAGAGGTATAATCCACAAACTCTATGGTAAGAAGTATTTAGATATTGGTATGGCTGGGATTTAAAAAGCATTTTCAGAGTCTTGAACTTGTCGGAAGACAAATTTGGAAGATGCTGAACAGATGCGACCATTGAAAAAATCTCCAAAAAAAACTCAGTTTGCCTATACACCATTATTTTCTTGTTTCAAAACAAATCAATGAATTAAAAAAAAAAAAAAAAAAAAAATGACATTATAAAATTCAGTCTAGTTTTATTAATTAAGTATTTTTAGAAGACATCAGCAATGGCAGAGGAGATGGTGAAAACCTCCCCAACTCTATCACATTTGCTTGTGCTCTAAAACCATCAATTGGCTGGTGTCATATCTGAGCACATGTGCAGCATCATGGCAGTTACAGATCAAACAGAGGCTAAAATGGCAGCTTCCTTGGCTGAAAAGGGTTTAGTTCCGCTTTAAAATATACCATTAAAAGAATCGGTCAATTAAAACAGGGCTCCACCCAAAAGCTCAAAGAAGGCTCAACAACGAAAATCCCAGGTGTTTTGATGCTGTTCACGTATGAATGCTCGGGTGTTTATAGCTCGATACCCGGTGGTCCAAAAAGCTACAGGAGCTACTTTGGAGGGGGAATTCATAATTGTTGGCCCCAGACTTGAAGGGGGGGGGGGGGCGTCTGCAAACGTGGCAGTCAAAATTTTTTTTTTTTTTACGTTTTAGCCTTATTCCAATTAAGATGTGTATATCAAGCCATGTAGTTTTGTGGGGACAAAAAGATTAACCCCTTAATAACCAGAGTAAAAAAATAAAAAAACACAACCCTTAATGCTCAATTTTGCAACCTTGACAACTACTTTGTACATCCAAGTGGATTACACCTTGTTGTTTCCAGGACAGATTGGGCATTCATTAACCACTTCAGCCACGGAAGGTTTTACCAAGTTAATGATAAGGGCATTTTTTTGTGATACAGCACTGTCACTTTAACTGACAATTGTGCGGTCGTGCGACGTTGCACCCAATCAGAACTGACGTCCCCCCCCCCAAATAGAGCTTTCTTTTGTTGGTATTTGATCATCTCTGCGGTTTAAATTTTTTTGCACTATAAACAAAAAAATAAAAAAGCAACAACTTTGAAAAAATAAAAAAAATAATATTTTTTATTTTGCTAGAATATCCCCAAAAAAAGAAGTCTTCATTAGTTTAGACCAATATGTATTCTTCTCTGTATTTTTTTTTTTTTAAATATCGCAATAAGTGTATATTTGTTGGTTTGTGCAACAGTTAAAGCGTCTACAAAATAGGGGATATATTTATGGCTTTTTTTTTTTTTTGTACTAGTAAACGGCACAGCCGGCGCCCACAGTTAAAATGGCGGTGCCGCCGAGTGGAGGGGTGGGGACGAGCGGCTGTTCGATCCCCCGCATCGCTGGACCCTGGGATAGGTAAGTGTCCGATTATTAAAAGTCAGCAGCTTCAGTATTTGTAGTATTTGCAGTTGTAGTGGGAACACCGCTTTAAACACTAAACCTTTTTCTGATATTTGTTGGTTTCAAGTTAAAATCATTTTTTTTTTTTTGCTAGAAAATTACTTAGAATCCCCAAACATACATATAATTTTTTTTTTTTTTTTTTTTTTTTTTTTTTTTTTTTTTTTTTGTAGACACCCTATAGAATAAAATGGTGGTTGTTGCAATATTTTATGTCACACTGTACAGCGGTCTTTCAAATGCAATTTTTTTAAAAAAAATTACTTTAATGAATAAATTAATGTGAAAGTTTTACGTCGCGAGAATCGTGAGAGAATTGTGATCTTTTTATTCTAAGCAAAAAAAATAGTGATTCTCATTTTGACCAGAATCGTGCAGCTCTAGTATAGTGTGACATATGAGTATTTTAGGTTAATAATATGGGTGTGTAAGGCCCTCCTAGACTCTATCTGAAAGCTGGTTAATATGTTGCTATGAGTGTGTGCTGGTGAATGGACACCCCTTGACTGTAGTGCACCCCCATCGTGAAGATACCGGAAAGGAAAAGACACAGAATGGTGACATGAAAGCTGCCACTGAAGAATGACGGTGGAATGTCACTCAGTGGCAAAGCGGCACAGGTTGGGAAGCACAACATGCCAAGACCATTATGGACTGTACCATAGGAGCCTTGTCTGAAGAAGGGTGATATGAGCCCTTTAGGCACAAAGCTGGAATGTTGGCAGGCGAAATGGTTTAATATCATATTTCTAGAGTTTCACTTCCTGGTTGAGGCAGACAGGTGGCCTTTGGAATGTAACAAGTTGCACATTAAAGCTTTGTAGCATATCAGAATATTCAGAGATCAGGCCTTCATCAGGGCTGAACAAAAGCTTGGCTCTGGACCGTCTGGTGTGATCAAAGAGGGCCATGGCGGCCAGGATAATTGAGGACGGTGGGTTACAAAGATCGAAGGCATTGAAGATTGACCCAGGATACGTAGACATGATATATGGACAATGCTGCCCCTAGAGGCCAATACAGCAGGATGGACAGTAATAGAATATATTGAGGAGGACTGCCCCGTAAATACGTTGATTAGTCAAAGGTCTAGATGGGCTGGCAATGGGGTTGGGTCTAAATGGTGTAGGATTGAAGTATAAAAAGTACACACAGGAGGGAAGTCGTCCCTTTTTTCGCTCTTGCCTGGTGGCTCTCTCTGTTACCATCTCAAGCCCAGCTGATGATGCCGTATCTATAGGACGGCTTTGCAAGTATATTTGTGTCACTGTAGCCCAGTGGGATGACTGGAGCGGGTCATGCAGCGTACCAGATGGCTCGGAGACAGGGCTGCAAGAAGGGTGTACCCGCTGGTGGGCAGGCGTGGGAAACAACCCGACCAAAAGCTCCGCAGGCAGTGGACCAGACGCCCGAGTGTGACATCATGCACTCAGGAGAACACAAATACAAACCGAGGAGTGGGGTACAGGAACAACGAATAAAACGCAAGCTGCGAGGAGACTGTGGAGAGGCCGGAGCAGTCACCTTAAAGATGCGTTTCGGGCGTGGCCCTTTGTCTAGTCACAGGTGTGACCACAGTCTCCTCGCAGTTTGCGTTCCATTCATTGTTCCTGTACACCATGCCTCGGTTTGGATCTGCGTTCTCCCCAAATGCATGACGTCACATTCGGGCATCTGGGCCGTTTCCCACACCTGCTGACCAGCGGGTACACACTTCTTGTGGCTCGCAACCCTGTCTCCGAGCCATCTGGTACGCTGCATGGCCCGCTTCGCAGTCATCCCACCACCCACCGGGCTACAGTGACACGCTAGACAAGCGGCCCAGCCTCTACCACCGCAGCATAGCATACCACACTGTATAGATTCACCATCTTCCACGGCTTGCATCAGGTATACATCCAATATTGGTTCACGCTGTCTGCTCTTTGCCATCCATGAGGAAGGGTTTTCCACATCTTTATCATTCTGATCTAAAAATTCTTTTTTTTTTTTTTTTTTTTTTATGTCATTGGTACCATTGGAGTCATTTGAAGCTGACTTAGCAATATTCCACTCTTAAGCTATTTTCATACTGGAGGAGCTTTGCAGGAGCTATAGTGCTAAAAATAGCGCCTGCAAAGCGCCCTGAAAGAGCCGCTCAATTCACTGCAATGTGAACCCCCCCCCGAGGGCTTTCATACTGGAGCAGTGTGCTGGCAGGAAGGTCAAAAATGTCCTGCAAGCCGCATCTTTGCAGAGCTATAGGAGCGGTGCGTACACCACTCCTAATACGCCCCTTCCCTTTGAAAACAGTGGGGCAGCGCTGCAAACCAGCGGTGCTTTGCAGGCAGTTTTAACCTTTTTCAGCCGCTGGCGGGGGTTAAAACCGCCCCGTCTGCAGCCAAATAGCGCCAATAAAACAACGGTAAAGCGGCGCCAAATATAGCGCCAATTTACCGCTGGCGTCCGCACCAGTCTGAAAGTAGCCTAACTCATAGGAGTTTGCATGTAGAACTTTTCATGGGATTTAATTGGTTGCTTTAAGAATATGGATATGCCCATAGCAACAGGCCCACGGTGCAAAACAGATGGCGTTGCCCACAGCAACGGGCCCAGGGTGCAAGCTAAGTGGCGTTGCCCACAGCAACCGCCTGGCTTCCCCAAATGTATTTTTCTTCTAGTAATTTAAAAAAAAAAAACGGCATCTCTGAGCATTTTTTCCCCTCCACACACTCCCCATTCTTCACACCCAGCAGGCCAATGAGCCCCAATGTATTCCAGTGTACCACCCACCAACTCCTAGAAGGCAGGCTGCCCCCTGCTATGACACCACTACAATATCCACAGAGAGACCCACACCGTGCCCTCCCCGGTCACATAAGGCGCTCACACGTACCAGACACCGGGAACACACACTCCGCTCTCCCCCTATCACCACGGCTCCATGCACTGAAGAAAGACGCAATCCTCCGGCGCACGCTGATGACGTCGGCGATCTCCCCATAAGCGCCGCGGCTGCTGCTGGCCGGGAGGGCGTGGCCGCTCCGAAGTAGGCTGCCCCTGTTACATCCGATTACGCGACCCGTCAGAATGGGTAACGGAAGTGACGTTTAGTCGCCGCCATCTTGCTACACCCCACACTCCTCCATAGTAAGGATACACGGAGAAGGGGGAAGCGGACATCTTTTTACACCCACCGGAGTTTTGCATTTTACACTTGTAAATACAGTACTTAGAACTGCGTATGACTGGTTAGATGTTTTATTATAAAAGCAGCGGTGTTCTGTCAGATTAGCAAACCTGTGAGATCAGAAGGCTTGCCGCTGCTTTTAAGATTCAACATCTAACCAGTCAGACGGAATTCTAACTACTGTATTTCACTATAAAAACTTACTTTACTGTTAAAAATAAGTGTGAAATGAGAAACTCTGGTGTGTGTAACAAGATGTCCGCTTTCCCCTTCTCACTGTATCCTTACTGTGGAGGAGTGCGGGGTGTAGCAAGATGGCGGCAACGAGACTTCACTTCCGTTACAAAATCTGACGGGTCGCTGATGTTTCGTCAGATTAGGCGACCAGTCAGAATGTGTGGCGGAAGTGATTTTTCGTCGCCGCCATCTTGCTACACCCAACATTAGTAAGGCTACGCTGAGAAGGGGAAAAGCGGACATCTTGTTACACCCACTGGAGTTTTGCATTTTACACCTATTTTTAACAGTACAGTGAGTTTATATAGTGAAATACAGTACTTAGAACTTAGTCTGACTCCTTAGATGTTGAATTTTTAAAGCAGTAAACTTCTGTCAGATTAGCAAACCTATGAGATCAGCAGACTTGCCGCTGCTTTTAAAATTCAACATCTAACCAGTCAGACGGAGTTCTAAGTACTGTATTTCACTATATAAACTCACTTTACTGTTAAAAATAAGTGTAAAATGTAAAACTCTGGTGGGTGTAACAAGATGTCCTCTTTCCCCCTTCTCAGTGTATCCTTACTATGGAGGAGTGTGGGGTGTAGCAAGATGGCGTCGACGGATGTCACTTCCGTTACAAAATCTGACGGGTTGCTAAATCTGCCGGAACACCGCCAGTAATTGGGCAGAGCCAAGATTACAGTCGCAAAAGAGTGGGCGGAGTCAGCAGGGCGGAGTCAGCAGGGAGCTGATAAAATGAGTTGGTTTGGGTGTTAATCAATTAAAGAGAGCTGAGAACACAAAACCTTTATTTCAGCAGTATGTTATAACATAAAGCATATCTACACTCAAAAACAACCTTGTCATACATTGCAGCACAGATTTGTGGGATATTGTTGTATGATCATGGCTGAGGCCTGTGGAGTTCAGCACAAAACAAAGGGGCGGGATGCTGGTGACATCATTGACCTAATATATCCGTATATAATGTCACCGTTATCCCCACCCCTTTGTTACGTGGCTGCTGCTGATTGGGCTGGCGACTTGCTGTCACGTGACAACTTCACTTGGTTTAAAACATTAATAGTTCGCCTTCACCAAAAAACGGCAGATAAGGGCTGTGTGTATATAAAAACAAACTGCGCCGTCCTGACTAAAATGAAATAATACCCTCCTTATAGGTCTGGGCCATTTATGCATCTCCCGTGGCCTGACTGGAAATCTAACCTTGACGTTGCTACGGACGTTGCTAAGAGACACCTAGCTGTTACTGTTCACCTTCACCAACACAGGAGTGAGGCTGCATTCACACATGATGGTGGGCGGAATCGCAGCGATTCCGGCCCGCAATTTCAAATTGCTGCAAAACACGGGACGCATTTACGATGTCATTACTTCTAATGGCACCCCAATCGAACTGCGATTTTGCAGTGATTGTCGCGCGGTAAATTGCTTGTCGCTGTCATTTGTCACTCAAAAAGAAACATGAGCATCTTTTGGGCAACAGCGTCGCGCGCTGTGATTTGCCGAGTCAACCGATTGGGGTGCCATTAGAGGTAATAGCATCACAAACGCATCCCGCGTTGTGTAGCCATTTGAAATCGTGGGGCGGAATCGTGGCGATTTCCACCCGTTATCATGCGTGAATGCAGCCTGAACTTTCAAATAGACATGTGTACTGACAAAAAATTTGTTCATTTTCGTTTTTGTTTTATTATTTTTTTGCTTTTTTCGGAAATTCGAAAATACGGAAATCAAAAAATTCTGATTTTCACATTTCTAAAATTTCCAAATTTCAGAATTTTTTCGAATTTCAGAATTTTCAAACTTCCAAATTTTCAAATTCCGAATTTTCGAATGTTCGAATTTTCGGAATTTCTGAATTTTCGAATTCCGAATTTCAACATTTTCGAATTCTGAATTTCCGATTTTTTTTAATTCCAAACTTTCGTATGTTCAGAATTCGAAAATTCGAAAATCAGTAAAATTTGAAATAATAACTAATAATAACTAACTATTAAATTATACGTTTTTGTGAACGTAACAAATAAAAATGTATCTGAAGTTACGAATTATCCGAAATAACAAATGGAATGGAAAAAATTAATAATTAATAATAATAAAAAGTTTTTATTATTATTATTGTTATTTATTATTATTATTATATCTTTACGTTCCATTCGTTTACGGCATTCATTATTTCAGGTAATTCTTAACTTCTGATAAATTCGTACTCATTACGTTCACTAACAGCCAAATTTGAAAGGAAATTCCAAAACCTGTAATTTAATAATTAATATTAGTTAGTTATTATTTCAGATTTTCGGGTTTTCGAATTTTCAGATTTTCATTCTTTTGAATGTTCAGATTTTCATTCTTATTTTTGGATTCTCAAATTTCCTAATTTAGAATTTTCAAATTTCCTAATTTATTATTATTATTATTATTATACACGATTTATATAGCGCCAACAGTTTACGCAGTGCTTTACAATGTAGAGGGGGGACAACACAATTACAGTACAATACAAAAGGTACAGGAGGGCCCTGCTCGTAGAGCTTACATTCTAAAGGGACGGGGTGGTGGTACAAAAGATAATAGCTGCTGAGAATGATTTGATGGGGGTGGCTCGGGGACAGTTGTTAGGTGGGATAGGCTGTGATAGGGTGTGGGATAATTCAGAATTTCTGAACCTCTGAAGTCTAGAATTTTCGAATTTCTGAATTTTGAAAATTTAGAATTTCCAAAATTACAAATTTCAGAAATTTTCCAATTTCCGAAGTCCGAATTTTCGAAATTTAGAATTTTAGTATTTTTTGAAATCTCCAATTTCCGAATTTTGAATTTTGAATTTTCCAATTTACAAAATCTCAAATTTCCAAATTTACAAAATTCGGAATTTCCGAAATTTAGAATTTTTGAAAATTCGGAAATTTGAAATTCAGAATTTCTGGAATTGAAAAATTCGGAAATTAGGAAATTTGTCAAAATTCCTTAAAAAACTAATTTTGGAACTAAACGAATTGCACATGTCTACTTTCAAATGCTGAGCTCAGAGTTACTACATCAGAGGAGATAAAGCCCATGTGTGAGGAGGTTGAATCAGGGAAAGAGATCGCTTCCATAGCAAGTGCATTATTTCATTTTGGTCAAAGCTCTATGACCAAGGATTGGCCTTTTCTCAGCCTTTTGGCTAAGCTCAAGTGTAGTATCTATTCTTCTCAGTTTTCGTGAGGAAGAAAGCTGGTGCCCTTTGATACCTCTTGATGTAATAAGGTGATAATAGTGTGAGAGCCTTTTTCCTCCCGGTTTGATTCTGGCCTAGTACACCAGGCTTGTCCCTGGTTGAAGGCAAGGCTCTTCCTAAGTTCTAATGCTTTCCTGATTTGAATGAGGCTGCATGTGTCCGGCCTGGGGCTGGGAGACGCAAGGAGCTCCTGGTGATGTGCCTGCTGGGGGTTGGCGTCCCAGGGTGTGCCAGAAAAACACTTTTGGGCTGCACAACCCTTGGTGTTTCACCAGAACTAGGTCACGTCACCTTATGCTTTTCTTCCACTCAGTTCTGGGACAAGGTCATCCGGTGCCCAGGGCAAAGATGCCAAACTACGCTCCGCTCTTCCCTTAGGGTTAGGGCACCCCATCTCTGCAATAATCCATTGCGCCCAGGGCAGCTGCCCCTTCTGCCTACCCCTTGTCCCGACTCTGCTTCCACTACACCTGTAGCCCCCTCTAGTGGGCTAGATGTAGATAAGTTTGTTGTTAGTGTAGGTAAAAACTAGTTTAGCCCGGGGCTAAGCCTGAGCTATGAATCTATGTCAGGGTTTAGTGACTAATGCCAGCAGCTTCTCTGGTGCCTCCCCCTGTTTTCTGGGATATTAGACAATGTTCTAGAATTTTTTTTAGAACTCCCGACCATTATATCGTTTTTTTTAAAGCAGAAGCCCTAGATAATAAATGTCACACAGTATTTGTGCAGTGGTTTTTCAAATGCAATTTTTGGGGAAAAAACTTTTTATAATTTTAATGCAAAAAAACACAATACATAACCCAATTTGTTTGTTCAATATAAAAGTTGATGTTACTCCCAAGTAAATACTGTAGATACCAAACATGTCACGCTTTAAAATTGCGCAGCTCATGCAATGGAGACAGACAATGTAAGTTCTACTATCCATAGGCAGGGTGGATTGGATTTAAAGCATCATTTTTAAAGAGCAACTGTCATTTCTCCTCCTCTGACCCGCTGTGGACTCACTGACAGTCCCATTCACTTTAATGGGACGGCTGGTGATGCGGCAGGGAAACAACAAGGTGAGGGACGTGGCGGCAGCAGGTGAGTGGATGCCCACTAACAGGCGCTGCCATGATGGATCTGAAATGACAGGTGCTCTTTAACTACTTCAGATCTGCGCTATAGCCAAATGACGGCTACAGTGCGGACCTGCTTTGCCGGGAGGAGGTCCATTGACGTCCTCCCGTTCCCAAGTGGCTTGCGCGCCCCCTGCATGTGATGTTAACAGAGCCGGTAATCGGCTATTTTTTCACCTCGCCCTGACAGCGTGAGGAGGAAAAAAATACCGATCGCCGGCAGCTGTGAGAGGGACATCAGCCCCGATCACGGCTATCTGCCGCCGGATCCTCAGAGCCCACCTGTGACCCCTGCCAGTGCTACCTAGCAGTAGGCAACAGTGCCGCCTACCAGTGCCCACCAGCACCACCCATCAGTGCCCACAGTGCCACACATCAGTGCCCACAGTGCCACCTATCAGTGCCTACAGTGCCACCTATTAGTGCCCACAATCAGTGCCTCAACAGTGCTGCACATCAGTGCCATCTATTATTGCCCATCAGTGTCACCTACCAGTGCCCATCAGTGCCACCTATCAGTGCCATCTATCAGTGGTACCTATCAGTGCCCATCAGTGCCAACCATCCGTGCCACCTATCAGGGCCCATCAGTGCCATCTTATCAGTGGCCATCAGTGCCACCTTATCTGTGCCCATCAGTGCCGCCCTATCTGTGCCTATCAGTGTGGCCTTAACTGTGCCCATCAGTGCCGCCTTAACTGTGCCCATCAGTGCCGCCTTAACTGTGCCTATCAGTGCCCATCAATGCCATCTATCAGTGGTATCTATCAGTACCCATCAGTGCCACCCATCCGTGCCACCCATCCGTGCCACCCATCAGGGCCCATCAGTGCCATCTTATTTGTGGCCATCAGTGCCGCCTTATCTGTGTCCATCAGTGCCCATCAGTGCAGCCTATCAGTGCCCACCAGTGCCGCCTCATCAGCGCATATCAATGAAGGAGAAAAATACCTATTTGCAAAATTGTATAACAAACTATTAAACATGATTTTTTTTAATTATACAGGTGACAGGTTTTGATGCCATTTCCATTTTTTCTTTTTACACAGGTATATTCCTGATATGTGTCTGTTGTACTATGTACTTGTATAAAAATGTATCCTGTTCTCTTTGTATTGCTTCCTTTGTGTGAAATACCTGGTGATCATGTCAGTCCCTCTGGTTTCCTATTTCAAGCTAACCATGCTAGACATGAGAGCACATCCCAGTATAGTCAATTCTCTGGCTGTGCTGGGAGAACAGCCTTCCTGTCCTCCAATGATCAGACCTGTGCTGACACCCCCCCCCCCCGCAAAATCATTCACTGGGAAGATCAGTGTACTGCTGTTTCTCTGCTTTTTGCTGACATTACCCCCCCCCCCCCCGCAGTCTCCACTCTCACCTCTCTAGCATGGCTCCCAACTGTCCCTGATTTTGAGGGACTGTCCCTGATTTGGAGCAATGCCCCTCTGTCCCTCTTTCCTCCACATTTGTCCCTCATTTTGGTCTGATCCATATAGTTGTATATAAAATGCACTTTTTATCTTTCAAAAAGTTCCCCATTGACAACGTCTACTGATGACGAAACGCGCCTGGAAGAAGGCACGTAGTGGCTTCACCACGTGATTGGATTAGGAGGGCGGGCTCTGTGCGTTTGTGCTGGCCGGCATTTCTTTTATATGCATATCGATTTCTTCTCAAATGTAAGTGCATTACCTCGTTTTAAATAAATTGTTATTTAGACTATATTACGCTATGGCTATGGTTTTCTTTCTTCTTGGGCATCCATTTGAGTTAAAACGGACACCGTAGTTGGATAGAGCGAGCGATCTGCACGATCCAGTTTACCGCTACCACTGTTGTCATCTGCAAGCTAAAGGCCATGGCTGGGTTATAGCCACCTGCCCTTTATGCTTGCCATCTGGAATTCCAAGTGGCTTATATTGACTTTCTTGTTGTTTTGCAAAGTTTCATTGGACTCACCGATTGAGACTCTTTTTAGCGCAGCTTTTATTAATTTTAGTCTCTTTCAAAAAGTGTTTCCCAGTGCTAAGCCTTTTATCCAAATTTTAAATTGCTGCATTTGTACATTTTAAAAGCCAATATAAAGGAAAATTTGTGGTAAAAAAAAGCACTTGTGGATTGATTTAACTTTTTTTTTTTTTGGTTATGTCCCCTTTAAAGGGCGTGGCAGGGGGCGTGTCCTATGCCTATATACGTTTTCTAGTAAGTGTCCCTCATTCCCATCTCAAACTGTTGGGAGGTATGCTCTAGGACCCTTATGCCCTGTACACACGGTCGGACATTCTGACGACAAAATCCGCCTGATTTTTTTCTGACGTATTTCGTGCCAAACTTGTCTTGCATACACACAGTCGGAGAAAGTTGTCGGAAAATTCGATCGTTCCTAACGAGGTGACGTACAAAACGTACGTTGGGACTATAAATGGGCCAGTAGCCAATAGCTTTCGTCTCTTAATTTATTTTGAGCGTGCGTGGCACTTTGTCCGTCGGAATTGTTTAGACACGATCGGAATTTAAGCGATCAGATTTTGTTGTCGGAAAATTTTAGGTCCAGCTCTCAAACTTTGTGTGTCGGAAATTCCAACGGAAAAAGCCTGATGGAGCCCACACATGATTGGATTTTCCGACAACACGATACAATCGCACATTTTCTGTCGGGAATTCCGACCGTGTGTACAGGACATTATGCAGCTAGGAACAGAGGTCTTGAGATCCCTTATAAAAAAATATAATTTATAAATATTATACCCTACCTCCCAACTTTTTGAGATGGGAATGAGGGACACCTATCAGCAAAAGTATGCAGGCATAGGACACACCCCTTGCCACGCCCCCTTAATGGAGAATTGTATAAAAAAACAAGATTGCTCAAACTCACAAGTGTTTTTTTTTTTTACCACTACTATTCCTTTATATATATATATATATATATATATAGCTTTTGGACTTTACAAATGCAGCAATTTAGAAATCAGATAAAAGGTTTAGCACTGGGACACACTTTTGAGCCCGTCCTCCTAATCCAATCACGTGGTGTGATTGTAAGTGCCTTCCTCCAGACGCGTTTCGTCATCAGTAGACGTTGTCAATGGGGAACTTTTTGAAAGATAAAAAGTGCATTTTATATACAACTATATGGACGCCTGCCTTTACACACACATGAACCTTAATGGCATCCCAGTCTAAAGCCTCGTACACACGCTTACATTTTCGGATGACCAAACGTCCGTTTTTTGTGGCATGCTAGTCTCATGTCGAAAGTGAAGAGGTTACTCACAATACGAAAATTTTCATATGACAGAATACAACGTCACCAGTGACGTCATGTGTTGAATAGTTTTGTATGTGTTCTTTTGTTTCTGAGCATGCGCAGTCTTGCTCTCACGATTTTTTCGTATGAAAACTGTACTAATGAAATGAAAATCGGAAGTTGAGTTCACATCCGCAAAATTTTTATAGCCTTCACACCCAGCTTTTGTCTGCCGAAAATGCGAAATCTGCTGTTGAAAGCACCGTACGCACGATCCGAAAATCCACAGACAGATCGTCTTACAAATTTTTCCATCTGTTTTTCGGATCATGTGTACAGCCCTTTAGTCCGTAGGGTTCAATATTGAGTTGGCCCCACCATTTGCAGCTATAACAGCTTCAACTCTTCTGGGAAGGCCATCCACAAGGTTTAGGAGTGTGTCTATGGGAATGTTTGACCATTCTTCCAGAAGTGCGTTTGTGAGGTCAGGCACTGATGTGGATGAGAAGGCCTGGCTCGCAGTCTCTGCTCTAATTCATCCCAAAGGTGTTCTATCGGATTGAGGTCAGGGCTAGGGTTACCACCTTTTTCTTCAAGCCGAACCTGAACACGTTAGTGGCGCACAGCACTACGCTTGCTTAACTCAACCCTTTTAACTTAATGGGGCTAGGCTGCAACTGTGTGCGATGCACATAGCTACAGCACAGTGGCATGGGAATTTAGGGGTTAAAAATAGGTGGTGAGGAGGAAACATAATGCTTCTTCACCACCTGTCAAATACTTCTAAAAAATGATCCACTGTGGATCACTCTTCAGAGTGCCCTGTGACTTAGTTTACAGTTGTGGTTGGAAGACAGTAAAAATTAGAGGTTGAGCTGTGTTTTTACTACTATCCAACTGTACCCTTTAAGCTGGGGGGGATGTACACATGCCACAGCCAAAATGCTTTGCATCACAGTGCGCCGAAAATTGTCCGCACTGTTGGGTTCAGAGATCAGTAATGACTGCCGAACGTGGCCCATCCAAGTGAATGGGGGCTTCCCACATCCGTGTGCAATGCATTCAGTTGCCGGGCGTTGCTGTGGGGTTTAAACAGGTGGCGAGTAGGTGATATAACACCTACTCACTGCCTGTCCAATACCTTCTGAAGAGCGATCCAAACCTGGATTGCTCTTCAGAGGGCACCACGTGTAAACGAGTTCTAAGGCTGTTCAGCCATTCCAGTATATTCTGTGAAATCAGCAGGGAACTGGGGACAGAAACAGGACTATTGCTGAGTAACCTCTTGTCTGCAGCAATTACAAAGAACTACTGCTCAGCTGGGGGCCAGGGGAAGGAAACAAAACTATTTAACCCCCTGGGCTCAAGTGCCTACCTTTTGTGGTGATCCAGACAGGACTGTGGCTCTGGGCTTCATCTGCTCAGCTGGTGGCCGGGGGAGGAACATGTCTAGTTAATGTTATCATGCACAAGACATGGATGAGCGAGTTTGGGGTGGAGGAACTTGACTGGCCTGCACAGAGTAGGATTGCCACCTGTCCGGGACTCACCTGGACAGTACGGGTTTTGAGTCTCAGTCCACCTGGACACTTGATCCAGACCGGACTGTGGCTCTGGGCTTGATCTGCTCAGCTGGTGGCCAGGAGAGGAACATGACTAGGGATGAGCCGAACACCCCCGGGTTCGGTTCGCACCAGAACCTTCGAACGGACCGAAAGTTTGCGCGAATTTTCGAACCCTATACGTTATAATGGACGCGAACGTTCGAAATCAAAATTGCTAATTACAACGGCCAATATGCATGTTAATGTCATAAAACAGGTTTGGGGACCCGGGTCCTGCCCCAGGGGACATATATCAATGCAAAAAGAACTTTTAAAAACTAACGTTTTTTCGGGAGCAGTCATTTTAATGATGCATAAAGTGAAAAAAAAAAAAGTGGAATTTTCTTTTAAATATGGTACCTGGGGGGTGTCTAAAGTATGCCTGTGAAGTGGCATGTGTTTCCCGTGTTTAGAACTGTCCCTGCACAAAATGACATTTGTAAAGGAAAAAAAGAAGCCATTTAAAACCACTTGCGGCTTTAATGTCATGTCTTGTCCTGGCCGCCATATGGCTGAAAATCCTTGAGAAAAATGGCATGGCTACCCCATCACCCCCCCCCCCCCCCCCCCCCAGCCCCTTTGGGTCTTGTATGGATATTAAGGGGGACCCCGCACCCAAAATAAAACCCTATACCTACAACCCTATATACTCTGAACAGCAGTATATAGGTGGTGCAAACAAGACACGGACTGTAGGTTTGTTCTTAAGTAGAATCTGAACAGGTACATTATGAAGTGTAGCTCCATCCCCAAAAAATCTATTTTTAAGCTTTTTGGAGAACATAGGGAGGGGTTATCACCCCTGTAACATTTGCTGTCTTTGCACATCTGTTCAGAACATGTCACCTCACTTTCCGTCCCAATGACAAATGTTTTTGGAAAAGTGGGGTTTTAATTGAAACAAGGATTGGTGATAAAGCATCAGTAGAGAGGAGATACCTTTTTCCCAAATTAAAGCTAACAGGATAGAATTTCCCTTCCTAGGGGTAGATTTCCTCTCACTTCCTGTTTTCTCTTTCCGTTTGCAAGTAGGAGTCGTTTGTAAGTTGGATGTTTGAAAGTAGGGGCCTGCCGTATATACTCTGCAGAAATTTGCCCTATTAGATGTTGGTGTAGCCACAAGACTGGTGGGCACAGGAATGGGCCCTGCTGTGAGTTAATAGATCAAGATTTGTACTTGCATGCACCTGTTGAACCGGGCAGAAAAATTGGGCCTTTGGTGGTGGTGGTGGTGGTGGACGGTGTTGCCACAAGACTGTAAGCCCTCACAGTTACTCTTGGTGGGTGCAGGAATGGGCCCTGCTGTGAGTTATTAGATCAAGATTTGTAATTGCATGCACCTGTTGAACAGGGCAGAAAAATTGGGCCTTTGGCGGTGGTGGTGGTGGACGGTGTTGCCACAAGACTGTAGGCCCTCATAGTTACTCTTGGTGGGCGCAGGAATGGGCCCTGCTGTGAACTATTAGATCAAGATTTGTAATTACACGCCCCTGGGGCTGAACAGGGGCTGAAAAATTGTGCCTTAGGCATTGGTGCTGGTGCCACAACACTGCAACCCCTCACAGATACTGTACTCTTAGCACAGCAATGAGACCTGTTGCAAAGCATTGCCTAAAAATTGTAATTACACGCCCCAAGAGGGGCTGAAAAATTGTGCCTTAGGCACTGGTGCTGGTGCCACAACACTGCAACCCCTCACAGATACTGTACTTGGAGCACAGCAGTCACACCTGTTGCGAAGCATCTTTTTAAAAAATTGTAATTACACGCCCCTGTTATACAGGGGCTGAAAAATTGTGCCTTAGACACTGGTGCTGGTGCCATAACACTGCAACCCCTCACAGATACTGTACTCTGAGCACAGCAATGAGACCTGTTGCAAAGCATTGCCTAAAAATTGTAATTACACGCCCCAACAGGGGCTGAAAAATTGTGCCTTAGGCACTGGTGCTGGTGCCACAACACTGCAACCCCTCACAGATACTGTACTTGGAGCACAGCAGTCACACCTGTTGCAAAGCATTTTTTTTTTTAAATTGTAAGTACACGCGCCTGTTATACAGGGGCTGAAAAATTGTGCCTTAGGCACTGGTGTGGTGGCATGGATCATTGAGGAGGAGGAAGAGGATAGTCAGTGAACATAACAGGACAGTCACTCAGCATCAGCATAGGCAGTCTTGAAGGGATGTGACATTATAAATTATTCCGTTATATCCGCTTCAGGTGCCTGGTAGCTGGTGGTGATCCAAGACTGATTCATTTTTATGAAGGTCAGTCGATCAACCGAGTCGGTGGACAGGCGCACCCTATGATCGGTGACAAATCCTCCAGCAGCACTGAATGTGCGTTCGGAAAGAACGCTGGATGCAGGACAGGCCAGTAGCTCAATTGCATACTGTGCAAGCTCTGGCCAGTGATCCATCCTCAGGACCCAGTAAGCCAGAGGATTTTCGGTGGGAAAGGTGTCCAAGTCTGACCTTGCCCCTAGGTATTCCTGCACCATGTATATCAGACACTGGCGATGGTTGCTGGAACCGATCATACCTTGGTATATAGATAAAAAAACGGCGCTGGGAAAAACGTGTACAATATGAACAGGAAAAGAAAAAGATGTGCAGCTGCTGGTACAAAAAGTGCTAGAACTTTCAAATATGCTTAAACCAATAAAACAGCGCTGGCAAACAAAATTGTGATCAAATAATAAAAAATTCCCACAAAATTGACTTGCATCAAAAAATTGTGTATGATAAGACTATTATATACGTGAAAAATATTAAGTAACATAATAAAAAATAATCATAAAACTAATTCCATGTGTATCAAATTAGTGATAAACCACAAACAAATATGTGATGAGAAATAAAAAAATGTGAATGTGTCCAGTAATAAACCCAAAAAACCAAGACCAAAGTACATATAAGCTCCTCCTTGGAATGGACTCACCGGACCAGTAGACAAACAGCAGAGCAAAGAGCAGATATGCAGACAAGCTGTGATATGGCAAGCAGGCATAAAAAGCAAAGCTGGAGAAAAACAGGCCAGAGGATCCAGGGAGCGATGTATGCACACAGGGCACAGTAATTTTCTTGGGGGTGTTGGACCGGTAAAAGAAGAGAGCAAGTTGTAAATGCTGTAGCAGGATATTAAATGCGCACTCTGCGCTACTTACAGGATGCAAAGGGGAAGGCAAACTTCTCAGGCAAACTTCTCAGATACTTCCGTGGTTGCAGCTGATCCAGCATGCGCTCCACGGGAACAGGAAGTGGCGTCAATGGTTCTTTGGCCGGAAATTACGTCGACGCGTTTCGCCCCTCCTCCAGGGCGTCATCAAAAGATGACGCCCTGGAGGAGGGGCGAAACGCGTCGACGTAATTTCCGGCCAAAGAACCATTGACGCCACTTCCTGTTCCCGTGGAGCGCATGCTGGATCAGCTGCAACCACGGAAGTATCTGAGAAGTTTGCCTGAGAAGTTTGCCTTCCCCTTTGCATCCTGTAAGTAGCGCAGAGTGCGCATTTAATATCCTGCTACAGCATTTACAACTTGCTCTCTTCTTTTACCGGTCCAACACCCCCAAGAAAATTACTGTGCCCTGTGTGCATACATCGCTCCCTGGATCCTCTGGCCTGTTTTTCTCCAGCTTTGCTTTTTATGCCTGCTTGCCGTATCACAGCTTGTCTGCATATCTGCTCTTTGCTCTGCTGTTTGTCTACTGGTCCGGTGAGTCCATTCCAAGGAGGAGCTTATATGTACTTTGGTCTTGGTTTTTTGGGTTTATTACTGGACACATTCACATTTTTTTATTTCTCATCACATATTTGTTTGTGGTTTATCACTAATTTGATACACATGGAATTAGTTTTATGATTATTTTTTATTATGTTACTTAATATTTTTCACGTATATAATAGTCTTATCATACACAATTTTTTGATGCAAGTCAATTTTGTGTGAATTTTTTATTATTTGATCACAATTTTGTTTGCCAGCGCTGTTTTATTGGTTTAAGCGATCATACCTTGGGGCTGCGGACTAAAAAATTGTCTGAACGCATCGGTCAGACGTCCACCTTCCCCACCGCTCCTTCTGCTACTGACCGAAGCCTCAGCAACTCGTCGTCCAGGACCAGGAGTTTGTAACCTCCCAGTTTCTGGAAACGCGTTGCACAGACCTTTCTGCAAGGCCTCCCTGAGATGTCTCATCCTCTGCTCCCTCTGCGATGGCAAGATAAGGTCCGCAACCTTACCCTTGTACCGTGGATCAAGGAGAGTGGCCAGCCAGTAATGGTCCCTCTCCTTGATCCGAAGAACACGAGGATCCTTCCGCAGGCTTTGCAGGATCAGGGAGGCCATGCAGCGTAGGTTAGCTGAGGCATTCGGTCCGGAGTCTTCTGGGTCACTGAGGATGACATGATCGCCAGCCACCTCCTCCCAGCCACGTACAAGTCCACTGGTTTGTTGGGACTGTACATCATCCCTAAAAGACTGCTGCTGCTGATGCTGAGTGCCAGGCTCCACCTCCATGCTCACACAATCCTCCTCCTCCTCCTCCTCATCCTCTTCCTGTGTGATGGGTGGGACAGAAGGAACACTGTCCGGATAAAGGGGGCCTTGAGAGGCAAGGAAGTCCTCCTCTTCCTGCCTCTGTTCTGCCTCAAGTGCCCTGTCCATTATCCCACGCAGCGTATGCTCCAACAGGTGGACAAGAGGTACAGTGTCACTGATGTATGCACTGACACTGCTCACCATCCTCGTGGCCTCCTCAAATGGTGAGAGGACAGTGCATGCATCCCTGATCATGCTCCACTGGCGTGGGGAAAAAAAGCCAAGCTCCCCTGACCCTGTCCTGGTGCCGTAGTCGCAAAGGTACTCATTGAAGGCCCTCTGCTGCGTGTGCAGTCGCTGCAGCATGGCCAACGTTGAGTTCCACCTGGTGGGCATGTCACATATTAGGCGGTTCTTGGGCAGGTTCAGCTCCTTTTGCAGCTCAGTCAGCCGAGCACTGGCATTATAAGATCGGCGGAAATGCACACAGACTTTCCTGGCCTGCCTCAGGACATCCTGTAAGCCTGGGAACCTGCCCAAGAACCGCTGCACCACCAGGTTGAGGACGTGAGCCATACAGGGCACATGGGTGAGCTGCCCCTGTCGCAGGGCGGAGAGGAGGTTGGTGCCATTGTCAGAAACGACCATTCCTGGCTTAAGCTGGCGTGGCCTCAACCACCTCTCGGCCTGCCCCTGCAGAGCTGCCAGAACCTCTGGCCCAGTGTGGCTCCTGTCCCCCAAACACACCAGCGCAAGCACGGCATGGCATCTTTTTGCCTGCGTACTCGCGTAGCCCCTTGTACGCCTACGGAGCACCGCTGGTTCCGAGGACAGAGCACTGGAGGAAGAAGAAGAGGAGGGGGTGGAGGAGAGAGGTGTGTCACAACCAGTAGTAGCATTTTGGAGGCGTGGTGGCGGAACAACCTCCAACATTACTGCACCTTGTCCTGCATCCCTCCCAGCTGCCAATAGAGTGACCCAATGGGCCGTGAAAGAAAGGTAACGTCCCTGTCCATGCCTGCTGGACCATGAGTCAGCGGTAATATGCACCTTACCGCTGACCGCCCTGTCCAGCGAGGCATGGACATTGCCTTCCACATGCCGGTAGAGAGACGGAATCGCCTTCCGTGAGAAAAAGTGGCGTTTGGGAACCTGCCACTGAGGAACCGCACATTGAACAAACTCACGGAAGGGGGCCGAGTCTACCAACTGAAAAGGCAGCAGTTGAAGTGCTAGCAATTTAGCCAAGCTAGCATTCAACCGCTGGGTATGTGGATGGCTGGGAGTGTATTTCTTTCGACGGTCCAGCAGCTGGGGCAGGGAAATTTGCCTGCTACAATCGGACGTCGGTGTACTGCAAGTACTTGGTTGTGACACACCTAATTCTACACCTTCAGTCCTCTCAGAGCAGCTTTCAGAGAGGACTGAAGATATAGTGGGGATGGAGATCCCAGCTGATGAGGAGCAAGGAGAGGTCCGCTTTGTTCTTTGGTGTGGGTCTTTTATGTGGGCTTGCCAACGAGCTGCATGGCAGGTCGACATATGTCTGCTCATGCTTGTGGTGCCCAAGCGGCTGATGTTTTGGCCACGCGAGATACGCTTGAGACAAATATTGCAAATAGCAGTGGTGCGATCTGATGCACTCGTCTCAAAAAAGGCCCACACCAAAGAACTTTTCTGATAACGTGCAGAGGCAGCGCCCTGCACAGGCGGAACTCTGCGGTGTGGTACAGTTGCTGTGCTGGCCTCTAGCTGGCCTCCAGGGGGCATCCTGCCTCGTTGGACATGTGATGCCGCATCCTCCTCCTCCTCGTCCTCCTCCTCTCTCCCTTCAGGCACCCACGTGGAGTCAGTGACCTCATCATCCCCTCCCTCTTCACCACTAGAGCAAACCTGGCAGTAGGCTGCAGCTGGTGGAACAGTACTGCCAGATTGCTGTCCTTTAGCATCCCCTCTCTCTGCGCGCACACTACTGACTTCCTCAAGCTGGGTATCATCATCCGAGCCTTCCAATCGTTGGGCATCCTCCTGGAGCATGTACCCAACACTGTGCTCAAAGAGTTCGGGGGACTCCTCAGGAGGACATGGTGGGTCTAGGGAAGGGGTGGCTGATGATGCCATTGAGTACGTGTTGGCAGCTGCTCTGCCAGTACCCTGAGCCTGGGTGAGAGAGGATGAGGAGGATGAGGAGGGCTTGGTCATCCATTCTACCAAGCCTTCAGCATGATGCGGCTCCACATGTCCAGCTGCCGAAAACAAAGACAAGCGTGTCCCATGGCCACGTGCTGATGACGATGCACGACCACGTCCACGGCCAGCACTGTTGTCTCTAGAAACAGAGCCTGCCTGCCCTGTGTTCTTGCCTCTGCACGCTCTGCCTCTCCTTGGCGATCTTCGAGCCATTGTAGTCGGTAGTGTATATAGTATAAAAAATAGAGCTCCTATGTGTGCTCACAACACACTGTAGGTCCTATGGGTGCTGACACTAACACACTATAGGTACTATGTGTGCTGCTGACAAGAAAATATA
This sequence comes from Lithobates sylvaticus, assembly GCA_028564925.1. Classification (NCBI taxonomy): domain Eukaryota; kingdom Metazoa; phylum Chordata; class Amphibia; order Anura; family Ranidae; genus Lithobates; species Lithobates sylvaticus. Next base: position 739,732,988 of record CM053026.1, on the reverse strand, counting down.
GGAGCTCTGTTTGCTGCCACTAACCCACTAGAAGTCCTATGGGTGCTGCTGAGAAGAAAATATAGGAGCTCTGTGTGATGCCACTAACACACTAGAAGTCCTATGGGTGCTTCTGGGAAGAAAATATAGGAGCTCTGTGTGATGCCACTAACACACTAGAAGTCCTGTGGGTGCTGCTGAGAAGAAAATATAGGAGCTCTGTGTGATGCCACTAACACACTAGAAGTCCTATGGGTGCTTCTGGGAAGAAAATATAGGAGCTCTGTGTGATGCCACTAACACACTAGAAGTCCTATGGGTGCTTCTGCGAAGAAAATATTGGAGCTCTGTGTGATGCCACTAACACACTAGAAGTCCTATGGGTGCTTCTGGGAAGAAAATATAGGAGCTCTGTGTGATGCCACTAACACACTAGAAGTCCTGTGGGTGCTGCTGAGAAGAAAATATAGGAGCTCTGTGTGATGCCACTAACACACTAGAAGTCCTATGGGTGCTTCTGGGAAGAAAATATAGGAGCTCTGTGTGATGCCACTAACACACTAGAAGTCCTATGGGTGCTTCTGGGAAGAAAATATAGGAGCTCTGTGTGATGCCACTAACACACTAGAAGTCCTATGGGTGCTTCTGGGAAGAAAATATAGGAGCTCTGTGTGATGCCACTAACACACTAGAAGTCCTATGGGTGCTTCTGGGAAGAAAATATAGGAGCTCTGTGTGATGCCACTAACACACTAGAAGTCCTATGGGTGCTTCTGGGAAGAAAATATAGGAGCTCTGTGTGATGCCACTAACACACTAGAAGTCCTATGGGTGCTTCTGGGAAGAAAATATAGGAGCTCTGTGTGATGCCACTAACACACTAGAAGTCCTGTGGGTGCTGCTGAGAAGAAAATATAGGAGCTCTGTGTGATGCCACTAACACAATAGAAGTCCTATGGGTGCTTCTGGGAAGAAAATATAGGAGCTCTGTGTGATGCCACTAACACACTAGAAGTCCTGTGGGTGCTGCTGAGAAGAAAATATAGGAGCTCTGTGTGATGCCACTAACACACTAGAAGTCCTATGGGTGCTTCTGCGAAGAAAATATAGGAGCTCTGTGTGATGCCACTAACACACTAGAAGTCCTATGGGTGCTTCTGCGAAGAAAATATAGGAGCTCTGTGTGATGCCACTAACACACAATTGAAGTCCTATGGGTGCTTCTGGGAAGAAAATATAGGAGCTCTGTGTGATGCCACTAACACACTAGAAGTCCTGTGGGTGCTGCTGAGAAGAAAATATAGGAGCTCTGTGTGATGCCACTAACACAATAGAAGTCCTATGGGTGCTTCTGGGAAGAAAATATAGGAGCTCTGTGTGATGCCACTAACACACTAGAAGTCCTATGGGTGCTTCTGCGAAGAAAATATAGGAGCTCTGTGTGATGCCACTAACACAATAGAAGTCCTATGGGTGCTTCTGGGAAGAAAATATAGGAGCTCTGTGTGATGCCACTAACACACTAGAAGTCCTATGGGTGCTTCTGGGAAGAAAATATAGGAGCTCTGTGTGATGCCACTAACACACAATTGAAGTCCTATGGGTGCTTCTGGGAAGAAAATATAGGAGCTCTGTGTGATGCCACTAACACACAATTGAAGTCCTATGGGTGCTTCTGCGAAGAAAATATAGGAGCTCTGTGTGATGCCACTAACACACTAGAAGTCCTATGGGTGCTTCTGGGAAGAAAATATAGGAGCTCTGTGTGATGCCACTAACACACTAGAAGTCCTATGGGTGCTTCTGGGAAGAAAATATAGGAGCTCTGTGTGATGCCACTAACACACAATTGAAGTCCTATGGGTGCTTCTGGGAAGAAAATATAGGAGCTCTGTGTGATGCCACTAACACACAATTGAAGTCCTATGGGTGCTTCTGGGAAGAAAATATGGGAGCTCTGTGTGATGCCACTAACATACAATTGAAGTCCTATGGGTGCTTCTGGGAAGAAAATATAGGAGCTCTGTGTGATGCCACTAACACACAATTGAAGTCCTATGGGTGCTTCTGGGAAGAAAATATAGGAGCTCTGTGTGATGCCACTAACATACAATTGAAGTCCTATGGGTGCTTCTGGGAAGAAAATATAGGAGCTCTGTGTGATGCCACTAACATACAATTGAAGTCTTATGGGTGCTTCTGGGAAGAAAATATAGGAGCTCTGTGTGATGCCACTAACACACTAGAAGTCCTGTGGGTGCTGCTGAGAAGAAAATATAGGAGCTCTGTGTGATGCCACTAACACACTAGAAGTCCTATGGGTGCTTCTGGGAAGAAAATATAGGAGCTCTGTGTGATGCCACTAACACACTAGAAGTCCTATGGGTGCTTCTGGGAAGAAAATATAGGAGCTCTGTGTGATGCCACTAACACACAATTGAAGTCCTATGGGTGCTTCTGGGAAGAAAATATAGGAGCTCTGTGTGATGCCACTAACACACAATTGAAGTCCTATGGGTGCTTCTGGGAAGAAAATATAGGAGCTCTGTGTGATGCCACTAACACACAATTGAAGTCCTATGGGTGCTTCTGGGAAGAAAATATAGGAGCTCTGTTTGCTGCCACTAACACACTAGAATTCCTATGGGTGCTGTTGGGGTGCAATGCTGTGCTAACAGCACTGCGGTTGGTACTACTGAAATACTGTACTAACAGTAAGCACGCACCAGACTAATCCCCAGCAGCAGCTAATAACACACTAACCAGCAGCAATGAACGATCAATGACTTAGGTAGCAATGGTTTAGCAAAGAAATATCCAATGGTTTAGCAAAGAAGAGCAAATCTTTCTGTAGCAATGAATCAAGCAAAGACAAAAATCAGCAGACTGATCTCTCCTAAAGCCAGGAACTCATGTGACCGGCGCCGACGGCGTGGCGGCCTTTTAAATGGTGGGGCGTGTACTAAAGCCCCTGAGCTTTAATTGGCTACAGGCGTCCTGCCTGTAGCCAATTATTGCTCTCCGAGTTTCCGGCGCTGTGATTGGCCAAGCATGCGGGGTCACAGTGCATGCTTGGCCAATCATCAGCCAGCAATGCACTGCGCCGGCCGCGCCGGCCGCAATGCATTGCGGGGCCGCTCGCATCACACGAATGTGATGCGAGCGGCCCAAATAGTTCTGGGCTCGCCGAGCGAGTGAACGCCCGGTGCTCGATGCGAACGTGGGTTCGAATCGAGCACCGGGCCCATCCCTAAACATGACTAGTTCATGTTTATCAGGCACAAGTTCTTATCTTTATTCAGCAGTTCTGACAACTTAACCACAGTACCGACGTCCACTTCTATACGAATCCGCCAGGGAATGTAATTTCCGGGAGACACAGCACAAGGATTACTCCGCCGGGATTATTTGATGATTTTCGGGCTCAGGTAGAGTAATCCTTGTGCTGCGTCTCCCGGCAAGTTACATTCTCCGGCTGATTGGTATAGAAGTGGACGTCAGGACTCTGAATAAATTGTCGGAACTGCTGAATAAAGATAAGAACTAATATGCCTAATAAACATTACCTAGTCATGTTCCTCCCCCAGCCACAAGCTGAGCAGATGGAGCCCAGAGCCAAATTCTGGTCTGGATCATGTGTCCAGGGTCCAGGCGGACTGAGACCCATACACTTGATTCAAAATGACTCAAAACCCGTACTGTCCGGGTGAATCCAGGACAGATGGAAACCCTACTCTGTGCAGCCCAGTCAAGTTCCTCCACCCCAAACTCACTCACCCATGTCTTTAACCTGTTGCCGACCGCCCACTGTCAATTGACGGCGGATCGGTGCGGCTCTTGTGGCGGGCCGCCGTCATATGAAGGCGCTAACAAAATAGGGGATCGTTTTATGGCATTTTTATTATAATTTTTTATTTTTTATTTTTTTAACTAGTAATGGCAGCGATCTGCAATTTTGACACATTTTTGGGACCATTGGCATTTATACAGCGATCATTCCTATACAAATGCATTGATTACTGTAAAAAATGTCACTGGCAGGGAACTGGTAAACACTAGGGGGCGATCAAGGGGTTAATTGTGTTCCCTAGTATGCGTTCTAACTGAAGGAGGAGGGGAGATGACAGATCACTGTTCATACTCTGTATGAGCAGACGATCTGTCTCTTCTCCCCTCAGAGAACCAGAAACCGTGTTTACACAACGAGATCCCGGTTCTCTGTGTGTCAGCAGCGATCGCGGGAGCCCCACGGTGATCGTGACCGCCGCCCCCCGGGGGCAAGCAGCCTGCACGCCCCTAGTGGCCACGCATATAAACAAAACATTTTTTGAAAAAAACACATTATTTTTTACTTTTTGCTATAATAAATATCACCCAAAAATGTATAAAAAAAATCATTTTTTTTCCCTCAGTTTAGGCGGATACGAATTCTTCTACAAATTTTTGGTAAACAAAATCGCAATAAGCGATTATTGATTGGTTTGCGCAAAAGTTATATGCGGCAGAACCTCAAATCTCCCCCTTCAGGTATGAGGCTGGGGACACGGCAATCCCCAATCAGAGAAGAGAAGCTTTTATTTTATAGGAGGAATTCAGGACAAAGAAGAGATCACTGAGGTCCAGTTCACATGTAGAAGATGGAGAACCTTCACTCCCCGACTTCTCCTCCACTTTACAGGATGAAGATTGTCAGCAGATTTCCTTCCAATCCGGAGCCCATTCTGATCTCTATTCCTAGAGGAGAAAAGACATGACAATGTATGGGGGGGGGGGGGGGGGTCACTGTCATCACTTCCAGGTACAAAGACAAGTCTACAATCATCACAGGACACGGGGGAGGGGGGGGGGGATAATATTAAAATAAAAATTCACTAACTTCTCCCCCTTCCCACTGCAAGTGGCTTAATACCCACCACAACCCCCCCCCCCCCCCCCCACATATCCATCCATATTTGTATTTGTCCCCATGTACTCTGCACTACATACTGATACTGGAATCTGTTCCATCCATTCCCCTCCCCCATCACCCTACTGACCCCTCATCTATATCTATAGTATGGGGGCTGATAGGAAACCCGGAACCCGTCCCATCTCCTCTACTGCATCCCCCGTGTGCTCCTTATATACTCTCCTATACACTATGGCACACTCCGTATTTCCTATAGATTCTCCTATTCCCCCATACACTCTTCTACAGCACACTCCATGCATCTCCCATACACTCTCCTTGCCCCATAGCGCTCTCCATGCATGCCCCATTTACTCTCCTATACTCCATAGCACACTCCATGCATGCCCCATACACTCTCCTATACCCCACAGCGCTCTCAATGCATGCCCCCATACACTCCATGCATGCCCCGTACACTCTCCTATACACCATAGCACACTCCATGTATCCTCATACACTCTCTTATACGCCATAGCGCACTCCATTTATACCCCATACACTCTCCTATACCCCATAGCACACTCCATGCATGCCCCATACACTCTCCTATACCCCATAGCACACTCCATGCATGCCCCATACACTCCTCTATACCCCATAGCGCACTCCATTTATACCCCATACACTCTCCTATACCCCATAGCGCACTGCATGCATGCCCCATTAACTCCCCTATACCCCACAACACACTCCATGCATGAGCCATTAACTCGCCTATACTCCACAGCACACTCCATGCATGCCCCATACACCCTCCATACCCCATAGCATGCCCCCTATACTCTACAGCGCACTCCATGCATCCTCATACACTCTCCTATTCACCATAGCACACTCCATGCATCGTCATATACATCCTAGCACACTCCATGCATGGCCCATACACTCTCCGATACTCCATAGTGCACTCCATGCATAAGCCATTAATTCGCCTATACCCTATAGCACACTCCATGCATGCCCCATACATTCCTCTATACGCCATAGCACACTCCATTTATACCCCATTAACTCTCCTATACCCCATAGCGCACTCCATGCATGCCCCATACACTCTTCTGTGCTCCATAGCGCACTCCATGCATGCCCCATACACTCTCCATACCCCATAGCATGCCCCCTACACTCTCCTATACTCTATAGCACACTCTATGCATGCCCCATACATTCCTCTATACCCCATAGCGCACTCCATGCATGGTCCCATACACTCTCCTATACCTCATAGCACACTCCATGCGTCCCCATACACTCTCCTATACCTCATAGCACACTCCATGCATGGTCCCATACACTCTCCTATACCCAATAGCACACTCCATGCGTCCCCATACACTCTCCTATACCCCACAGCACACTCCATGCATGCCCCATACACTTTCCATACCCCATAGCATGCCCCCTACACTCTCCTATACTCTACAGTGCACTCCATGCATCCTCATACACTCTTCTATTCACTATAGCACACTCCATGCATCCTCATATACTTTTCTATACATCATAGCACACTCCATGCATGGCCCATACACTCTCCGATACTCCATAGTGCACTCCATGCATGCCCCAGACACTTTCCTATACCCCATAGCACACTCCATGCATGAGCCATTAACTCGCCTATACCCTATAGCACACTCCATGCAGGCCCCATACACTCCTCTGTATGCCATAGCACACTCCATTTATACCCCATACATTCTCCTATACTCCATAGCACACTCCATGCATGGCCTATTAACTCTCCTATACTCCATAGCACACTCAATGCATCCCTTATACACTCTCCATGCCCAATAGCATGCCCCCTACACTCTCCTATACTCTATAGCGCACTCTATGCATGGCCCCATACACTCCTCTATACCCCATAGCGCACTCCATGCATGGCCCCATACACTTTCCTATACCCCATAGCACACTCCATGCATGCCCCATACACTTTCCTTACCACATAGCACACTCCATGTATGGCCCCATACACTTTCCTATACCCCATAGCACACTCCATGCATGCCCCATACACTTTCCTTACCACATAGCACACTCCATGTATGCCCCATTAAGGCTCCATTCACACTAGCGCGTTTTTTGATGCATTTTGCAGAAATGCAGGGAAATTTTTTAACATGGGTTCCTATGGAACATGTTCACATCAAGGCATTTTTGTGCCTCTGCATTTTTGGAAAGGGTCGGGGACTTTTTTTCATGCAAAATGCAGCGTTTTGCATGTAATAGAAGTCAATGGACCCGCAAGTGACGCGTTTTGCGTTTTTTTTTTCTAATTTTTTTTTACACTGTATATAGCTGGTTGCTAAGCAACCACAGTGTAAAAAAAAAAACCTGCAAAATCGCCGTAAAAAGCGTGTCCAACAACGCGGCAAGCACCACAAAAAGCACTGCAAAAACGCTCAAAAGCAAAATGCATAGATGTGAATTGAGCCTTACTCTCCTATACTCCATAGCGCACTCCATACATGCCCCATACACCCTCCTATACCCAATAGCACACTCCATGCGTCCCCATACACTCTCCTTACCCCATTGCGCACTCCATGAATGCCCCGATAACTCTCCTATACAGCATAGCACACTCAATGCATGCCCCATACACTCTCCTATACTCCATAGCGCACTCCATGCATGCCCCATACACTCTCCATACCCCATAGCATGCCCCCTACACTCTCCAATACTCTATAGCGCACTCCATGCATCCTCATACACTCTCCTATACTCCATAGGCCACTCGTGGGCTATGGTGTATAGGAGAATGTATGGGGTATGCGTCCCTATATACTCCTTACTCCATAGCACACTCCATGCAAGCCCCATAAACTCCCCTATACTCTATAACGCACTCCATGCATGCCCCATACACTCTCCTATACCCAATAGCACACTCCATGCGTCCCCATACACTCTCCTTACCCCATTGCGCACTCCATGAATGCTCCATTAACTCTCCTATACACCATAGCACACTCAATGCATGCCCCATACACTCTCCTATACTCCATAGCACACTCCATGCATGCCCCATACACTCTGATATACTCCATAGCACACTCCATGTATACCCCATTAACTCTCCTATACTCCATAGCGCACTCCATACATGCCCCATACACTCTCCTATACCCCATAGCACACTCCATGCGTCCCATTACACTCTCCTTACCCTATTGCGCACTCCATGTATGCCCCATACACTCTCCTATACTCCATGGCACAATCCATGCATGCCACATACCCTCTCCTATACCCCATAGTGCACTCCATGCATGCTGCATACACTCTCCTATACTCTATAGCGCACTCCATGCATGCCCCATTACCTCTCCTATACTCCATAGCGCACTCCATGCATCCTCATACACTCTCCTATACTCCATAGCACACTCCATGCATGCCCCATTACCTCTCTATACTCCATAGCACACTCCATGCATGGCCCATACACTTTCCTATACCCCATAGCACACTCCATGCATGGCCCATACACTCTCCTATACCCCATAGCACACTCCATGCATCCCTCATACACTCTCCTATACCCCAAAGCGCACACCATGCATGCCCCATACACTCTCCTATACTCCCTAGCACACTCCATGCATGCCCCATTCACTCTCCTATACTCCCTAGCACACTCCATGCATGGCCCATACACTCTCCTATACCCCATAGCACACTCCATGCATCCCTCATACACTCTCCTATACCCCATAGCACACTCCATGCATCCCTCATACACTCTCCTATACCCCATAGCGCACACCATGCATGGCCCATACACTCTCCTATACCCCATAGCACACTCCATGCATCCCTCATACACTCTCCTATACCCCAAAGCGCACACCATGCATGCCCCATACACTCTCCTACAGTATACTCCAAAATGCACTCCATGCATGCCCTATACAGTACTCCATGTGAGGTGAAAAAATTTAATTTTTTTTCTAATTTGTCTGTGGTCATGTGTCATCTGTTGTGGTGGCTGTCGGACAGGACGTGTCCCATAACAACAGGAAGTAAGAGGAAAATCCTCAATTGGAAATCTCTGGCTGTCATCAGGGTGACCAGAACTCACATTCCCATTGGATGATTTCCACTCCTTTCATGTTCTGATGACAACCCAAAATGTGTGATTTGCTTTCACTTGATAATGGTAAAGAAGGCAAGTAGGGGGGGTAAATCTGCATAATGGGGGCTACAGAGAGCAATAAAAGCCTGACAGACATTCAAATCCAAGCTATAAAAAAGGAATTGAGTTTAGTTTTTAGTACTTTGAAATATAATGAGTGTGTTAATAAGGAAGGAGGGACCAGGGAGGGAGAAAAATAAGCAGATTAAACTTCAGCTTTCATATTTGTAGGGATAACTGTAGATAATAATTCACATCACTGCCCCATCCGGGCAGCTTGGAGATGTGCATACACAGCATTAAGACCCCTTTCACACTGGGCGCTTTTCAGACATTTTAGCTCTAAAAATAGCCCCATGCGGTTTGGTGCATGTAAAAATGCATGCATTAGCAGATGCATGGGGGTGTCATTAATTAATTTCTGTGGGTGTCGGTAAAGCGTGTGATTTTGCACACAAGGTGGAACCCTCGCCTTAGTCCAAGTGTGCTTACATATGTAGGTGTGCATATGGGGTTACTTCATGCTGCCTCCTTGCAGCTCTTTAACACAGAAATGAACTCACTATACTGTACTTGCATCCTCCGTAATGATCTGAAGTTTGTAAGGGGTCCCTTGCCCGAGGCCAACCAGGTTTGTGACAATAGCCAATGAATATTCACTATTGTAACACTGATTCTCCTCCCGGCCAATCAGAAAGCAGGTTGTGAGACCCGCCACCCGATTGGCCGAAAAGGAGATCCAATCAGATTGGCCGCCAGGAGGAGGAGGGAGGACACGCAGGGGAAGTGAGGAACTTTATTGATAACGTCACATGTGACGAAACGCGTATGGGAAGGCACGCAGCGACGCCACCATGCAGTTCTGAAGGGAGGACGGGTTCAAACTGGCCGGCCGTCAGTTTTTCATATGATCGCATTCATATTGTTATTTTGTGCGGAGTAGGGGGACCGTTCTTTCTGGATGATCGTCATCTACCTAACCAGCCCCATCAGCAGATCCTGGTTCGTGAGGCCTCCTATGATACATCCTATGTGCCCATACTGCTTGGCCATCCGGTAAGCGTACAATCTATCCGGTGGTCGGGCACTTCTTTATTTCACAATTAAAGTGAAGGATAGTCACTGTGGTGTATTTCTTCTCCACTATCCCTGGGTTTGAACACCTTGTTTTGAAGTACAAAACCAGCATTCTAACAGGACTACCGTATATACTCGAGTATAAGCCGAGATTTTCAGCCCTTTTTTTAGGGCTGAAAGTGCCCCCCTCGGCTTATATACGAGTCACCGCCATCTGCCTACATGAACAGCGTGTCATGCAGACAGACGGCAGTTTTCAAAAGCCGCTCCTCCTCCTCCTCCTCGTCCGTGATAGGAGGAACACTAATTTTCCCAGCAGTAAGTCAGTGTGCAGTGTTCCGCCTATTACGGACGTCCTGTCATTCTCATCTCATGGACGAGGATGAGAGGACGTCCGTGATAGGCGGAACACTGCACACTGACTGCTGGGAAAACAGTGTTCCTCCTATCACGGACGAGGAGGAGGCGCGGTTTTTGTAATATTGCAATAGCGCCTTACACGCTGTGGGGGGACAGAGCGGGACTGCATCGGCTGCAAAGTTGGAAGCCAGATCGTACAGGGAGGGACGCAGGACACAGGACCCAGGACCTGCAGATCGGCGCAGGTAGGCTGCAATGGGAACACATGGGGTGTCTGTACAGGGGACATGCAGCTGCAGATGGGCATTGCTGACCCTCTTTTCCACTTACAGTAGCTGCTGCATTTTTCACCCTCGGCTTATACTTGAGTCAATACGTTTTTCCCAGTTTTTTTGTGGTGAATTAGGGGCCTCGGCTTATATTCGGGACAGCCTATACTCAAGTATATACGGTATATGTACTGGATTTAAGTTATGTTGTGGATTCCCACGGATTCATTTTACTTTTCTGGTTTTATATATGTGCTCCTCCGTGGCCATAGATCATATTGTTAGACTTTTTAGTAGTTAAAATTCTTGTTATAAAATAATATCTTTTTTAATTTCCACTGGCGCAGCTTTATACAATTTTCTAAGTGAGGAAGTAGCCAGAGAGAGAACAGCCTAGAGAGAAGCCGCTGCCGCCCGGAGCACTGCCCGTGACATGGGGTAAGTGCAGGGCCCCAACTACTGACTGACTGGGGGGGTTGCCGTCCAGTCCCACTGGGGGGGGGGGGGGGGGGGTGACAGGTGATGGGCGGATCGTTTGCCACCCCCACCCCCCAAAAAACACTATTTATTCTGGTACAGACAGAAAAAGTAGCTGCATTGTTTCTGTATGGAACGCATCTGTAATGTGGCAAAACGCATAAAAAAAATACACCGGAACACACACGTCTTTAACTACTTGCCTACTGGGCACTTACCCCCTTCCTGCCCAGGCCTATTTTCAGCTTTTAGCGCTGTCACGCTTTGAATGTCAATTGCGCAGTCATGCAACATTGTACCCATATGACATTGTTATCATTTTGCTGAGATAGATTTTCTTTTGGTGGTATTTAATCACCACTGGGTTTTCTTATTTTTTGCAAAATACGGAAACGTTTTTCTTAGTTTCTGCTATCAAATTTTGTAAATAAGTGATTTTTCTCCTTCACTGATGTGCGTTAATGAGGCTGCACTGTTGGGCACTGATGAAACGGCACTAAAGGGCACTGGCGAGGAGGCACTAGTATGTAGCACCGTCCATACGGGGTGCACGGGCCCCCCCCCCCAAAGCTAGTCACAAAAAAAGAAGAAAAAAAAGGCCCTTAAAAAGCATTTCCTGGTGACACCCATATTTGCATATATACCTAATATGGTTCAGTCTAAAGATAAGTAGCATAACTCCACCCATTGTCCTCCTGACATAATAACTCAGAATAGAATTATCTACACAGCAGAATGACTCCTCTCTGTACTCTTGTGTTATTCTGTGACCTTCAGAGGCTATCACCAATTACATATAACTTTTGTGTGTTTCATATTTTATTAACTCAAAAACTTCTAACAGGTCCTTTAAGTGCACTGTGTTCAGGCGCCGGGCACAGTGCACTATGAGAAGCGTGACATCAATGCAATCACGTGATTGCAGGCGAGACGCTTAATTTGCCTTGTTTTGTGCTGCATTGTGGTGCAATGCAATGCCCCTGAACACTTCCAATAGTATCATTCTTGTTGATGTCCTTTTTTTGATTGGCACCACCATATGACATGGGCGGGGCTTTCCCTCGGGCTGCGGCGTCACTTCCGGTTTCTCTGTGCCAGTGAGAAACCGGAAGTGACGACACCGCTCCGTGGATGGAACGCACAGCCCGAGCCGTGCCTAATTGCAGAATATTATCTTGGTAATCCCTGTGATACCTCCATCCTACCTGCCTGCCCTGACAATCAGCCTGATACCTCCACCACCACTGTCTTCCACCTGCCCCAACCTTCTCACTGATATCTCCACTATGCCTGTCTATCACCTTCTCTAGTCATTTGCCTGATATTTTCACTATACTTGCCTGCCCTGACCATCTGCCCAATACCTCCACCATGCCTGTCTTTCACCTGCCCCAACTTTCTACCTGATACCTCTGCTATGACTGCCTTCCATTTGCCAAAACCTTCTGCCTGGTACCTTCACTGCACCTGGCTGTCTCCTGCTTTGATGTTCTGCCTCATACTGTACCTCCAATATATCTGCCTTTGGGAATATAGCGATGATGGGTGTATTATACAATGATGAGGATAGCAATGACGGGTGTATTATACAATGATGGGGATGATGATGATGGGTGTATTATACAATGATGAGGATAGCAATGACGGGTGTATTATACAATGATGGGGATGATGATGATGGGTGTATTATACAATGATGAGGATAGCAATGACGGGTGTATTATACAATGATGAGGATGACGATGACGGGTGTATTATACAATGATGAGGATAGCAATGACGGGTGTATTATACGATGAGGATAGCAATGATGGGTGTCTTATGCAATGATGAGGATGACGATGATGGGTATATTATACAATGAAGAGGATAGCAATGACGGGTGTATTATACAATGATGAGGATAGCAATGATGGGTGTATTATACAATGATGTGGATGATGATGATGGCTGTATTATACAATGATGAGGATAGCAATGATGGGTGTATTATACAATGATGAGGATAGCAATGATGGGTGTATTATACAATGATGAGGATAGCAATGATGGGTGTATTATACAATGATGAGGATAGCAATGACGGGTGTATTATACAATGATGAGGATGACGATGATGGGTATATTATACAATGATGGGGATGATGATGATGGGTATATTATACAATGAAGAGGATAGCAATGATGGGTGTATTATACAATGATGAGGATAGCAATGATGGGTGTATTATACAATGATGGGGATGATGATGATGGGTGTATTCTAGCATGATGAGAGTGATGATGACAATGAAGGGTGTATTATATGGAGATCAGGATAGTGATGGTGAGTGTATAATATGGGTCTAATGATGATGGGTGTATTATACAATGATGAGGAGTATGATGATGATGGGTGTATAATATGAGGATTAGGATAGTGGTGATGGGTGTATAATATGGGGATGACGGGTGTATTGTACAATGACTGCACCATCAGGGTGTCAGACAATGTCAGTGAGTGTGCCACTCACTGGTGCCACATCATGTCTCGTTGGCTGCTTTGCAATACATGATTTTGGGGATTTCTGTCATGCCAAGTACTGAGTACATTACACTACATAATAGTCACAAATTGTGAGTACATCTGTCCTGTAGTGTATACAGCTATATACACCCTCCTTCCTCCTTCCTGTATATAGAGAACTTCTTCCATCATCACTGACTGCAGATATACATCATCTGTCCTGTTACTGTATATATAGCTGTATACAGGACAGATGATGTATATCTGCAGTCAGTGATGATGGAGGAAGGTCTCTATATACAGGAAGGAAGGTGGGTGTATATATAGCTGTATACAGGACATATGATGTATACCTGCATACCCTGATCAGTAATGCTGAGCTATATACCCTGATCAGTAATGCTGATATATATATACCCTGATCTGTAATGCTGAGCTATATACCCTGATCTGCAATGCTGAGCTGTATACTCTGATCTGTGAGGCTGAGCTATATACTCCTGACACTATGGGTGAAAGCAAGTGGAATACAGGGGACGGAGTGGGTGGATTCTATAAGGGGTGGGGCTTATGAGAAGTGGGAGGGGTCCAAAAGGAAGGGTGGGGTCTGGCACCCCCCCATCCTAAAAGTTCACCAGCCGCCACTGCCCTGATCCACTCCCTACAACCTTAGACAGGGGATGCGAGTAATCTCAAAAGCCTTGCACCTTTGCTCCCCTGCTCCTCCCATAAGAGATAGAGCCTTATAGCCTACAATCTTGTAGTATCCTGGTCACGATGATCACTGATGGCTCCTTTCCAAAGCTATTTATATGGTACCCCTTTAGCCAAGGTGCCTTCCTGCTGGCAGGGCAGGGCTGACATTAATTCTAAATGACCCTTAAAATCACTATTTTACACATAGGAAAGCTCCAGTGGTTCATATAGCACCTGCACTGCATATTAAAGTGGAATTAACCCCTTGGCACTGGCTCTATCCAGTCTTTTAAGGGGTTTGGTAAGCAGGGTGGGACTTGTGACCATGTGACCGCCGTCATTGGCTATCATGGCGGTCACACGATTGGAAAACTCCTGATCGTAAGAAGCGGTTGGGAGGTTTTCGTGAGCTGCCAGTCACTGCCTTTGCAAACCCAGATATTACCTAGTAAAAAATCACATCATCACTGTGCTGTATATAGCCTGTGCAAAGTGCAGAGCTGTGGGAGGGGTCCAACAGGCTCCACCCACTACAGGCTGCCTGCAGAATATTACAGGGGGGGTGGAGACAAGACCAGTCACCCAACACAAGGAGAGAGTTCAGCAGTGAGTGGTCTTTATTACAGGAAGCTCCTCCAAGAGGAAGAAGGAGAAACAAATTCTGGATACTCATGCTCAACCTGTCCTCAGGGTCATTGAGATGATCCACAGATGGCTTGTGCTTGGGAGTTACATCATCTCGGCACCCTGGTTTGTACACTGAGCTGTGCATGTGTAGCTTAAAGCCTCGTACACACGATCGGATTGTCGGCAGGGAATTGTGTGATGACAGACTATTAGCCTAAAATCCGACTGTTAGTACGCTCCATCAGACAATTGTTGTCCAACTTTCCGCCAACAAATGTTGGATGGCAGGCTATTAAATTTTCGGCGGAAAACAAGTCTGTCACCCAAAAGTCCAAAGTACAAACACGCATGCTTGGAATGAATGCTCACCAAACACGACATTACCAGAAGGTGCCCAAAGGGTGGTGCTCAAGAGCTGAAATTCTACGTAGTACGTCAATACGTTCATGTTTGTGGCAAGACAATTTTGTGCCGTTTGTATGCAAGACAAGTTCCTGGCACACACCCTTCGGACAAAAGACTGGCCAACAATCCGATCGTGTGTACGAGGCTTTAGTGTTCAATTAGAAAAAAAATTATTTCAGGCTGGGAAGAAGCATTTGTAAATTTTCACTCCAGCAATGCTGGGGGAGAGTGTCTAGTAGCCATTGGCGTCGCTATGGGAGTGCGGAGGGGGGGGGGGTGGCCCGCACCGGGTGACACCTGTCAGAGGGGTGACACTGGGACCGCCGCTACACAGTGCAATATATTGCTTGCAATGCAGAGCTGCAGTGGAGCCGAGTGAACAGGACACATAGCCGTATGAGGGAGGCCGCCTATAACACTCCCCAGTCAGTGAAGCTAACCCTCGGGGATCTCAAATATATCCTTCAGTCAGGGTTGTTGGGCGGAGCTAGGGGTGTGGCTGCCTCCTCCACTCCTCCCACAGACTTCTTTACTCTAGCTGATTCCAAGGCTGAAGGAGGAGAAAGAGGCGAGGACACAGGAGCCTTGAGTGTCTTCATCTGCACACTGTCACTGCATAGATCCCTAACCTGCCCTATACTACCCCAAACTGCCCTATATTACCCTAACCTGCCCTATATCACCCCAAACTCACCTATACCACCCCAAACTGCCCTATACCACCCCATACAGCCCTATACCTCACTAACCTGCCCTATGCCACCCCAAACTGCCCTATACCACCCCAAACTGTCCTATACCTCACTAACCTGCCCTGTACCACCCCAAACTTCCCTATACCTCACTAGCCTGCCCTATGCCACCCCAAACTGCCCTATACCACCCCAAACTGTCCTATACCTCACTAACCTGCCCTGTACCACCCCAAACTTCCCTATACCTCACTAGCCTGCCCTATGCCACCCCAAACTGCCCTATACCACCCCAAACTGTCCTATACCTCACTAACCTGCCCTGTACCACCCCAAACTGCCCTATACCTCACTAACCTGCCCTATACCACCCAAACAGACCTATATCACCCAAACTGCCCTATACCACCCCAAACTGACCTATACCCCCCTATAGTACCCCAAACTCACCTATTCCACCCAAACTGTCCTATACCACCCCAAACTCACCTATACCCCCCTATATCACCCAAACTGCCCTATATCACCCAAACCTGCCCTATACCACCCAAACCTGCCCTATACCACCCTATACTACCCTAAATTGCCACTATACCACCCTATACTATCATTTACAGGGACCGGTTTGGGGTGCCTCCCGTGACCGTGCCCTGCCTGCAGTGCGCTGGGCAGGATACACGAGGGGGGGGGGGGGGGGGGGGACACCATGTTTAACCACATAAGGTGACACCAACCCTAGTGATGCCACTGCTAGCAGCAGGACATAGGGATTGCTAAATGGGAGTTTTTGGCAAGGCTTCCAGAGGGGACCAAATGGCCTATATAATGACAGTAAAATGAAGGAACATTTTACAAAGCTGCACATTTTTTCAATATCTACTGGGGCCCCTTCACTGCATAGATTAGTCTTTGGAAAAGGTGACTTTAGCCTTTATGAGTGATTTGTTAATATTTGTCTCCATCTAGTGGTCAAAATGAAATTTGCAACAGCAAAGAATAATGTCAGAGCCACCAAATAAAGATGTAGCCTCCATGGGATCGTAACCCATTTATCCCACCCATTTCATTCTCTAACAACCTTATTTTAACATACTTGCAAACATAATATAGTGTAGCGCAACCAAAAAGCAATAACTTAAGTCCAAATATTATAGAAATTCCACCGTTTTCAGTGACAGTTCTTAATATTTAGTGACTTCAGTAACAACTACCTCTAGCTGGAATGTCTGCTCATCTTCAAAAGTTGACTCCACTACAGAGTCACACACGCCTGGTGTTATATCTCTCAGGATACCTCGGGAACACGAATCCTCCTCCTAGTGCCCATGGGCAGCTCAGACCTCCTCCCGGGATCTCATTCAGTCATGTGTGGCCATATAATGACAAAGGCAAACCATAAGGCCCCTTTCACACTGGGGCGGGGTCGGCGGCGAAGGTAAAGCAGCGCTATATTTAGCGCTGCTTTACCGTCGTTTTAGCTGCGGTATTCGGCCGCTAGCGGTGCGGTTTTAACCCCTGCTAGCGGCGCTTTGCGGCGGTATTACCGCGGTGTCCCATTGAAATCAATGGGTAGGAGCGGTATAGGAGCGGTGAATACACCGCTCCTATACCGCTCCAAAGATGCTGCTAGCAGGACTTTTTTGACCGTCCTGCTAGCGCACCGCTCCAGTGTGAAAGCCCGCCGGCTTTCACACTGGAGTGAATGGGGCCGGATTTTTTTAGGCGCTATTTTTAGCGCTGTACCGCCTGAAAAACACCCCAGTGTGAAAGGGGCCTTATGCTCTATAAAAATGTGTAAAACATGCATATCATCAACTTTGATGTAAGCAGAGAGAAACGTCCTGAATGGCGGCACCTCACACCTGTACGTGTTACGCTCTCTGATGAGCTTCTTCATCAGGTTTATAGTATATGACAAAGTTAGGATTTTGGCCTTTTATAAAACAAAACGTTAGGAATTTGGGATGGTCTACTGGCTTTCTCCTTTTTTTTTTTCTTTCAGGGTGAAGTTCCTGGGGAGAAGGTGAAAGCGGATGCAGCTGTGCTGAACAGAGTAGGTAGAGATGATCACTGGATGGGTGGCTGATATGTTGGCAGGAAAATCAACATCCAACGATGTTGCCTTACCTCTACACGGAGCTACCAGTATGAGTTTGTATCGGTTTTATCTGCAACAGCAAATTTAACGCTGCCCACCCTGCCGTGGTGTTTATACATTTTGTACTGATGCCCACTTTTTTTTTTTTTAATTAAGTAATTTTTTTATTGATTTTCTTTTCAAAAATACACAATACACTTTTCAAATACATACTTTCCAAATACAGTTATCATACACATCCATATACACATCCATAAAAAAAAGGTTTTGAAAAATCTTAAGCTTCCTCTCCCTCAATCCCCACTTCCACCCCTCATACCAACTTCAACCATGATCTCATAACTTTCTCCAATCCTTCCAGATGGCTTCAAATTTCCCTAGATTATTTCTGTGTAAATAAATGTATTTTTCTTTAACTATGGTTTCTCTTATTTGTATTCTCCATTCCTCCACCGTCGGAGGATATATAGAGATCCATTTCTGGGCTATCAATTTCCGAGCCTGAAACAGGCATCTCGCTATTGCAATGTAGGTGTTATCTAGTATACTGGGTTTCTTCACTATATTTAGCAAGCATATCCTAGGATCTAGTACTAAATTTATACCCAATATAGTGTTTATATTTTTAATTATATCCTGCCAATAGCGTTGGAGCTTGGGGCACCTCCATAGCATACGTATTAAGTTGGCCAGTGCACCTTTACATCGCGGGCATAGGGGGGATTCCCTACGTTTCCATTTAAACAGTTTTTCTGGAGTGTAGTATGACCTATGTAGGATAAACATTTGTGTTAATTTTTGTGTCATGGACAGTGAAACCTGTAGTATTGCTGAGAGAGTCTCTGCCCACTGTACGTCTGACAGTGGGCCTAGGTTTCGTTCCCACTGTATCCTGGCTGGGACCACTATCTTTTTTTCATTAATTTTACTATTCAATATCTGATAGATTTTAGATATGAGGGCCTTTTTTCCATTCTTTTTAAGCAATAATATTATTTTAGTTATTTAGTTGAGTTATTAAGTTTTAATTCCGAGGTGCGTGGCTGAACCTGTATGGCATGTCTAAGTTGCAAATACTGAAAAAACTTCTGTCTTGGTATCTCAAATTCCTCAGATAATTGAGCAAAAGATTTTATATTATCATTCCAGAACAGTTGAAACAGTTTTCTATCCAGAAATGGATAGAAAACTGGCTAAATGGATAGAAAACTGTCTAAAAGACAGAATTCAGAGAGTAGTGGTTAATGATTCTTACTCTGAATGGTCTAAGGTTATCAGTGGTGTACCCCAAGGTTCAGTGCTGGGACCCTTACTTTTTAAAATCTTTATAAATGATATTGGGTCTGGGATCAAATGTAACATTTCTGTCTTTGCAGATGACACCAAGCTATGCAGTGGAATAACGTCCTTGCAGGATGTCTCCAATTTACAAGCCAACCTCAATGCTCTGTCTAATTGGGCAACTATGTGGCAGATGAGGTTTACTGTTGATAAATGTAAAGTTTTGCACTTGGGGGCTAAGAATATTCATTCATCATACATACTAGGGGGAGTACAACTGGGGGGAGTACATAGTGGAGAAGGATCTGGGGGTTTTGGTAGATCATAAGCTCAATAATAGCATGCAATGCCAAGCTGCGGTTTCCAAAGTGAGCAAAGTCCTTTCTTGTATAAGAGAGGTATGGACTCCAGAGAGAGAGATATCATTTTGCCCCTGTTCAAATCATTAGTAAGACCTCATCTGGAATATGCAGTTCAGTTTTGGGCACCAGTTCTCAAAAAGGATATCGGGGAACTGGAGAAAGTGCAGAGAAGGGCAACCAAACTGATAAGAGGCATGGAGGAGCTCAGCTATGAGGAAAGATTAGAGGAACTGAATTTATTCACCCTTGATAAGAGGAGATTAAGGGGGGATATGATCAACATGTATAAATATATAAGGGGTCCATATAGTGAACTTGGTGTTGAGTTATTCACTTTACAGTCAACAAAGAGGACAAGGGGGCACTCTTTACGTCTAGAGGAAAAGAGATTTCATCTCCAAATACGAAAATGTTTCTTCACAGTAAGAGCTGTGAAAATGTGGAATAGACTCCCTCCAGAGGTGGCTCTTGCCAGTTCAGTAGATTGCTTTAAGAAAGGCCTGGATACTTCCTAAATGTACATAATATAACTGGGTACTAACATTTATAGGTAAAGTTGATCCTGGGAAAATCCGATTTTTTACCCTGCTTTAGCAAATTGGATCATGCTCTGCTGGGGTTTTTCACCTTCCTCTGGATCAACTGTGGGTATAGAATGGGGTATATGGGATTGTATGATATTATTTTTTTTTTTTTGTGGTTGAACTGGATGGACTTGTGTCTTTTTTCAACCTGACTAACTATGTAACTATGTTGCTCCCCATATCTAATGCCTTGGGTTTGCCAAAACTCAAACCCCCTTCATTTCTGTAATTCTACATCATTTTCATTATTCCAGATTGGAGTAAGAGATGTATAACCTGTAATATTTGTGATAGCTTTCATTTCCTGCCATACCTTAGCAAATAGCTTGCCTGACAGGAATTTTTTATTCATTTGCATGTTTTTTGTCTCCAGTGTGGACAGCAATGTATACCCACTACTCAACAGAAGGAGTAGTCTCTGTATAGGGTCCTCTTCCATAATCCCTGACCAGCCGAAAAACTGTTGTATTTGCGAAGCCAAAAAATAATTCTTTGTTTGAGGGATCCCAAGTCCCCCCTCATCTTTAGCCAGCATTAAATTTGTTAATTTTATCCGAGATTGTTTTTTCCTCCAAATGAGTTCCCGAAACAGAGACTCTATCCTTCGAAACCAAAACATTGCTATCCACACCGGGGAATTATGAAAAACATACAATAATTGTGGAACCCAAATCATTTTCACAAGATTGGCTCTTCCTATCACGGTTAATGGGAGTTTACACCAACTCCGACATTTTTCTTTAAACTTAGATAATAATGGTTTAACTGATGCCCACTTTACATGATTCATGATGGTCAACTCTGTTTGATTTGAAAAGCCTGGTGGTTGGTAATCATGTGTTCATACCTGGGAAATTACCAGATTTGATCTGGCAATGCTGGAATTTGTCTCCAGTTGCTCCTTAAAGGAGAAATACAGCCAAAGCTTATTTGGCTGTACTCCTGTGGATCACAGGAGTGCAGTTTGTTCTGCACTTGTGTGATCCATTTTCAGCAAGACCGCTGTCGGCTGATGTCACAGAGCTCTGGCAAGATTGCGACAATAAAGTCGGGATCCACCCTCTCAGTAACCTGCTAATAGCCTGAGCCGTGACCGGATAGTGTGTGTGTGCCACTCAGACTCGATAGATGGGGGATAAGCAAGCTGCTACATCCATCGCTGCTGCTGAGAGTGCTGGCAGGGGATGGAGCTCTGTAGAAAAAAATTATCCGCACTCTAGTTGTTGCTGAAATTTCTTCATTTTATTGAATAGCAGCAATGAACAAACGCAGATTAAGTTAATTGATGTGTTTCAGCCTACAAGGCCTTAGTCATAACCAATCGTGGTTATGACTAAGGCCTTATAGGCTGAAAAACGTCAACTGACTTAATCTGCTTTTTTTCACTGTGTCTATTCAATAAAGTAATGGAATTTTAAGAGCAACAACCGGAGTGCGGATCGTTTTTTCTACATTACTTTACTCAGCCAGTGACTGTGGATCGAGCACCTGGGAGCTCTTCTATCTATGTGGTGTATGGGTAGTAGCACAGACTTTTCTGTTTATACAGGGGATGGAGCTCGTCCTGGCTCCTACAATAGCTCAAGTGAAGAGGGGTAGCCCCTGGATGCCGCACATCTGAGATGTCCTATGGAAGTGAGTGGAGTGGCAACTTCAGCCTGGACTCCGACCAGGCCACGCCCCCAACATGTTTTCCGCTCCGCCCCTAGGAGCTTAGTCTTTCCCATGACTAAGCTCCTAGGGGTGAAGCGAAACACATTGGGGACATGGCCTGATCGGAGTCCAGGCATACAGGGGCTACCTCTATTCTCAGAAGCCTGAGCCAGCCGCTCCCGACACCCCCCCCCCCCACACACAAGTCCAGGGCTTCAATAAACAAGGATGGAGGGCAAAGCGGAAAGCGGTGACTGACAGTTACCAGCTCTCTGCTCAGGGAGTCCTGAGAACCGAGCAATCGGCAATGTTTTATCGCTCGGTTCTCAGTGTTAGAGACGGCCGGGGGACATATGCAGCATCCGCCTAGGTAAGTATGATTGGGGAAAAAAACTCCATACTTCTCTTTTAAAGTGGATGTAAACGCTCACATATAACCAGTGGAGTGACTGGCCTCAGGTGATACACAGAGATGAAACAAATCCTTCTATATCAATTGTGCCTGTTTATCTGCAGCCGTCTTACCCCTACATCCATTAAAAGTGAAGAATTTTCACTGGATCTCTCAGCTATAAAAAGCAAGGGATGAAGAGCTGAAATTACATCAGTGAGGAGAGCTCTGAGAGCTGATTGGAGGGAAGGGACACACCCCTCTTTACACAGCACACAGGAAGAGAGCTGAGGCTGTCAATTAGCTGGAAGTCCCTCCCCTGTTACAGTTTTTCTCTTGGTGTCAGGAAAACTTGTCAGAAGTGACTCTTGCTAATAGCAGAGGAATGAAGCGGCAGACAGAAATGACATATAGTGTGCTCAATAGAGAAAAGTACACACTATAGAGGGACATGCTTTGTTCATATTTCATGTCTTATGTTTATAACCACTTTAACTTTCATTGAAGACATCTCCATGAATTTATTTTCTGAAGATATACAGTAAACAAAATGCAGTTTGTATAATGTTATTTTGTTGAGACCTGCATTTAATGCTTGATAGGAGAGGAGGAGGATCTGTAAAGGAGTAAAGTGGGCTAGGTGAGAGTTACTGCCCCCATTGGTGCCGCCACACTTCTGACTCCAATATGTAAGCTCAAGTTTTAGAATGGGAGCTGTTCTCCCAGCTATCAGCCAGGGAAAGAGAGGAGAGGAAGAGGAGAGCCGGCCGCATCATCACACAGAGCGGGGATCGCCCGCTGTGGCAGCTTTGATTTGAATTGCTGGGTGCTTGCAGTCACACACAGTCCCGCCTCCTGGACTGGCTCCTTTGATAGAAAGAACGCTGGTTCAATGCCAGGAGGTGCAACATTTATCATAGGAGCCGATCCAGGAGGTGGGACTGTGTTTGACTGTGAGTGCCCGGCAATTCGAATTAAAGCTGTCACAGCGGGCAATCCCCGCTCTGTATGATGGTATGGCCGGCTCTCCTCTTCCTCTCATCTCTCTGATCCCCCTGCACAGGTGAGGCTGCGCTGATGGGCACTGGTGAGGCTGTGCTGATTGGCACTGGTGAGGCTGTGCTGATTGGCACTGGTGAGGCTGTGCTGTTGGGCACTGGTGAGGCTGCATTGATGGGCACTGGTGAGGCACCATTGATGGGCACTGATGAGGCTACATTGATGGGCACAGGTGAGGCTTCATTGATGGGCACAGGTGAGGCCTCATTGGTGGACACTGATGAGGCTGCATTGATTTGCACAGGTGAGGCTGCGTTGATGTGCATTGGTGAGGCTGCATTTAAGGGCACTGATAAGGCTGCATTTATGGGCACTGATGGGCACAGGTAAGGCTGCATTGATGGGCACTGAAAAGGCTGCATTGATGGGCACCGGTGAGGCTGTGCAAGGCTGCACTGATGGGCACTGTTAAGGATGCACTGATGGGCACTGGTGAGGCTGCACTGATGGGCACAGGTGAGGCTTCATTGATGGGCACAGGTGAGGCCTCATTGGTGGACACTGATGAGGCTGCATTGATTTGCACAGGTGAGGCTGCGTTGATGTGCACTGGTGAGGCTGCATTTAAGGGCACTGATGAGGCTGCATTTATGGGCACTGATGAGCACAGGTAAGGCTGCATTGATGGGCACTGAAAAGGCTGCATTGATGGGCACCGGTGAGGCTGTGCAAGGCTGCACTGATGGGCACTGGTGAGGCTGCACTGATGGGCACTGGTGAGGCTGCACTGATGGGCACTGGTGAGACTACACTGATGGGCACTAATGAGGCGGCACTGATGGGCATGTGTGTGACTGCGAGCATCATTTGGAGGAATTTTGCTCATTCATTCTTGTCAGTGGGGAGATTTGTGCCCCTTCATTGTTGTCAGTGGGGGGATAATGCCCCATTGTTGGTATCAGTGGATGAAATAGTGCCTCAAGGGCTGTATAAAAGCAAGAAAAGGCCCCCAGGCCACAGTTTATAGACCATTGCTCTACACTGTAAGCACAAACATCTTCATTAACTTTCAATGCAGTGTCTTTCAATGTTTAAGTCTCAGTAGATTGCCCCTCCAGCTTCACATGACTTGGATCTTGTTGTTTTCTCTAGCTCTTGGGTATGAATTTGTTGTCTTTCACACCTCTAGCCTACAGGAGATATAATTAGTACAATATGCATATATGTGAAGAATTTATACTGATTCAAGATTGGGGGCTGGATACAGCTTTTGGTATGTGCAATTAGTTTCGGTCCAAATACAAATTCAGGCAAATTTTTGGTTATTCAGAGATTCGGATGTATCTGAATCTCCGAAAGAAGTTTTCTAACGAATTCCAACTTTTCAGAACAATTATAATTCAGATCAGTCGAAAAACTATTTGAATTTTGTGTGAAGAACTAGCTCGCTGATAAGCAGCAGGCCGGGAAGCCGGCCACCCGCGTCCTTAACAACCATGAGTCATCATCTTTACAGATGAATGTAAAGATAAAGAATGTGGCATTGCCCAGCAATAGAAAAATGTTTAAAAAAATAGCGTAGGGCCCCCCCCAAAATCCATACCAGACTCTAATCCGAGTATGCAGCCTGACAGGTCAGGAAAAGGGAGGAAACAAGATAAACAAGCATCCCCCCCCCCCTCCTGAACCATACCAGGCCACATGCCCTCAACATGGGGGAGGGCGGGTGCTTTGGGGACATAAACAAGAAACAGTTTTTGACAAGTCCTTTATTTAAAAAAATAAATAAATAGTGCCCCTCGATGCACATCCATCGTCCATCACTGTCACGTACCAGACTGGAGGCTGAGGTGACGAGAGGGCTCCCCTTGCGGCTGAGTGCAGCGTACCTGACAGGTGATGCTATGCCCAGAGATGCACGGGTTGCCTGCAGATGAAGTTGGCTGATGGTTCCAGATGCGGGACACCCTGGAGCAGAGAAGGTGGTCACAGACAATGATTCTCTGGAGATACTGGCGGATCTTGACAGATGGGTAAGCAGAAAGCAACGTCAGAAGCCAGGCCGAGGGTCAAAAACCGAGAGTCAGTCGGGAGCAAAGGCAGGAAGCATAGTCCAGATCAAGCCGGGGTCAAACACAGGATGTCAATCTGGAACAGGCAGAAGCAGGTCCGTGAAGCAAGCCAGGTTCAGAGCCAGGAGAGAAGCCAGAGCAGGTCAGGGTTAGCCGGGTCGATAACAGGTAATCAAACAGAAGCACAAGGCACAGGAACACAGGATACAAGGTTGACAATAATCAAGCAATTTGTGATAGCCACTGGTGTCCTTATATAGGCCAGTAAACACTGGTAATTAGCACGTTTTTCGTACGCACGTTCGCCGTTGCATGCGCAAATTAGCGTGGACATATTGGATATTGGCATATCTGCCAGTACTTCTCCGGATTCTTCCCTGACAGTGCCCTCTGGGGGCAGCCTCAGGTAGATATCCTTTCCATTTAATGAGGTATTGCACTTGTCTCCTCATAATTCGACCATCCACAATGGCAACTTCAAACTCTGTGTCCTCCCTTACAGTAACTGGTGGTAGAGGTGGCTCTTCTCCTCCAGGAAATGAGCTAAACGCTGCTGGTTTGAGTAAGGAGACGTGGAAGACTGGATGGATTTTATACGAGTTTGGTAGGTCCAGTTCAAATGCTACAGGGCTGATTTCTCTCTTAATCTCAAAAGGTCAGAAAAACCTCGGGCCCAATTTCTGAGAGGGACACTTGAGTTTGAGATTTGCTGTAGAAAGCCAAACCTTGTCCCCAACCTTCAGTACTGGACTACCTCTTCTCCATTTAACCTCCCTCCCATTGGCAAGAGCACCTGAAAGCCACACAAAAAGGGGCGCAAATCTGTTCCTCCTCCTTAATCACCTTAGTCTGCACCTGCTATACTTCATGACCTCTCAGCAGCCTCCACTGACAGGGATGATGGTATAGCGCAAGGTGTTCCAGGTCCTTGCAGCACATCTGCCAGCAGCACACCACCAGCTGTAGACTAGCTGGCAAATTTCTCTGCCCCATCTGCTGCAGCGAAAAAAATAAAATACAGTCACTGCCACCCATATGCCCAGCATCTAAATGCAAGCTTGTCAAAGCTGCTGGCTCTACAAATTCTGCCTTTCCGTCTGGTGGATTCTGCTCCTTTCCTTGAATTTGCAGAATGTGCTGTACCACAATGGCAGGTTCCCAGTCACTATTTATTTTCAGGTAAGGCCATTCCAGCTCTGTACCATCATGTGGAAGGCAATGTTGTAGCATCGATGGGCAAAGCAGTCAGCTGGAAAGTCCATGTTACTGCTGACACGTGGTCCAGCAAGCATGGTCAGGGACGATATATTTAGTTCACATCACACTGGGCAACTCTGCTTGTAACTCGGAAGGATGCAGGACAGGGCTCAGTGCTGCAGCTTGTTGGGGGCATGTCTCCATACAGCTAGTGGTGATGATGCAAGATTTGTCAGCTCTACCCTTTCCGTCCTTCGTGTCCTCCTCTGCTGAATTGTCCTATGAACCACAAGTACCCCCTAAGCGTTCAAGGGGCTATTCAATGAGTCAGGCTAAAAGGTGCCATGCAGTGCTTCAGCTGGTGTGTCTAGGGGACAGGAACCACACCGGAGCAAAGATTCTTGCAGCTCTGCAGGGTCAGGTCCAGAGGTGGTTCACGCCACGCCAGCTGGAGCCAGGAATGGTGGTGTGCGATAATGGCACAAACCTCACCCTTTGACAGGAAATGTTGACACGTGCCATGCCTCGCACATGTCCTCAATTTAGTGGTACAGCGTTTCCTAAATAGGTACCCAGGGTTGGAAAAGAGTCTGTGGCCATTTCAGGCGCCCATACAAAGCCAGTGCTCGGTTGGCTGAAATTCAGCGGGAATTCCACCTGCCCATAAACCGCCTGATTTGTGATGTGCCCGCCAGGTGGAAATCGACTTTGGCAATGCTGCAGTGGCTGCACATGAAGCAGGGGCCATCAATGAGTACCCTGTGTGAGTATGGCACAACGACAGGTTCAGGCCAGCTCTCCTTTTTCTCCCCACACCAATGGCTGCTCATAAAGGATGCATGCACTGTACTGTCACCATTTGAGGAAGCCACAAGGATGGTGAGCCATGACAATGCATGCATTAGTGACACAATCCCTGTTGTGTTCCTGCTGAAGCAGACTCTATGTTGCATTATGGACAGGGGACTCAAGGCAGAGTAGTGAGAGGAAGAGGAAGATTTCTTTCCTTTCAATGCCCACTTTATGCAGACACCATTGTTCCTACACCACAAAACACAAGAGGAGAGGGAGGAGGATTCTGACAGTTTTGGAGTCATTAAAGCAGAGGAAGACATACGTCAAACAGTAAAAGATGGTTTTCCCTCACCAGAACCCTTGGGAGTAGTACGTGGCTGGGAGGAGGCAGTTCCAGATACTGTAATGCTCAGTGACCCCAAGGAGTCTGCTTCTCATGCCTCCGCAAATTTGCAGTGCATGGGCTTCCTTAATGCTTCGAAGCCTGCAAAGGACACAAGAATACCTGGTGGAAGGATCACTATTGGTTGGCAACCCTCCTTGACCACTTTTATAAGGGGAAAGCCTCAGAACTCATCCCGTACCCACAGAGAGTGCAGAAGATGGAATCTCTTGAGGACACAATAAAGAGGAGTTTATCTAACACTTTTCCCGACTCTGGTAGGTACAGTGTCATGGAAAACATAGTTTTGTGGATTCTGTTGGTCAAGAGAGGAGCCGTGGAGAAAGTGATGCATTTCCCAATTTGTTTAGTCCTCGCCACCCAGGACTGTCAGCTTCCACATTCCATCGGCAGTGTCTGCATCACATGGTGAACGATTATCTAGGGGCGAAAACAGAGATGGAGAGCTTTCCAGTCGACGATCCCCTGGCTTAATGGGTCATGAGAATAGACCACTGGCCAGAACTTGCCCAATATGCAATTGAGCTGCTGGGCTGCCCTGCATCCAGCGTGCTTTCCGAACAGGCATTCAGTGCTGCTGGAGGTTTTGTTACTGATAATAGAACGCTTCTATCCACAGACTCCGTGGACCGTCTGACATGTATGAAAATGAATCAGTCATGGATTACCAGCAGCTTTGAAGCCCCTTATGCCGATGTCGCTGATTAAGTGTGTTTGGGATGTGGAATCTCTGCAGGACTTCTAGGCTGCCTAGCGTTGTGGGTGTTGATTTCATCTGGAAGAATGTGTAGCACTGACCCCCGAAGGAGCTGCTGGTTTTATTGGGCTTACCGTTACCTTCTTCACCTCGTCTCCGTCTAGGGTTTCCCGTGGTAGATGGCCCAATGAAATGTATAAACTGACACTTCATCTTCCTTTTTGGGTTATTTATTCAAAAGATAAAACAGTCTCTTAAATGTAGGGTAGAGGGTTAGGGTGAAAGTTCAGGTAATTTTGGAACTGCAAAGATAGGAAGTCTCTTATAGAATTAATCCAGAGAATAACTGTTCCACAGCTGGATTATCACAACCCCCGGATAGACCTCCTCTCACTAGGCCTAGCAGCCGGTGAAGTGTTAGGTAAAGCAAAGTCTCTGCCACAGACTTGAATGTAGAACACTTGAGAAAAGTCTCTGCCACAGACTTGAATGTAACTGAGGGACTTAGACAAATTTAGAGAGCTATCATACGGTACCAGTATCTCGCAGCCAGTCCGGCGATATCGTAGATCCATAAAGTGTCCTTCAACTGAGCCTCCAGGCTCCTTCAGAGAAACCAGCCTTGTGCATGGCCTTCTCCCGAAGAGTCCTCCCCTGGATGCTTCTCCAGTTGCTGGGCCTCTCCTTAGACGAGACGGCACCGGACCACTCCCTGATATCCACTCAGGCCTGTCCCAGCAGTTGCTTCGCCTCGGGCTATCCAGCCCCGAGACTTGGAATTGCATGGATCCACACCCCAGGCCAGAAGGGCCATGAGGGCTGGTCAGGAGGACCAGGACCAAACAGACAGAATATCTCTTCTGGACCGGAAACCCCAAAACACGTGATCTCAGCACCTTAAATACCACCTCCCAGAATTCACAGAAGGAAGACACTCCCACTGGGCTGGTTCCGAAAAAAGAATGGTATCCAATACACCCAGCCAAACTGCGTTCTCATACTTGCCGGAGGTGACAGCGACACCTGCGGCCAAGGGGAACCCAGTGCAATCCAGCTAGACTGATACTGCGACCATAATTTGGCATAATTAGCCCTAAAACCCAACTGTGGTTTCAGGTACATTAACTTTGAAAAACATATAGCGTGTGCTCGTCAGGAGCCAGCGCTACAAATGTTTTTGGTGTAGGTTTCATGAGCACAATTAACACCCAAAGACAAATTTTTTCCATACCTGTTTGACAGGTGCATATCATTAAAATTTTTGATAGCAAGGCCAATTCTTGCTTTCACCAAGAGTACCTCTTATAGGGTTACAGTGTGAAGGTGCCACAAACACCCAAAGACCAATTTTCCACACTTGTTTGACAGGTGCATATTATTGCAACTTTGGACAGCAAGGCCAATTCTTGCTTCCATCAAGAGTACCTCCTATAGGGTTACAGTGTAAAGGCGCCACTGACACCCAATGACCAATTTTTCTTCACCTACTTGACAGGTGCATATCATTGCAACTTTTGGCAGCATGGCCAATTCTTGCTTTCATCAAGAGTACCTATTATAGGGTTACGAGGTGAAGGCGTCACCGACACCCAAAGACCAATTTTTGCTGCACCCATTACTTCTATCCAAAGTTTGTGGAAGAGACACCAGAATTTATGCAAATAATCTCTAATCTTGTTCCCTGTGCACTACATGGTGGCCTCATAATACAGACTGGCTCCCCAAGCCGTTGCTTACAAAATAAAGAAATCTTGCAGGGAAAATTGTATTTATTTGAGCTTTATAAATGCAATTATTGCTGCAGCAGCTTCTATACATAGTACAGATGTGCCACTTTACAGATAGACTAAGGGGGCCCCTCAGGCACTATATTGAAAGGAATTGAAATTTTTATGCTTTCACTTTAAGCATCAATAAATGACTGCTCATTTAAAACTTATGTTTTTTTACAAACTTTTTTTTCATTGATACATGTCCCCCAGGGCAGTATCCAAACCCCTATAACCATTGTATGCCCAATTAATTGCATATACACCTTCAAAATGGGCACTTTTGATTTTTCTAGTTTGGGTACCATAGACTTCAATGGGGTTTGTTATTCGGTTTAGAACTCTTACGATGCTCCAAAGTTCCTGTGCGAACCGAACAGTGGGTTCTTCGGCCCATCCCTACTTGCCACTTGTCACACAGAGAATGAATATGAGCTAGAATAAAACCTAGTAAGAAAGAGCTGTAGCCCAGCCTGGATCTTAATATCCCGAAATATCAGTATCAATTTGCGTAACAAGTATGCAAGCCTGGATCTGCCATTAAGCACAGTTGGCCTACATACAGTAGGTGCAAGAGGAAAAGAGGCTTTTCCCTCTACAACCATTGATTACACACATTTTTCCTATCTTCAGCAGAAATATAGTCATCCTATACAATAAAGCGTATTTACATGTTATTTTATTTAAAACAGGTTAAAACAAGAAAATGCTTTCTATAATCTAAGCAGGTTGGCATTACTTTGGGTGGGCAAAGTTGTTTGCCTACAGGCAGGGGTGTAACTAGAAATGTCAGGGCCCCATAGCAAAATGTTGTATGGACCCCCCCCCCCCCCCCTCACCCAGGGGCGGATCCAGAGTCTAGTCTCGGGAGGGGCACTGCCAGAAAATATGTTTTTTTGGGGGCAATGGCTGATGTTGGCCCTTCAATCATCACGGCACCATGGTTGTTATGGTGTCAGGATGATTGAAACACATTATTTCTATTATTACATTGTTATAGAAAATGAAATAGTTCAACTCATATTGCAGAATCAGTGGGAGCCCCGAGTGTGTCACTTGCCACGTCACCTGCCACAAGTTGCGGATTGTCACTTGCCACGTAACCTGCCACACGTTGCGGATTTTCACTTGCCACGTCACCTGCCACCAGATGCAGATTGTCACTTGTCGCACGTTGCAGATTGTCCACATGCCACAAGTTGCGGATTGTCACTTGTCACGTCACCTGCCACCCGTTGCGGATTGTCCACTTGCCACATCACCTGCCACCCGTTGCGGATTGTCCACTTGCCACGTCACCTGCCACAAGTTGCGGATTGTCCACTTGCCACATTACCTGCCACACATTGCGGATTGTCCACTTGCCACATCACCTGCCACAATTTGCAGATTGTCAGTTTCCTGCAAAGGTGGGGAATGGGGAGTGTCACTTCTGTTTCCCAGTCTGAGTCAGGCAGCAGATAGATGATGTAATCTCTCTGCTACCTGCACAGTGAGTGAGGGCGGAACTGCCAGGATGCAGGGCGGGCGCCGGGCGGTAAGAGATGATGTCATCTCTTATAATCTCGTGCAGTATGTCCCCAGTCTGGTAATCTCGTGCAGTATGTGCGCAGTCTCTTATAATCTCGTGCAGTATGTCCGCAGTCTCTTATAATCTCGTGCAGTATGTCCGCAGTCTCTTATAATCTCGTGCAGTATGTCCGCAGTCTCTTATAATCTCGTGCAGTATGTCCGCAGTCTGGTAATCTCGTGCAGTATGTCCACAGTCTGGTAATCTCGTGCAGTATGTCCGCAGTCTCTTATAATCTTGTGCAGTATGTCCGCAGTCTCTGGTAATCTCGTGCAGTATGTCCGCAGTCTCTTATAATCTCGTGCAGTATGTCCGCAGTCTGGTAATCTCGTGCAGTATGTCCACAGTCTGGTAATCTCGTGCAGTATGTCCGCAGTCTCTTATAATCTTGTGCAGTATGTCCGCAGTCTCTGGTAATCTTGTGCAGTATGTCCGCAGTCTCTAATAATCTTGTGCAGTATGTCTGCAGTCTCTGGTAATCTTGTGCAGTATGTCCGCAGTCTCTGGTAATCTTGTGCAGTATGTCCGCAGTCTCTTATAATCTCTTGCAGTATGTCCGCAGTCTCTTATAATCTTGTGCAGTATGTCCGCAGTCTCTTATAATCTTGTGCAGTATGTCCGCAGTCTCTGGTAATCTTGTGTAGTATGTGCGCAGTCTCTTATAATCTTGTGCAGTATGTCTGCAGTCTCTTATAATCTTGTGCAGTATGTCCGCAGTCTGGTAATCTTGTGCAGTATGTCCGCAGTCTGGTAATCTTGTGCAGTATGTCCGCAGTCTCTTATAAACTTGTGCAGTATGTCCGCAGTCTCTTATAATCTTGTGGAGTATGTCCGCAGTCTCTTATAATCTTGTGGAGTATATTTTCAGGGAGTTTCTTACTGCTATAATCTTTAAAAGGCATTTTCTGCATTACAGAGTATTTTCAGTCTGTACAATTAAAGCCAGTTATTTTCAGTGTTCTTGTGTGTGGAGTTATGTTTTTAATTGATCAATTGTAGCAGTCATCGATAAAGGATGAGGATGGTGGTGTGTGTGTTTGTGTGGGGGGGGGGGGGGGGGGCGGCATTGAAGGACCCGGCCTTGGGTCGGAAAAGGGAGTAAATCCAGGCCTGAGCAGGATAATGGTCCTTGTCACAAAGCTCCAATCATCTCACCACTGGTTTCTTGAACATGACAATGAGGTCACTGTACTCCAATGGCCTCCACAGTCACCAGATCTCAATCCAATAGAGCACCTTTGGGATGTGGTGGAACGGGTAATTGGCACCACGAATGAAGTGCGTAATGCTATCATGTCAATATGGACCAAAATCTCTGAGGAATGTTGTTGAATCTATGCCATGAAGAATTAAGGCAGTTCTGAACGCAAAAGGGAGTCCAAACCGGTACTAACAAGGTGTACCTAATAAAGTGGCCAGCGAGTGTAAATGGGCCCCCAAATTCCCTAACTCCTTGAGAAACTGAGATGTAGAAAACTATATGCTATGTTTTTATTGGATTAAATTGAGAAGAAAAAAAAAAACACATCACAACCGTTTCCCAAAATGACTCGACTTTATTTTAATACCGGCTTTCTTCATCTCTTGTCGCAAATCTCACTGTAAATCCTTATAGAAACATACACTCCATGTTAGTATTGCTAACATATACGTGTACATACTTTATATACAGAAATAGTCCTATTTATATCAAAGTACACTTGATTTTTTTTTATATATAACTTAGCAGCATATCAAATAAGAATAAACTTCTATTCAACTCTGGAACCAGGTCACATATTTAAAACGTCCAGTGATTCCTTGTTTAAAGTTCTTTTTTATTCCTTTTTCATTTTTTTTTTAAAATGTATTTAAAGTGCACGGGTCCTCGTAGCACAGCTCGGTGGCCATTTTATGAGCTCCACTGTTGTCAAGGATATTTGAGGCCTAGCGAATGACTAAAAGCCTGTTGCAAGTGCTTCAGCCTACAAAATGGCCGCCGACCCTCTGTGAAGGTCACACATGCACTGTGATTGATCACAACCCCCATATACATAAAATATACATGTGTATGTGAGCCATGGCATACAGCATTGTGTTCAAAGGTGAAACATTCAACAATAAACTTGGGTGATATCATAGTATACCTCTTCACCAGTAAATCACCGACAATAGTTCATACGGCATTAACTACTAAATAATGTAACAGAAAATAGGTTTTCACATAGATCGTTTTTTTGTTTTTCTCTCATAAACGCCCTGCGCTGTCAAGCAGGGTTTTTTTCCCATATAAAATTAGATATGTACAGTTATTTGCCTATTCGTAGAACTCTTTTTAGTTCTCTGCATGCACACAACAGGCAGCTGGACACATGCACACGCGTGCACTTCTACACGTAACCACGCTAAGACACGCACGCACTCACACACACACGTATTATTGCAAACTCCCTCGATGCTCGGTATTGTGTGCAGGGCATAGCAAGGGTGCTGAGTGTATAAAACGGGGAGACTGCGGTTGGTGGCCATTTTGTGAGGCGGTTGGCGGGTAACAAGGGGCAAGGATGAGGTGTGCAAAATGTTTTGAGACCGAAGGAAGGGAAATGGGCCTGTGTTGCTATGGAGACCAGTTGGCTTTTATTGTTTTTGGTCCCTATTCACACTTGAGCGTGAGCGTTTTCAGGTGACTTTTGATGTACGTGACACGTGTTTTTTTTTTTTTTTTTTTAAACCTTTTTTTAATGTACATTTTTGAGGCATTTTTGTTTTGGCCAATGGAAAACCACAAAATTACATAGTTAGTCAGGTTGAAAAAAGACTCAAGTCCATCCAGTTCAACCACAAAGAATCTGTCACATCATATGTTTCCGTATCTCAAGAAAGGCTGCGCACTTATCACCTCATTCCTTTGGAACAACTTTAGGCCTTGTTTACACATTGTATTGTATTGGATCACTCTTCAGAGGGCATTGCCTCCTCACCACCTGTTTTAACCCATTAACCACTTGAAGACCAGGCATTTTCTGCCACTTGTGAAAATCTCTTTTGCTGGAAAATTTGTTAGAACCCCCAAACATTATATATATTTTTCTAAAGCAGAGGCCCTAGAGAATAAATTGGTGGGTTTTGCAATTGTATATGTCACACGGTATTTGCACAGCGGTTTTTCAAATGCATTTTTTTGGAAAAAAATAATAAAAAATAACACTTTTTAATGCAAAAAAAAAACACAGTACATAACCCATAATGTCATAATGTCATGCTGAGTAAATAGATAGCAATGCTTTAAAAGCCTTTACAGGTTACCAGTTAAGATGTACAGAGGAGGTCCAGTGCTAGAACTGTTGCCCATGATCTGACGTTCGTGGTGATACCTCACTAAACTCTTGTGTTTTTTTTTTTTTTAAATAACAAACTTGTCATACTTATCTTTTATTGTGCAGTTTATTTTGCACAGTGGCCCCGATCCTCCACTTCTGGGGTCCCTCAGCGGCTCTAGTAGCTCCTTGCCGCATTGAGTGCCCCGCCGGTAAAGCGCTCTCCTATGGGACACCCGTGCGGGCACGCTCCCGAGTCCTGCTTCTGTGTTTTCTTTTGTTTTAAATAACAAACTTGTCATACCTCCACTGTGCAGTTTATTTTGCACAGAGTGGCCCGGATCCTCCTCTTCTGGGGTCCCTCAGCGGCGCTAGTAGCTCCTCCCCGCATTGAGTGCCACATCAGAAAATCGCTCTTCTCTGGGACACTCGTGCGGGCACGCTCCCGAGTCCTGCTTCTGCGTTTATTGACACAGAAAGCAGGACTCGGCCCCCTGGTGCCCACGTCATTGGATTTGATTGGCAATCTATAAAAATCAGGACATGAGACACCAGCTAGAGCTGGTGTGCTTGTCCCCGGGGAGGAGAAAACCCAGTGGTGACCAAATACCACCAAAAAAAAGCTCTATTTGTGTAAAAAAAATGATAAAAAATTTGTTTGCGTACAGTGTTGCATGACCACGCAATTGCTAGTTAAATAAACACAGTGCTGAATAGTAAAAATTGCTCTGGTCATGAAGGAGGTAAAACCTTCTGGAGGTCAAGTGGTTATGGAGAAGCAGCTGGGGGACAGTTTAAATGCAGCTCATCCACGCAATTTTAAACACACCCAACCACAAGTGTAAACTAGGCCTTATTCAAGGTCTGTTTGCTGACAGCCCTCATCTGTAGCCATGCCTCACCCTGATTGGAGCGTGAAATCTCTACTGCAGAGCACAATCGAGGCAAAACGCGCCAGTGGGATGTGACTAGCGGGGAGACTGTCAACGAACAGACCTTGAATAAAGTTACTCCAAAGAAGTGACGTGATTAGTATGCAACCTTTCTTGTAAAGATACTGCGATGCACCACATCTGGGATGAGCTCTTAGGGCCAGCACCTGTCTCATCCTAGAGTGGAGTCTGGAGTGACCCTTCATATGGTAGATACTATAACAGTCATATATCATAGTGATTGTATCTCTTTTCTCCTTTTTCTATGTGGTGTTGTCGTATCTTGTACTATCGGAGCTCTTGAGTCATGTTCGCTATGCCAATTTCTTCAAAGGGCCTTTGCTACATGCCACAGTTCTTGTCATAGACATCAATGGAGTTGAAGGCTTCTTGTGGGCCCTCACTAGGTGAATGAACGCTGGATGGAAAAATGCACCAAAAGTGTGCTAAAATCCATGTGTTGTGCATTTTCAATAGTTTTGTTGCAGTTATGGGGCCAAGAATGCACAATTAATGCATAATTTAAAATAAAAAAACTCATGTACATGGGACAGCATGACGCTCAGGTGTGAACAGGTGGCATTGACTATATTAGGAAAATTCATGTTGATAATTTTTTCGCTTCAGAAAATGTGTGGCAAATTGCTTAGGTGTGAATAGGGGCTTAACTGCAGTAGAAAAATAGTATTTGAAATTTGATTGGTCAACATAGGCAACACAAACACATTCCTTCAGGTTAATGCTTGAGGCCTAATAAGCTGTTGCTGGCCAACTGTTCCAGATATGTTGGGACAGTCTGTATTTTGGACCTCAGTCCCAACAATACTGTGTCCTTGGCAATGTCCTGGGATCACTCTTGCTTGAGTTATCACGTATGTGCAGTAACTCAATAAGGCAGTCATCATGGGGATTACAGGCTGTGAGTAGGTGGGTAGGTAGGCTTTATACAGGCAACTCCTGCAAGCAGGTGGGTTGTGGGCAACCTAAAATATTTGTAAGTATGCTATTGGAAATATCACAGTGAATTATGGCTTTGCCCATAGCAGCCAACTAGACACTTTTCTTGGTATTTCAACCATCATTGGAGAAAAAAAATTGTGGTCTACTTGGTTGCCATGAGGTACCACTTAATTCAGATAATTCGATAAGAGGCTAAATGCAAGTAAAGTCATTGATTAATGGAAACAAAAAAGAAAATGTGAGTAGCAACTCAAATAAAGGCTGTCAAATAAAGAATATGTAAGATTTGGCTTTATTTGTCAAAGTCTCTTGGCAGGATCTATGGGCAGAAAGAGTTGTTTCAGATACTTTTATAAATACAGCCTACCGCTGTAATTTTGGCTTTAGGCGTTGGAGTGGCCTAGGTGATGGAACTTTGATGATGATGATTTGGATGGATATCTACAAGGGGTAGCCAAAATATTGGAAACATGTACAAAAGGCATTCATTATTTAAAGCCACCCCAACACAATGCACCTGCACTTCATCTCTCCATGGCACAGCTGCCTAAGTAAGAGAAAAAAATAGCACAGGTTCAATTTCTCTTGGATTGGGGCCTATTCAAAAATAAAGCACAACAGATCGTGAACAATACCTTTTTTTTTAATTTATTTTTTTATATTAACTATCCTAATTAAAAGTGGGACAACACTTTCAAACTTAAAATGTAGAGTTAATCAGGTGCTTGGTCAACGAGGTGCTAAAACCTTTATATATTTGAAGGCAACTTTTATGGCTTTTAGCAGCTTTCTTGTCATGATTTATCCATCTCTATTGTTGAGCCTAAACTAAACTAATTATCATTCGAGTATATTACTGTTTGGTATAGATGCTGACATTATTTTATA
This sequence comes from Lithobates sylvaticus, assembly GCA_028564925.1. Classification (NCBI taxonomy): domain Eukaryota; kingdom Metazoa; phylum Chordata; class Amphibia; order Anura; family Ranidae; genus Lithobates; species Lithobates sylvaticus. Next base: position 739,694,852 of record CM053026.1, on the reverse strand, counting down.
GAATGTTTCTCTTGACACATAATTCAATTTTTTTGGACTTATGAATTTTTCAAGCACCAACCTTCTACTTCTTGCTTTGAAAACTCACATATGAAAGTTTTAATTGACACCTTTCTTTTGGGAATGATACTTCTAATTAATAAGCACCTAAAAATTGTCCAAAATTCTTCTGCCAGAATCCTGATACCAGGACAGGGATTTGGGGAAGAGGTCCATGGTCCAGGGTGCTTTGTCAGGTGGGACCCCATGCTTTTCTTTTCTTGTTTTGTGCATTGTGGTTTCCCCATATAAAGTGTCTGGTATAGAATTTGGTTGGGAGTCTATACCTTTTTGTTTTTGCATGGAGACCTCTTAAAATCCATGCCAGACCACTATCTAGGATAAGGGTCTGATGTGACTTTATTTTTCAAGTGCTAATTGACACATTTCTTTTAGGAATGATACTGCTAATTTATAAGCAGGTTAAAATGACCCTTCTTTAAACTCGTGTTTAAACTCTCGTGTTTGTAATTGTGGTTTAGTTATTTTAACTTTAAAGGGAATCTATAGCCAAAATGTTTTGGATAGATTGTGTAGGGGTTCTTTGTCCCCAACGGGGAGATTAACCTTCTCTCTGTGATCTGGTGTCCAGTACCACCGGGACAGAGATTCAATCTCAAATATTATGAGTGTCACTGGAATAGACATAGGGACACTTGCTTTGGTGACAATTGTTTAAGAGGCAAAGACACTTAAGCTGGCCATAGATGAATTAAAATGTGGCTGGTAAAGCAGGGACTGACTGAATTTCGATCCACGTGTGGCTGCTCCTGCTCAACAGAAGTTGACCTAATGTGATGGGTCAGAGATATTCATTTACATCTGGACATCCACAGATCTAATTTGGTATATATTTTGTTCCTCAATCTTTTTTTTCTGAGAAAATAAAAATTTTTGTAACTGCTTAGTGTTATTTTGGCACAAATTTTCACAGTTGAGCAAAATATATGTTAGGCTAATTTTTGAAAGTTGACACCCTAGGATTGAAGATATCCATTATCTAAATAAAGAGAAGCCTTATAAGAAAGGTAATTAGAGTTGTGTCCTGTTTAAAGGTGAATTGCAGTTATGGCAATATTTACATAGTTCCATTGCTCCAATTTGAGCCTTTATGCTACAGAGCTATAGTAACAACTTGAGGAGAATGGTCTGAAACCTCCTTGATATCATCACTTCACCTCAACCAAGTCTAGCAGTTGGCACTTTGGGTACCCATAAATGGCTTGGAAAATGCAAACAATATAACAAATCTATATAAGGCTGGGGAAGTGGCACTGGAGTGTGCGCCAGACGCAGTCATAGGTGGGCTGGTAATTTTTTTTTTTCTGACAGGTTTGCTTTAAAGAGAGGATTATTAAGTGCTTTAAAGAGTTGTCCAGCATGGTGGAAAATCCCTGCATCCAATTACTGATTGTGCCCTTTCTCTACAGAAAAGAGAATGAGCCATACATTGCACATACACATATCTGAATCTTGGGTAAGTCAGGGGAAATCGCAGCAGGTAGCAGTAGCGCACAGATCTAAGGTCTGCTCTGCCAACCCTTTGCTCTCAGTGACAGATCTTCCCATCTATTGATGCTTCCCTTGAAACAAGGCATCTAAATACATCCCAGTCCAGATCCTATGGATCTGACTGGCTGGTAACTAAAGGGTACCTATAGTTTTTTCAAATTTATTAAATACACATGTCAATGTGATCAGCTAAAAGTGAAAAATCTTCTTGATGGGCATTAATGTTTTCAAAATCTTTGTTTAAAGGTGCAATTCATAATTATATACCTACATGATGGCAGCCGTATTTGTTCATTACATGTGCAGGCCCTGCTGCCTACTTAAAAATACCAAATGCTGATTGTCCTACTTCCCTCTCTGTTAACAAAAGTATATTAATCTTGATAGACTGATATACGGAATTAAAACAAAACTCTGATTTATTATAACTGAAAAAAACAGGACAAAAGTAAACAGTGAATTCTGGTTAGCTGCTCTTGACAACAGCTCATTTTTAATTCCCCTTTTTTCTTTTTCACATTTTTTTTTTTTTATGTAAGCATCAGTCTTTCAGCAGAGATGCTCATCTGGTATCAATATAGAGACAGCCACTAGAGGGAGCCTCACTAAATCCATATAGTAAAAACAATTAGGAAAATGTGGAAAAGCAAAAATGTGACATCATAGAATTTCTTTAGGGTAAATGTTACAATAATAACTTAGGATGTATACTTGCTGAATTTACAGTGTAACATACAGTAGTTACCTTTAAACAGCAAATTTATACGACACGCTACAGCAACATAACAGTTTAGCTTACTTGAAGCTTTTGGCCTGCTCTCACCCCTTCCACCCCCCCCCTCCCATGCAGGTCACTTACCTAGGAGAATGATGTGCTGTATGCACGCTGTGCCTCCTGGGATATGCAAAAGGAGGAGGGGAACGGGCCTGGCGGCATGTCATCGAGGGGCCCACTGGCTGAACCAAGAAGAGCCGGTGTTCTGACAAAAACTGTCCGGCCATCGGATAGTGTCTGCCCCGTACTGCACAGGCGCAGCGCTTGCGCAGTGCAGAGGACAAGGAGATTCCGAAAATCTCTGAAGATGAACGGCGCCTGAGCAGGGAGTGCAGGTTGAAGCCCCACCATCCAAGTGGACATTCGGTAGCACATAGTAACAGGGCCCCTCGCGGGCTTGCTTCGCTCTCCACGCTTCGGGCATGGCCTCGCTTCGCTCGGCTATTTTTTATTCTAACTGGATGGTGGGGCTTGAACCTGGACTCACGGCACAGGCGCCGTTCATCTTCGGAGATTTTCGGAATCCCCTTGTCCTCCATACAAGCGCAGTACAGGGCAGACACTATCCAACTGGGGACAGAATTTGACACATCACCGGCAGCCAGCACGCAAGAAGATGGCAGTGCAAGGCAGAGCAGGGGCTGCTGAGAAGTGGGTCTCAATAGGAAAAAGCTGGATGGGTGAGTATCTGAAATGTGCAGAACACAACTTCAGGTAAGCAGGGGAAAAAAAGGGAGGGGGGTGAAGATCCACTTTAAAGTAAACCAGTCACAAACCTGGGAAGTCTAAAATGAGAACAGATATAAAAGTGCATAAGCAGAGGTTACCTCCAGTGAAAACCACATGACAAAACAATCAATAAATCCAGAGATGTGGGCTTAAGTTCTACGTAATTCTTGAACTTGACCTTGTCCCCTAATGCCTCACAAACCTCCAATTGGTCACCATAGTGAAGGACAGCCTCCGTGACTTTTAGAGAGCTAGTAATGGGCAGGATCAAACTCTGATTTTAGGAAAAGAAATCAAGATTTGCGTAGAACTTCAGCAACATGCATTTTTGGATCTGCTAATAGACCTCTTATGCACGGTTTCATCATATTCTCAAGTTTGCATTGTCCAACTTTGTGAGTCGTTTACTTTAAAAAAACAGTTGCACCAGAAAGAGCGCCGAACAAACAATCCAAGAGTCCAACAATGATTTATTGTTTCAGTAAATGACCACAGAAACAAACATCCAATGCATTTCAGGGGCCCATAGATCTCCCCCTTCCTCAAGTTTTAATACAACAAAATGGTCCAGGGAGAAGTGGTACAATCACCAGAGTTTGATAGCATACTGTGTGGAAAGTCAGATATGACCAGGATCAGTGAATCAATGAATCAATAATTACGCAATAATCTATGGGCCCTAAAAATGCATTGAATCCTTTCCTTGGTCATTTTCTGAACCAGTAAATCATTGCTGAATTCTTGTATCATTTGTTCGGTGCTCTTCCTGGTCAACTAATCAATTTAGATGACCCCTATTTTTGAGGGATACCCACTTTTTGGTGAGCCGCCAAGCTCAAGCCGTTTGGCTCCACTAGGGATTCTGAATATACGTTTATTTGTAGAGGATCCATATCCAGTGCCTCGCCCTCACCTCGTCTTTTTACTTTAACAAGGCAGTGCAGAGAGCATTAGCAATAAGCAGTGTAAAATTCTCAAGTAACCACTCAAATTTTTGTAACAGGAAAATATTGATTGGATGCTATAAATTATTGCACTTCTGCACCTTGCACATCTCTCTTTGATCTAGTAAAAACACCTATCAGTGTATTAAATTCCAACCATCTGTGTAATCCCACAACTGATATCTTATGCCGCGTACACACGGCCGGAATTTCCGATGGAAACAGTCCGATGGGAGCTTTTCTTTGGATTTTCCGACTGTGTGTATGCCCATCATTTTTTTTCTGTCGGCATTTCCGACGGACTTTAGATTGAGAGCCTGTTCTTAATTTTTTCCGCCGGAAAACCTTTCTATCGGATTTTCCGATCGTGTGTATGCAATTCCGACATGCAAAATTCCGACGCATGCTCAGAAAGAATTCAACGCATGCTCGGAAGCATTAAACTTCCCTTTTATAGTGCCGTCGAACGTGTTGTATGTCGCAGTGTTATTGACCGTCGGAATTTGGTGTGACCGTGTGTAGGCAAGACAGTTTGAGCGAAATTCCGTCAGGAAAACCATCAGAGCTTTTTCCGACGAGAATTCCAATCGGGTGTACGTGGCATAAGTCCTTCCTGCTAACGTGGCATCAAGGACACTCTCTACACTATATTAGTAAACATGTACACTCATTGCACTCATTGCAGCATTGTTTATGAAATAGAATCTAGGTCATTATATTTTACCATCAGTGAACAGGTATTACTAAAGTAATAGTGACAAGTGAAGGATCTGAATAGTCACAGCTGACAGGAAGTTCTGGATGGCAGTCTCCTGGCTGAAATAATGGTCTGTAGGTTATTGTACTGTATTATAGTATTGTAACGGTCACACCTACCAATTCCTGAAGAATTGGTGGCCAATAGGCAACATATTCCTGAAGACATACAGAGTGTTTCTTTGGTTTGATCCCTGGGTTTATTATCTGAAGTTGTTTCAGAGTATATGAAAATTGGCAAGAGAGGAACCATATCTTCATCAGTCTTCTCATCATCAATGTGTGTGTTTGTGAGGGGGGGGGGGGGGGTTGAGGGCCATATCATCAAAACCAAAAATGTAGCTTTGCAAAGGATGTTGTTGAATCACTTTCCAGCTAATGAAGAAATTAATTAAGAAGAACCCAATGCCGTAGGACAGCCATTCTCAAAAAGGTTCCACCAGATGGTGGTAAGGGTTCTTTGAGATGTGACTGATTGGCCTCCTATTTAATGGCACCTACACAGTTCTAGGGCCAACGCCAGAACCAGCTGCTTAACACCAATTTAGCTGTCTAGAAAGGTGGCATTCTATACACCACTATAAGGGGTTCACTCTTCTCATTGGCCAACATTGTAAGTTGCATATTTTCCACCGATCCCCAATACATTGGTTCAAACAGGGGTCCTCTAAAATCTTAACTTAATTTTAGGGGTTCCTCTGGAGCAAAAAGTCAAGAAAGGCTGCAGTAGAAGGACACAAGGGTATGAGGGACAAAGATAGGAACTTAAAGAGCAGCTTCAGGCTCCTTCAGAAAAAAAATTAAACGTCAGCAGCTAAAAAAACTGTAGCTGCTGACTTTTAATATTAGGGCACTTACCTGTCCAGGAATCCAGCAGTGTCCTCACCTGAGCTGATTTTTGAATTGGCTATCGGGGGCTGGCTCCCCTATCCTGACTAAGGGAAACCAGCAGTGAAATCTTGCGGCTTCACAGACGGTTTCCTACAGCACATGCACAAAACGCGCTGCAACTTATGAATGAGTCGGCTGCAGGGGGGGGGGAGAGGAGTGGGCAGTGACAAACTGAGCCGGAAATGGGAGCGGGTACCAGTCAAAACCAGGTACCCTCCCCCGAAATGGTGCCAAATGTGGCAGCGGAGGGGGAGAGGAGGCAGACAAGCGGAGCTTCCCCATTTGGGCGGAGCTCCACTTCAAGTATCAGTTGTAGAGAGATTAACCCTACAAAAAGGAATTCTAGTCTACTGGTGGGTTTAGGGAGAAGAAGTGAGTGACTAAAGCAGGCCATAGATTATGCAATTTTCTTGCATTCTACCACAGGTGAAAGGAAAAAAAATAGCTTGATTCCCTCATCAACACTGACTGTGTTGAAGGGGGAATCCCTCTCTGCCAGCAGAACACAATGATCACTCCTGGCAGCTGTGCATAAAACAAATCAGACAGGCTGGTTGTACTACTGTCGACAGATGGATCAACTTCAGTACAATCAGCCTGCCCATAGATGAATCGAATCCCGGCTGGTCCCTGCTGAACCAACAGAGATTCGATCCATCTATGGGCGGTTTATGACTCAAGTTTGCAGTATCGCCAAGTTTTTTTTTTATTTTTAATATCAGCTCGTGTTTCAGGGAGATGGGCATTGATTAACTACAACAAATCCAAGCACAAGTCAGCAGGCCACATAAAGAAGTGATGCAGCCCCAGAAAACCCTCACATTTAAGGGTTAAGCAGCTATAGGAAAATGTCCAGCTAATAAATATTCTATATTTTAAGAATATTAAGAAATATTCTATATAATTTGAAGAATTTAGGGATTTATACCATGTACAATGGTTTTTAGAATTTCCTAAAAAAAGAATGACCCTTCCCTGAAAAGAGCAACATAATACATTTGTTGCCCCACCTCTTCCTGACACATCTTGAATGCTTCCAGGTCAATTACAACTGAAATACTTCGTTCTAAGCGGACAAGGTTGAACAGAAGAGAAAGCTCTTTAAAGAGGTGTATCTCTCAAAATCCGTGATTGGCCGCACAGTCATCTGGGACACGTGACAGGTCCCAGATGACTGGGGAGCCCTTCCTGCGCCAAGGGGAAGTGATGTCACCAACCCAGGCAACGCAGGAGGCAGACTACGAGGGACCCCCTAGCAACAGGCATTTAGAGGTATGTAAAAAAAAATGTAAGCCTCTTTTCTTTTTTTTTAGGGGGAAACACCACTTCAATGATGTTTGTGGTACTGCCACCCAGTCATGAACATTATGAAACCATACAAGTGACTCACTTCTTGCCTAATGAGTTCTCCAAAACCTAAAATAACAGGATGAACAGATAATTGTAGACCCTCACAAAGTGTTCTTTACAAGGAAACAAATTCAGGAACAATCTGGAGGTTTCATTACCAACTAACAGATTCCAGAACAGGGAGAGGTCTCCACTGATGGCATGAGCAATGCATTATGAAACCAAGCAAGGGTCTCACTCCTTGCCTAATAAATTCTCCAAAACACAAAATAAATACCAGGATGAAAAGAATATTCTGAGACAAGAGATATTGTTTTCCACAGGGAAACAGATTCGGGAACAATATACCCAAGTCACCAACATAATTCAGTAATCAACAGTTGGTGTGTATCAAACATGGTTTTGAGCACCATCTATAAGAATGTGGAAGACTAGGAACTGAATACATCACTGTATCATCTCTGCCACTGCAATGTTGTTCAAATACCAATGGCATTAGACTAATATTGATGCAGAAGCTTCGGGAGTCAAGAGCTGTTTTTTTATTATTATTAAAGTAGGACTCCAGTCAAAATGGTCAGATTTTCCTTGCTGTTTGCTTTCAAGTTAGGGCGATTACATTTCACCCCCTGTTGTCACACCAGGACAATAAGCGGGGGAAAACCTCTTCAACAAGGGCACAGGCAGCCGCAAAATAAATGTTTTGGTTAAAGTGTAAGTAAACCCCAGCCAAGGAAGCTGCCATCTTTGCCTCTGTTTACTCTACAACTGCCATGATGCTGCACATGTGATCAGTTATGACACCAGCCATTGGATGGTTTGACAGTTTGGTTGAGAACACAACCAATGGAAGTGTTACATTTCCGGCACACGCCATAAATTTAACTTTTTTTATGGATGGGTTTACTTCCGCTTTAAGTGAAGAAGGGTTAGAACCCGTTGGAACCTCTGACTTTTTTGTTATTTTCCAAAAGTGTCACATACAGCAATAGGTCCAGCCTTTCTCCAATCTACCCAAGATCAATGGAATATTTAACTGGAGTTTTACTTTAAACAATATCTGGTGTAGGTGCATCCAGGGCTGCTGATAAGGGGGCACCACTAGTCCTCCTTTACAGGGCCCAGGCCCATCAGTTCCGCAAGAGGGCCTGGGCAACAGGAGGGATTGTATCACGGACAGAAGGGGGTGATCAGTGCGACAGGCGGGCAATTACGGTAACAGTTGCCCTGTAAGGCTTTCTCTGCAGCAGCTGACAGCTGGCTTCTTCCCTTCTCCCTCCCGCTGGCTTTCAGCTGCTGTAGGGAGAGACATACAGGGAATGAGTTACTTTAATTGCACCCCTGCCCCACTGATCACCCCATCTGTCCATAATCCGATTCCCCCTGCTGCCTAGACCCCTTATATTGCACCCCCCCCCTTTTCCTCCCAGCGCTGCCGGTTCCATCTCCTCTCCCTCCAGCTTTTGGCTGCTGCATGGAGGGGGGACTACAGGGGATCCGTTCCAGTTAATGCCCCCTGCCACACCAATCACCCCTTCTGTAGATAATCTCCTTCCCTCTGCTCCTCTCCCCCCATGTGCCACTCCAGAAGCACTGACAAATTCTTATCCTCTCCCTCCCGCCGGCTACTGCAGGATACAGCGGATAGCTTCAGGGTGGACAGCAGATCAGGTAGGCTCTACTGGGCCCTGTGATTTGTAACAGCAGCCCTCAGGGTACCTATAAAATTTCTACTTCCATCATATGTCATTCCACAGAGATTAAAACTAGACATATTGCTGTACTCTTCCTGCCAATGTCTCCAAAGATAGTGGTTCCTGATCCAGTGATGTCAACCTATACAAAGTCTTTAAAAACCACACATTCAAGTGCCAATGCACTGAATGATCAGCCCATCCTCACTGTGGGTCAGGATGGGTATTACAGGGGACAATGGAACGAATTCTACAATATATACTAAAGGTACATGAACAAATGTGGTCACCAAATCTCCAGATTATGTCCCATACAAAGACCATTTTGGGGGAAAAAAATTAGACAACTTTTTTAAATAATTTTCCATTTGTGATTAACTCGATATCCAGTTGACAATGGTGAAAAAAGTGTTGGCAATAAAAGGGACAGACGTGTCCAAGGCGCTTTCTCATAATAGTATTTTTAAATATTCTATCAAAAATACATTTGTCCGATATCCTTCTGTTCATAATTATGAGTCTGGGTTACAAGTCTAAGGATATCACATATTTCTAGGCATAAACTTTGGTGGAATATTGAAATAATAAATAGTTGTTGTTAATGTCTTCCATATAATAATATATCATTAAATAATCTAATCCATATAAGTATAATTAGAGAACATATAATTAAAATATATTTATTCCAAATAAAAGCTAATAAAGGCTGCCAAGCTTTGACACCTGGGTCTAAAAAGTGTATTGCACCAAATAGCTTAGTACACATGAAATGAACGCAGATTGTATTTGTTGATGCTAATACTACAACCCTTGCAGGGCCGCCTTTAAGGCAGGGCAAAAGGGGCAGCTGCCCTGGGTCCTGTCATTGTTGTGGGGCCCAAAGCAGCTGCCTCATACTTGCCAACTATCCCAGCTTAAATCCCCTCATCTATTGAGGTTTTAGTCCCGAGCTGTGTCCTAAAATCTCAGTGTGAAGTTCTGTTATGCCAGCTCTGCCCTATTGTTGTGTACAGATGACTCACCTGCAGACCCTGTGTTTACATGTAAATAACCAGCATTGATATGTAAATAACGGCTGCATTCATACGTAAATAGTGGCAGACCAGCAGCATTCATATGTAAATAGAGGCAGTATTTATATGTATATCATGCCCCCCTGAGGTCATATCCACCATCACCTATACTGAATGCTGCCCATTGGGGAGATAAAGGGGCATGCTTGAAAGTCCTGCCTACAACTGTGGTCATTCAGCCTACCAGCAGCCTGTGCTGCAAAGGTAAGCAAATTAGTGGGGTGGGGGGTAGTGTGGGGTGTGCAGAGGAAGGCAGAGAAGGAATTACAATTTGGGTGCATAGGTGAGCAAGGAGGGGATTTGTGGAGATAAGGAGGGTGGGTGCAAAAATGAGCAGAGGAGGCAGGTGGAGTTAAAGGGGAGGGGGATTAGAGTGGAGAGGATGGGGGAGGTTTGGGGTGCAGAGGTTAGCATGGGTTTTAGGATGCAAAGGTGTACTGACAGGGTGGATAAAGCTGTAGGTCGTGTGTAGGGCAGCCCATTCATTTCAATGGGCTGCTCTATGCGCTACAAATGCAGAAGAAAGTCTCAAACCCTTTTTTCAAAATCACATGGTGCCAAGGCACATGTCAGCAGATGCGTGAGAGTGTCATTAACAATTAATGGCACTGCTCTGTATCTGCTAAAGGGCAGCACGTTTCTGTGGTGTCAGGAAAGCGATTTTGCATGTGTTCCCAACACACACAAATGTGAACGCAGGCTAAATGTCTCAGTTACATTGGTGGTCCGTGTAAATCTTCTCATTACATTGTTGCTTGGTGTAGAATCCTTTCATTCACACTAGTGGCCAGTGTGAAGGTCCCAGTCTTTACATTGGTGTTTACTGTGAATGCTTCTATTACATTAGTGGTCAGTGTAAACCCCTATTACATTAGTGATCAGTGTAAACCCCTATTACATTAGTGGCCAGCGTTGAAAGTCCTCGTTATATTGGTAGTCAGTAAAAAAAAACTGGGTGTGCCAGGTGTGCCGATTCCCCCTACTGCCCGGGCTTCCCCCCCTATGTTGCGCCTAAACCTCCCACCCCAACCACCCGCCCCCCCGCCCCCCCACCGCAGTGCTGCTGGCTTCCCTCCTCTCCTCTCCCCTCCCCCCAGCTGCTGCAGGGGGATGTTTCTGGATGGAGAGTGGGGGAAGGGGCTAATCAATATGTAATTTACCAGCCCCTTCCTTTTCTAAACGAACTCAGTAAACATACTCACAAAGTGTGTTTACTATGCTTTACATAGTAAACACTATGCGCACACCTATGCCAGCTATTTACCTTTATATATAATTGCATCAAGAAGTTTCCCCAGATAACAGTTTGTTAGGGAGACACTTCAAAAGTGTAGTAAAATTCTCAATGTCTACAGAGAATGTCCTTACTTACTACAATGTCTTCAGTTCCACATATCATTTCTCCGCACGCTATCATGTCTTCAACTTTGCAAAGCATGTCTCCAGCTACAAAACATGTAAGCTGAACTCCAGACAAATAGTTAAATACAGAAATGAAAGAGATATAAGGGAACTGTTTTATCTGCCAAAAGATTTGTATTTCTGTCTATCCACTCCTGCAAAATTCACCAGCTCTACCACACGGCACAGCCCTCCCTGCTGAAATTCAGTAAGTCCTACAGGTCTTGTTCCTCCCCCAGCCTGTGATTGGACAGTGAAAGAAGAAGAAGCAGACAGATGAGCTCATCTTAACTGATTGGCTCCTTGCGTTGCTTCTCTCTCCCCAAGTACAAGCTCTGCTGTACAGGGGGATAGCAAAAAGTGGATATCAAGTCAAATTCAGGTACTTAATCTGCTTGCTTTTAACAAAATACATCCAAGGATGTATAGATAAATACGGTATATACTCGAGTATAAGCCGAGTTTTTCAGCACATTTTTTTGTGCTGAAAGTGCCCTCCTCGGCTTATACTCGAGTCAAGCACTTTTCTACAGCAGAGAATGACATTTTCCGACCCAACTTTGGGGCCCCGTATCCCAGTGGAACCAACACTACAACATATCCAAATTTGGGGTTCCTAACATTAAGTGACCCCGAGATACGGGGCCCCAAACTCGGTTTGGAAAATGTCATTCTCGTGCTTGACATTTTCCAACCCGACTTTGGGGCCCCATATCTCGGGGCCACTTGGTGCTAGGAACCCTAAATTTGGTGTGCAAACCCAGTGGAACCAACACTACAACATATGGGGTTCCTAGCACCAAGTGGCCCTGAGATACAGGGCCCCAAACTCGGTCAACTGTGTCCATCTGCAGCAATGTCATTTCGGGACCCTTTGGGTGGAGAGACCCCAAATTTTGGCTGCAGCTAGGGGGCATCTAGGAACCCTTTAACTACCAAGTTTGAAGTTCGGGGGACCTATAGCTGCAAATGGGCACAGTGAGGCTGCAAATGGGCATTGTTGACCCTCTTTTCCACTTACAGTAGCTGCTCATTTCTCACCCTAGGCTTAAACTCGAGTCAATAAGTTTTCCCAGTTTTTTGTGGTAAAATTAGGTGCCTCGGCTTATATTCGGGTCGGCTTATACTCGAGTATATACGGTACATTCATTTGTGTTTTTCTTATCTGTCTGGAGTTCATCCTTGATCCTTAAACAAAATGGAATTTACCATAAAATAGAATTTCTACATAAAGTGTCTCATCTGAAAAATGCAATGTCTCAAATACCAACTGCCTGCTCTTCTTCACATAAAACAGCCTTGGCTGTTTTATGTGAAGCCTTGGCTGTTGGCTGTTCTCTACATAGAATGTCCATCTCTATATAGAACATACAACCTCTACATAAAATAATTAAATCTCTGCATAAAATATTCCCACCTCGTGAATATTCTCACACATAATATTCATGCCCTTTCACACTGTATTGAATGTTCCCACGTGTTCAGTCACAGAAGAATGCCTCTACTACTACACCAAAAGCAACCACTACAAAGAATTTTAAAATTGCACTGACTGTCCTCATCTCACATGGAATATTCGGAATACCTCCATCTATACACAGAATATCTCCACTTCCAAAAAACATTCCAGCCTCTACGTAACTCCATCCTACCTCTTCATCGAACACTTCTACCATTGTAGAAATGTTCTGAACCTCGTTTTAAAATATTGGCACCTCTTTTGGAAACTCTCATCTTTATAGAAAGCTTTCACATTCAGATTTTTTTTTAAAATTGAATATATTCATTGTGTTCATTAAATTTATCTTGCAGCATTAACCAGAGACATAATCATGAGCTTTACCTCAAAGTCATAACATGGATGTAAACAGCATGGTGTGCTGGCAAAAATATTGTTATCCTCTGTTGTTGGAACCCTACGATTTAATATAAAATACAGTTACTACTATCCCTCTAAGATTTTTGGATAATTCACAGTAAACAGTGACTAGAGCTGTGGAACGTGTATCATAGGTAGATCGCTAGATTTCACCGCACAGCAGAACTCTCATTACTAGCCAATATGGCTAAAATAACTCAAAGTCCAAGTCATTTTGACCTTTCTTTCCAAGAGTCCAAAAAAAGGATTAAGAACCAGTAACAGTCACAGACCTGCACCTCCACTTAGTCTACAACAGACACGTCTATTTGTTAAAAAGATAGTGACCTTGCAGACAGAGGGAGGTGCAGGAAAGGGAAAGGGGTAAACAGACATATAGCATCATTGGCGGCATAACAAACTGTATACCATAAATATTTCATCTGCACTTAGATTACAGCAAGCACTTTTTCTGATAAGACGCCTTCTCTGTACTGAAGGGTCTACCAGGTTCTAGAGTCTATGGTCCCTTCAGAACTCAGTAAGGTCTTCTCCCGATGACCATGAGCTGGTTAGGTAGCACATGCACAGTGAGGAAACTAGCTTTGTACACTTGGTCAGGTGTCCTCATATTTCGGTGGACTCTATCCTCTCCAACCTGGATGGTGTCCAAGGTTTCTTGTCCTCGGCTGGTGGAGTTGTGACCTTTGTATTTACCTCGCAGATCCTTTGCTCCAGTTGTTGATTTTTCTGATACATCTCAACATAATTGAGCTGTAGTTGTTTCTGGTATTTTATCACCTTCTCCTTCTCCTCTTGCCAAGTACGTTTTTCCTCCTCAAAGTCCAAAATCAGCTGATCCCTTTGTTGTTTCTCTAGGGCTAATTCTAATTGGAGTTTTTCTATGTCTTTCTTTAGGCTCACTACAATGTCCTCACTCTGGCGTTTCATCTTGGCTTCATCACTCTCACAAAGAGTGTCTCTAATTTTTTCATTGAGTTCTTGGGTGTATGGGTTCTGACCTACACTTGATAAGACCTCTTTCAGGTCTGCAATCTCTTGCTCGCATTGGCTAAGCTTCTCTTTCATTTGTTGAGCCTCACTTTGTTTTCTTTGCATCTCGTTCTCACAGATCTCAAGGCTGACGCTCTTTGAGCTATATGAATCCTTAATAGAGACAATCTGGTCCTCCTTCTCTCTCAGAAAAGACTTGACTTCTTTTAATTGTGTTCTTAGGCCTACTATCTCATTAAGTTTCTGAGTTACGTCAGACTGGGAATCTTTCAACTGTTGCTTTAGCAGTGATATCTCACCAGCTTTCTGACAAACCTATAACGAGAAACAGAAATCAGTTATGTGAAATATTTTCAGAATTTTTTTTTTTCAATAGACAGCGAGGCAATATACTAAAAGTTGTGGGTAGGACAAGTTGTATAAACATTTCTTGAAAACTGCATTTCCAGTGCAAATGTGACCACTTCAAGTGACCTTCACAGTCTCATTATTGCAATGTCAAGATCTTGGAATCCACACTTTGCATTCAGCTGCAGACTGATCTATTCTTGGTTATAGTGCTGTGATTCTTGGGACAGTGCCAGGCTCTAGTGTCTCAAACGGAAATCTAGGTCTGCTGTATGGTATACAGGCTGCATCCAGAAGTTCCACTGTAAGATTAACAAACGGATTTGGAAATAGTGCAGATTGCCCGGCAGCTTTGTTCCCATTAAACTGACCCTTTTGCTATAATATAGAATTTAGATGAAGCCATAGCTGTAAATGAAGTTTACATAAATTACAGAATACAGTAGTGACTAGAATTGGGGTCCAATGAGTCTTGGGGTTGCCAACTCAACATGCAGTGACAGACTAAAATTCTGCTATTGGTAGAGTGGGTCAAGGAGCCGCAGATGTAATCCCTTTGCAAGGAAGGAGCACTCGCCACTTGTCAATGAACTGATGTTCGTGAAGTTTAAATTTTAGTTGATTTAATTGAGACAAGGCGATACGGAGGCGTGGGATGTAGTGTCAAGGGATGGGTTAAGAATTTAATTTAGGTCTTCCCCTAGAGCAGTATTTCTCAACCTTCTAGTTTCATGACTCTTTGATAAAATTTCCCAAGTTGTGGGAACCCTTAACAGTAAAATGATTTTCGTAGTGTGGGTTGTCAGCACCCAAGGCAAGTCAAGTAGTTAACGCCCCTAACCAATGGACATTTAGTTCTCCCTTAGTCCCTTCCACTTGTACAATATTAAAACCCCTTATGGTACATTTTAGGATGTACCACTCTCTCTTTGTTCTCCTTTCTTTGCCTTATATCTCTCTCTATCGTAATTTCTTGTTTTTTTTTTTCCCATCCCTCTCGCTAGCCGTCTTTTTCTTATTCTTTCTCTCCCTTTTTCTTTGTTCCTCCCCCTCTTTTCCTCTCCCTTCCATGTATTCTCTACTTCTATTTCTTCTCTTATGCCTTGGGGGGTGGGGGGAATGGGATCAGTGGCAGCGCTGGTGGGGAGTTGGGATGAGTGACAGTGCCAACTTAGGTGCTCTTGATCAAGGTCATCTGCTGATCTGAGAACTGTAGTGGGGACTTTTAATGGCAACTCTAATCACATTACTCACTATGTCTCCAGCTTCACTGGGTCTCCAGCTCTGTAGCAGTGACACCTATGCTGAAATATGCCTCCAGCCCCTCCCACTTCACATTCCTCACCAGTCAGCTGACCTCTAATCTCTGCCCCTCACCCATGCCATGAACTAAATGAATGGCTGGGAAGAGGCTGAGTGGGTGGCCGCGGGCTCCAGGAACAGCCCAGCTTGGCTTCCACAGGCTCCAGGGACAGCCCTGCTGGGCGGCCGTGAAAAGGCTGGGAGAGTGGTGTGGGCTTCAGGAACAGCCCAGGATTTGGTGACCAATGGCAAATCGTCATTCGACCCCCAGGTTGAGAACCACTTTCCTCGAGCTACTGTAACTTCTCTGAAGTGTCCTCATTGTCTCAGAAGAGTTACTAACAGAGGGACCTGTCCCTATCTGGGAACGTAAGTGTTAACAAGCATAAATGGTTTGTTGTATATTTTCTATTTGAGAATCAAAAATCTACCCCTGGGTCACTAAGTTCCTGTATGTCCGAGAGCGGGAGCAAGGAGTGGAATCTTATAGCTACTCCTTTGGATTGCCCCAAGGAATTATTACAAAGGTGCCATGTGGTATAATAATGGGTAGGCATGGTCGGAGCGTAGGTGTATTTGAAATGAGTTTCTTGCATGAAAAGAATCTGGACTCATTGTTTATGCATGTTGTAAAGCACCTTAGATGCTTTTGTGGAATGTCAAGTCCCCTTATGTTAAGGGAACCAAACTTAATGTGGTTCTAAAGGCTGAAGTTTTTTTTACCTTCATGCATTCTATAAAAAAACCTTCAGTGTGCAGCTCCCCCCCACTCCGCCTTTATACTCACCTGACCCCAATCCAGCAATGTGCACAAGAGCTCTCCCGGGTCTCTGCCTCCTCATTGGCTGAGACACAGCAGCGGGAGCCAATGTCAATCACAGCCAGTGAGGGAGCTGGGGGCGGGCCAAGCCGAGCTCTGTGTGTCTCATAGACACACAGAGGTGGTTTGGGAGCGAGCAGTTTGCTATGGGGGCACTCAGCAGGGAGGAGGATTGAGGATCAGGGCTGCTCTGTGCAAAACCATTGCATAGAGCAGGTAAGTATATGTTTATTATTTAAAAAAAAAAAATGAAGCTTTAATGGTGGTCATGGTGGAAAAAAATGTAAATGATTGAACCCTCAGCCTACCCCGCCGGGTACCACAGAAAAAGATAGAAAAAAGGGAGAAGAGGAGGAACAGGGAAGGCAGCAAGGACTTTGGGAAAGAGTTGACATAATGCAAGTTACCCTGGCAGGGCAGTGGGGACTTGCACAATAAATGAAAGGGGGAAGGGATGTGAGAGGATAGGAAGGGTCAGGAGGAGTTTTAGGAATGGTATATATGGAAAAATAGGGAACGGAAACTAACTTGACTCAAGTACTGCCTGAGTTGAGATCTATTGGTGAAAGAAGCCTGTCAAGGGTCCTGAGCCCAGACCAGCTCATTGGATATAATAGTGCACATACAGAAAGGAAGCTAGGCAGATGGCATTGAGTAAATATTTCTCCAAATAAATCGTAAACAATTCCTAGATCGAAAACAGGAGAAGGCCGCCGTCCATGTGTATAGAATATCAAGTAGCGTATCTCTCTAAAAGAGGAAGAAAAGGAGGCGGTCTCTCTTCCCGGGAAGCCCCATGGAGGCATGAGTAGTTAAGGCAAAACTTTTAACATGAATGTAACTAAGGAGAACGAAAACAAAGGAAAATACCCTAAATAAGCATTGGTCTCTGCATGCAGGGTAGTAGCCAATGTTCTGGCTCTCCAACACAGGGGCCAGAGAATGACAGAACTATTGGAGGTAAATAGAGTGCAAGAGCATTTAACATGGTAGCTTCCAAACAATGTCCAGTTCTTCACAATAATATCTAGAAAAGCTCTTAAATGATAAATACCAGAGGGGAACAGCAGACATCCCCCCAGGGTATGACCTAGAGGCTAAAGTGCCAGATACTACTGGGGATAGTGGGGGGCACCCCCAAATTTGAATGCTTGTTTTATTTTGCATTACCGCAACACACAAGGGTAAAGTAAAGCCAGACTAAAGCATTACATAATATATCAGTTTATGAACCTGAAAAATTAAGGAGTGACTTCCCTTTTGTTGAGAAAAAAAAATTCCTTCTTATTGATCAATGTTCGTTGCAGGAATGTTACCAAACTTTGTAATGGGAGGGGAGGGGCTGTAGTGAATAGGAGGGGCTGGTGCAATATACTTACCTAGTGCACTCTTAGCGTTCTAATGAGAAAAGTTACAGGGTCTTCATCCCTTTAGAAGTATTTAACCCTTTAGAAGTATCTTCCTATTGGAGAGGGTGCCTAAAATTTTACTATCCTAGTGCAGTCTTCTGGGAAAATTGGTGAGCCAATCACACAAGCAGGAAATTACATTTCTGGGAGTGTTCCATACACCAATGGTGTACAGGTTGCCAAATTGCAATGAATTAAAAGAAAAACCTTTAAATGCCAAATTAGAATGAACAAAAAACATATCGCAAAGCAAAAATTAAAGGGCGCTACACTGTAATGCCGCGTACACACGGTCGGAATTCTCGTCGGAAAAAGCTCTGATGGTTTTCCCGTCGGAATTCCGACGGAATTTCACTCAAACTGTCTTGCCTACACACGGTCACACCAAATTCCGACGGTCAGTAACACAGCGGCATAAAACACGTTCGACATCACTATAAAAGGGAAGTTTAATGCTTCCGAGCATGCGTCGAATTGTTTCCGAGCATGCGTCGGAATTTTGCATGCACACGATCGGAAAATCCGATAGAAAGGTTTTCCGTCAGAAAAATTGAGAACAGGTTCTCAATCCAAAGTCCATCGAAAATTCTGACAGAAAAAGACCGATGGGCATACACACGGTCGGAAAATCCGTTGAAAAGCTCCCATCGGACTGTTTACATCGGAAATTCCGACCGTGTGTACGCGGCATAAGTCTGTTATCATCTCTGCTAGAGGCTGCTCTACTTTATCTGGAATTTTTGGGCCCAATTCCAAAATTCCAGAAGATATAGCAGTGTAGGCAAGCTCAGCTCCATTATCTCGTGTACATACTTTAGCATTAATTTAACTTCCTGTGTGAGTTTGTCTCCATCTGGTTACAAATTACAGTTTCACTGTACAAAGTCAGCATAACCATATCTAAAAATGAAACACCAGATTTGTAAAGGGAAGGACAGGATAACAGGTCAAGTACAGTATTTATAGTGAATCTTGCACTTCAGACAAGGTCTACTTATTTAATGTGTCCTCTCCTAAAATTGTGGATGCAAAAATAGTTGGATATAGCTTTTTCCACCTTTTGTAGTGCAGAGGGCGACATCATCCAGCCAACAAGATCCCAGGGAATACCAAGGAACCCACATTTTGGAAGAAGACACTGCAACACTGTGCAGGATCATCTTCATGCAAGTTTTGAGCTACTCAACACTCTTCAAAATCTGTCTGGAAGGGGGAAGACATCATCCCCAGCTAGGCGCAGTAGGAGGAAGTTGGAAAAAGGTAAGTATATTATCAAATTTTTCCCACCCACAGGTTTTTTTTTTTTTGTCTTTTTGTTTTTTGTTTCATCCAGCTTTTTAAAGCAGAATTAAACATTGGAAAATAGATAGGAAGACATATTATATTTTCTGCTTTAACATTTTTTTTTTACATGTATTCAGTTGCTTCCTGGTTTATGGCCTAGACCAGAGTGATATCATCTTTGCCAGGAGTTTTCATGGGCATTTTTGTTTTTTTCATCTGAAGGAGGGGCTTTCTCAGCTAAGCACCCCCCCCCCCCCCACCCTTTACATGCCAGAGCTAAGGGCATATGGATTCCAGGGAAGTAAAAGGGGGTAATGTTCTAAGTGATTTCTCAACAATAAAACAGAGTGGTTTTGAATACTATACATTTATTAAATAACGTTTTCAATTTGTGGTGCTGAGATGCACTTAAAGCGGAATTCCACCCAAAAGTGGCTTATCTGCCTCCTCCCCCCCTCCTTTCAGGGGGGAGTGTGTGCCTGTTTTTGATAAGTACCCGTCCCCACTTCTGGGAGACCTTGTGGCGTCAAGATCACTCGGAAGTTCAGCCCCCTCCTCCTTCCCCCGCCGCTGGACCATTCGCTTTGCGCATGCTTAATAGGGAACCGGCTGTGACTGCCAGTTTCTCTCAATAGCAATAGCGGCGGGGGCAGCTCTGGACAGGTAAGTGTACTAATATGTATACTAATATTAAAAGTCAGCAGCTACAATATTTGTAGCTGCTGACTTTTAATTTTCTCTAAAGGAGGCTGGACCTCCTCTTTAAGTTCCGCTTTAAGAAGTGGGGACCTTGAAGTAGAAGCACCACTTTGAAGTGATACTGTTACCTTGCACATGCCAAGAAACAGAGGAGCAGGTCTCATGCTCCACCATACCCACAAGTGCCAGGTATTCTAACCTACTGGAAATGAGGAAGGTGAAGCTAGATGTGGCAGACATAGCAGTTGCAAAACACATCTACAGCCTAATCTCCTTACAGGGGCTGAGTATAGGTATTGTGAACTTTGGGGACAATAGCTCCACGGGATTAAGTGCATAAACCGTCAGTTGTAAAATAAAAGACATTTATTTGAAAGAAAAATCAAAATAAGGCTTTCTTCAGCGCACAGGTAAAGTACAAAAACAAAGTCCGCTTATCTTCAGCATAACAAAAAAAAACAGCTTATCTTCAGCACAAAAACAAAGTTAAGGAAAACACATACAGTTTTTGCAGCAGGTTCTTTTAGCAGCTTCCAGACATCCACACAGCTCAGCTAACAGGTGTAATCACCTACTCCTCCTCACACACAACAACTCTTCCCTACTTCCTGAGCTGTCTTCCTGGAGGCCCTTAACCCCCTGTGCGCTGAATCATTGTGGTCAGGGAGGGAGGCTCTTTTCCCACCCGAATATCTCTTCAGAGCCTCCCAAATAACTATTATTAACTTAGAGAGGACTGCGAGTCAGTCCTCTCCTGCTCGGCTACTCCCGGAACCCCTCACCCATTTTGGGTGACCCCCTGAGCAACGCTGCGAATCCTTTTAAAGGGACCACAGCCCAAATACTGGTGCTATATAGCACCCGTCCAGGACCCAACTTTGGCGTCCTGTACATATCCCCCCCCTCTGCCTCAACGCGGAGGTGTTGGAGGCACCACTCGACATCATACAATGGACCCGGGAGAGGGCATCGGCGTTCTGATGCTGTCTCCCTGGTCTGTGCTCTACCACAAAATTGAACTCCTGGAGAGAAAGGAACCACCTTGTCACCCTGGCATTGGTGTTTTTGTTTTGTCTCATCCAGGTCAGTGGGGCATGGTCGGACACTAGGCGGAACCTTCTACCTAGGAGGAAATAGCGTAAAGAGTCTAAAGCCCACTTGATGGCAAGACACTCCCGCTCCACCACTGCATAGTTTTTCTCCGCTGCCGTCAGTTTCCTACTTAGAAAAACTATGGGGTGCTCTTCCCCATTGATCACTTGAGACAGGACTGCTCCTAGCCCTTCACTTGAAGCATCTGTCTGTACTACAAAATCCTTAGAAAAATCTGGAGCCACAAGCACCGGATCCCGGCACAATGCCGTCTTAAGCTTCTGGAAAGCTTTTTCGGCATCGTCATTCCACTGTACCCACACTGACTTTCTGCCTTTGGTCAAGTCCGTCTTGGATAGGGGGCGGGGCCAGTTCTGTATGGCTTCTACCTTACTCATTTGGGGCTTCACCAGTCCTCTACCCACAATGTACCCTAGGTACTTGGCTTCCTCTACTCCAATCGCGCAATTCTCCGGATTGATGGTGAATCCTGCTCTTCTCAAGGAGTCTACGACTGCCTGAACTCGGGGAAGATGGGACTCCCAATCAGTGCTAAAAATGACTATGTCATCTAGGTAAACCGAAGTATACCGTTGATGTGGACGCAAAGTTTTGTCCATGGCCCTTTGGAATGTAGCGGGGGCAGAGTGTAGACCAAATGGCATTCTTTTGTACTGGAAGTGGCCTTCCGGGGTAGAGAAAGCTGTTTTCTCCCTGGCTTTCTTGGTCAGGGGAATCTGCCAATACCCTTTTGTGAGGTCTAGCGTGGTTATATACCTGGCTGGACCTAACCTCTCAATTAGCTCATCTACCCGTGGCATTGGATAAGCATCAAACTTGGAGATTTCATTAAGTTTTCTGAAGTCGTTGCAGAAGCGGAGGGTGCCGTTGGGTTTGGGTACCAACACGATTGGACTCGACCACTCGCTCTGCGACTCTTCAATGACTCCAAGCTCGAGCATTCTCTTGACCTCTTCAGACACTGCCACTCTATGAGCTTCTGGGATACGGTAAGGCCTTAACCGGATTTTTATACAGGGTTCCGTCACAATGTCATGCTCGATGACGTTGGTGAGACCCGGCAACCCTGAAAACATGTCCCTATTTCTTTGCAGAAACTCTTTTGCTTGCTGGGTTTGGGGCCTAGTTAGGGTAGCAGCCACCTGCACCAGGTCGATTCCTGCATGGTCCCCTGACTGTACCTCTACCACAGCGGATACCTGTTCTCTGTCTCTCCAGGGTTTCAACAGATTTACGTGATAGATCTGGTATGGTTTTCTTTTCCCTGGCTGGTGTACCTTGTAGTTCACCTCACCCACTTTTTCTATTACCTCAAACGGGCCTTGCCACCTGGCCAAGAACTTGCTCTCCACTGTGGGTATTAGGACAGCCACCGGTCTCCTACTTGAAACTGTCTAATTTTAGCCGATCTGTTATACACCCTTCTTTGGGCATCCTGAGCCTTCTGCATGTGCTCCCTCACCAGCGGCATCACCTTAGCCACCCTCTCTCGCATTTGAGAGATATGCTCTACCACGGTCTTGTGTGGTGAGGATTCACTTTCCCATGTTTCTTTGACTAGGTCAAGCAACCCCCGGGGCCTTCGTCCATACACTAACTCAAACGGTGAGAAGCCCGTGGACGCTTGTGGAACCTCCCGGATGGCAAACAAGAGGGCAGGGAGTAACATATCCCAATCCTTCAGAAGCTCATAGTTGCTGATATGTTCAGTTGGGAGGTCAAAGTAGGCCTTTTGCGGGTCACCGGTGAGAAAAGGAGAGATAATGCCGGCCCATTGGTCACGGGGCCACCCCTCTCTCTCCGCTATCCTCTCAAAGGTGGTGAGAAAGGCCTCTACGTCATCGCTGGGTGTCAGTTTTTGTAAGAAATGGCTGGCTCTCACAGACACTTGGTTGCCAACGGCAACGACCGATTGTTCTCGTCCCTGAGCCAGCCGCTGCACTGCCTCCTGTAAGGCAGTCACCTGTGTTTGAGTGGACTCCTGCTGAGCAGTAAACTGGGCGGCTAGCAACCGTGTGTTTTCCTGCTGTGCAGCTATAGCCTGTGCCAGGGCCTGCTGCTGCTGAGCCATCGCTTCCTCATGGCGACGGTTTGCATCTGCTGAAGCTTGCTGCTGGGTCACGGTGGCTTGCGCCAAAGCCCTGATGACCTCCTCCATGCCTTTACCTGCTGTTTGCAGCGTCTGAGCTGACTTCACCCACGACATGCCATTTGTACACTGTCTCTTTAAATGTCAGTTTAGTTTTAAACGGTTTTTGCGGCTGCAAATGCACTTTTGCCAGCATCCAAGACACCAGTTGTGAACTTTGGGGACAATAGCTCCACGGGATTAAGTGCATAAACCGTCAGTTGTAAAATAAAAGACATTTATTTGAAAGAAAAATCAAAATAAGGCTTTCTTCAGCGCACAGGTAAAGTACAAAAACAAAGTCCGCTTATCTTCAGCATAACAAAAAAAAACAGCTTATCTTCAGCACAAAAACAAAGTTAAGGACAATGTCACTTTACTGGCTCAGTATTAGGATATACTTTAAAACAGTAAAAATGCAAGCTAGATGTGGCAGACATAGCAGTTGCATAGAGAGGACTGCGAGTCAGTCCTCTCCTGCTCGGCTACTCCCGGAACCCCTCACCCATTTTGGGTGACCCCCTGAGCAACGCTGCGAATCCTTTTAAAGGGACCACAGCCCAAATACTGGTGCTATATAGCACCCGTCCAGGACCCAACCTTGGCGTCCTGTACAGTATGTAGAAGCTAAGTACATTTGATGGACTTAAAAGTAATGACCACAGTTGAACCAATTTCATTGCATCCTACCTCCCACTTGGTCTCCTCAATTGTTGGGAGAAACTCTGACTGCTCTTTCTTGAAGGCCATACATTTTTTCTCCAGTTCCTCCCGTTCTTGAAGCAGCTGTGCAACATCATCTTGAAGCTTCTTCTTCTCTTGCTGCAGCTTGAAGATTTGCAGTTGCAATGCCTGCTGGGCCCTCTGTGCTTTCTTAGACACTTGCTGAAGTTTGTTGGCATAGTTCTGTCTCAGGTCCTCCATTTCACGTTCCCAGATCTTCTGCTTCTCCTCGAAGACCTGGAAAATAGCAGCCTCACTTTTGTCTAAGTTCCTTTTCATTTGTATCACCTCCTGTTCCTTTTCCCACAGTCGGTCTTCCAAGTCTTGTATGATGTCATCACTAGAGGGTGAGTGGAAAGGCAAGGTTTCATTAAGATGGTTAAGCCGGCTGAAAGAAGAGGCACTCTTACTGGAAGATCGTCCACTTTCTGAGGTAGATATTCCATTATATCCTACTATATTCTTCTCTATATAGGTCCCAATGCGGTTTATATGGCTTGTTGACGCACTCATTGGGCCAACGTGCTGGCTGTAACCAGTCCCATAGGTGGGTAAACTGGTCAACGAATTGCGACCAGAATCTGACAGACCTCCCACCTGATTCGAAGACCTGTTGTGACTGGACTTCTCTAAACTGCTCTTCAGGACTGCAGGACTGTTGCTGTTTCCATGACCAGAGCTTTTTCGATTCTCAGTGATGCTGTTATTCAAAGGTGGGCAGAGGTTTTGCATCGAATGAAAATTCTTGGGAACCACCGGTTTAAAGGCAGATGGCCGAATCAAAGGCTCATTATTCTGTGAAAATTAAGAGCACATATTTAGAAAAAGTTTAAATTAACCTGTAGCTAGGTCAAGTAGTTGCATTTTCTTAACAAGCTGTAAATGAGCTTTTAGGTCAGAATAAAATCTGTGCAGTGCATTAACATGCACACGTGCAATTTGATGGACCTAAACATGACCCAGTACCCGCACTTGACATTTTTTTAGAATGCATAGCACAGTACTGTGTTACCCTACATTCACACCTATGCATTTTTTGTGTGTTTTGCAGTTTGCAGAAACGCACTACAGTCCATTTAACAAGGTTTCCTATGGTACACTTTCACATCTATGCGTTTTTCATTTTGGAAAGGGTCAGGGATTGCACTTTGCGTGTAATAGACTTTAATGGACCCACACCAAAAATGCAAGTGCTGCATTTTTACATGATTTTTGTTTCCTCTTTAACAACTGTGTACAGCTGGTTGTTAAAGAGCGGGCCGGGAAGCCGGCCACTGCATCCTTAACAACCGATGAGCCATCAGCTGTCAACAGGGTTCCCCGCTGACAGCTGAATGTAAAAAAAAAGAATTGCCGGCAAAAAAAATACTGGCAAAAAAACAGCGTGGGGTCCCCCCCCCCCAATCCATACCAGGCCCTTCGGTTATGGTACGGATTTTGAGGGGAACCCTACAACAAAATATAAAAAAATAAATGGGTTATGGTCCCCTCCAAAATACATACCAGGCCCTTATCCGAGCATTTAGCCCAGCAGGTCAGGAAACGGAGGGAACAAGCAAGCAGCCACCCCCCAGAACCGTACCAGGCCACCTGTCCTCAAAATAGGGGGCGTGCTTTGGGGGCAGGTCTCTTTGGGCTCTGTCCCCTCCTCCCCCAAGGCACCTTGTCTCTGTGTTGATGGGAACAAGGCCTCTTCCCCACAATACTGGGCTGTGGTTGTGGGGGTCCTATCGGAATACAAAGGATCCCACAGATCCTGCCCCGCCACCCCCCATGTGAATGAGTATGGGGAACATACCCATTCACCAAAAAAGTGTAAACATGAATAAAGACAGTACAAGAGTTTTTGACAAGTCCTTTATTAAAAAAATAAAGATTGTCTGGTGCATGCTGAGCCGCCGACGTCACAGGGGGCGGTACCACCAGGTGATGTCGCTTGGTGGCCCCACCCCTTAGCTATTTAAAAAATGTTACACAGCGGAGCAGGCAGACCGTGGGAGCGTTGGTCATAAGGGGGACATTTTTTTTTTTTTATTTTTTTTTAATAAAGGACTTGTCAAAAACTCTTGTACTGTCTTTTTTCACTTTTACACTTTTTGGGTGAATGGGCAGGCCGTACTCATTCACATAACGGAGCTGGGATCTGGGGGCCCCCTTGTTAAAGGGGGATTCCAAATTCCGATAAGCTCCCCTCCCGCAGTCCCCCACAGCCCAGGGTTATGGGCAGGGGGCCTTTGTCCCCATCAACATGGGAACAAGGTTCTTTGGGGCACCCCCCCCATGTTGAGGGCATGCGGCCTGGTATGGTTCAGGAGGGGGGGGGGGGGTGCTCGCTCGTCCCCTCCCTTTCCCGACTTGCCAGACTGCATGCTCGGATAAGGGTTTGGTATGGATTTGGAGGGGCCTATGCCGTTTTTGCCCCGATTTTCTTTTTTTCTTTTTTTACGACAATTATTTTTTTACATTCAGCTGTCAGCATTGAACCCTGACAGCTGATGACTCATTGGTGGCATATTGCAACACAGGCGCATTGTCATTATCACAGCAGTGCTCTGATGTGTGCATGATGCGGCACTGCTGATCACTATACTGCAAATATGTGATCCCAGCCATCTCTGACCTCTGTAGCTGCAGGCACTATAAAGCAAGTCATCCTCAAATATCATAGTAAAGACATTCTGGTCAGGCTGTAATGTGATCCTTAGGGCTCATGCATATGGGCGGTTTGAGCATAAAAATGTGTGTTTTGGGTGCCCAGGAGGAACAGATACAGCATTCAGCTCACTGCCAGCAGCCTGTCAAAATCAATTAAAATACATGGGAGCTGTACACAGCTGGATGCTGTCCTGAGCAATACTCACATTTTGGGCTGTATGCATTTGGGGCACATGTTCCTGAATGCATAGTGCCCTAAGTAGTAACAGCGCATAACTGAGTATTTCAGCCCGTCATGACTGCCTTCCAGCGTTCTGATGTAAACAAAAAGCGGGTGCACTGAGTTTAAAGCAGAGCTCCTTCCTCTGCCTCTCATTATGCTGTAAAATTTTCTGCAGAGGGGAGATTACAGGTCCTTATAATCCTCCCCATTGCATGTGACACATTAAATAATAGTATCACATCTGGGTGTGTATTATTAGGCTGTACACATGTATACCATCTTTTCAGTTAGCCCTCTACACATTGGTATAGGTTTCTTCTACAAGTGCCAATTTTAATTAAATAAAAGTGAACCTATGCTATAACAATTCCTCTAGGCTGACTGTTCTGATGCCATATTATATATATATATATGTATATATATATAAAGTCTACACACCCTTGTTAAAATGTCAGGTTCCTGTAATGTAAAAAAATTAGACAAAGATAAATACCGTATTTATCGGCGTATAACACGCACCTTCAGTTTAAGAGGGAAGTTTCAGGAAAAAAACTACTTTGAAGCAAAATAATTGTCAGTGTCCATTAATGCAGCCTTATCAGTGCCCATCTGCTGCCTTGCCATTACCCATCATTGTAGCCTGATCAGTGCCCATCTGCAGCCTTGCCCATGATTGCAGCATGATCAGTGCTCATCTGCAGCCTTGCCCATCATTGCAGCATGATTAGTGTCCATCTGCAGCTTTGCCAATCATTGCAGTCTGATCAGTGTCCATCTGCAGCCTTGCCAATCATTGCAGTCTGATCAGTGCCCATCTGCAGCCTTGCCAATCATTTCAGTCTGATCAGTGCCCATCTGCAGCCTTGCCAATAATTGCAGTCTGATCAGTGCCCATCTGCAGCATTACCCATCATTGCAGCATGATCATTGCCCTTCTGCAGTCTTGCCCCTCTTTGCAGCATGATCAGTGCGCATCTGCAGCCTTGTTATTGCTGAAATAAACAGAGCCGGATCTCCTGTGTACTTGACCCGGCTCGCAGTCCCTCCCAGTCCCGCCCCTTGGCCCGGATCTTATGATGGACATCATAAGAACAACTGGTCCAATGGCGGGAATGTCAATGCTAGGAGGCGGGGCTGGGCGTGACTGCGAGCAGAGCCGAGTACACAGGAGATTCGGCTCTGTCTATTTCACTCGTTCCCTCCTTCCCATCCGAGGCAGCGTATAACATGCACACACGAGTTTCCCCTGATTTTAAAGGGGGAAAAGTGCGTGTTATACGCCAATAAATACAATTTCAGAACTTTTTCCACCTTTAATGTGACCTATAAACTGTACAACACAGTTGAAAAACAAACTGAAATCTTTTTTTTTTTTTTTTTGGGGGGGGGGGGGGGGGGGGGGGGGAGTAAAAATGTAAAACTAAAATAATGTGGTTGCATAAGTGTGCACACCCTCTTATAACTGGGGGTGTAGCTGTATTCAAAATGAAGCAATCACATTCAAACTCATGTTAATGGGGTAGAGTGGAAAGACAGAGTCCTTTTCTTATAAAGAAAAACATCCAAGCCGGGCAAAATTTTGCAAAAACACATCTGAAGTTTACCAAAAGCATGTGGGAAAATGTGTTATGGTCTGATGAAACCAAGGTTGAACTTTTTGGCCATAATTCCAAAAGATATGTTTGGCGCAAAAACAACACTGTACATCACCAAAAGAACACCATATTCACAGTGAAGCATGGTGGTGGCAGGTGGTGTTTTTCTTCAGCTGGAACAGGGGCCTTAGTCAAGGTAGACACCAAACCTTCAGGCTTCTGCTAGAAAGCTTAACATAAAGAGGAACTTCACCTTTCAGCATGGCAACGACTTAAAGCATACATCAAAATCAACAAAGAAATGGCTTCACCAGACAAAGTTTTGGAATGGCCCAGCCAGAGCCCAGACCTGAATCCCATTGAAAATCTATGGGGTGTTCTGAAGAGGGCTTTGCACAGGAGATGCCCTCGCAATCTGACAGATTTGGAGTGTTTTTGCAAAGAAGAGCGGGCAAATATTGCCAAGTCAGGATGTGCCATGCTGATAGACTCATACCCAAAAAGACTGAGTGCTGTAATAAAATCAAAAGGTGCTTCAACAAAGTAGTAGTTTAAAGCGGTGTTTCACCTAAAAAAAAAATTTTTTAAAAGTCAGCAGCTAAAAAAAAAGTAGCTGCTGACTTTTAATAAGTACACTTACCCTCCCAGGGCGCACGCGATGTCGGTCGTGGAGGCCGAGATGTCCCTCGGCGATCCAGTTCCAGCGCCGCCATCCTCAGTAAGGGAAACGGGCAGTGAGCGCTGCCTGTTTCCTACTGCGCATGCGCGAGTCTGCGCGCGGCCTACTGCGCATGCGTGAGTCGAATTTGTGAATGGGGAACGCGATGTGTTGTGGGACATAGTTCCCATAACACACCGCGCCCCATTCACTAGAAGGTGGTGCTCGGAGCAGAAGAGAGAACAGCGCAGCGGAACAGGAAGAGGCAGATTAGGACGATCTGCCTAGCAACAGCCATTTCTGGTAAGTAAAAAAAAATATATATTTTTTTTTTTTTTTTTTAAATTTTTATTAACATTTTTTTGAAGTTTTTTTTTCAGGGTGGCCCTCCACTTTAAGGGTGTACACACTTATGCAACCATATTATTTGAGTTATTTATTTTTACTTCCCTCCACTTAAAAGATTTCAGTTTGTGGTTCAACTGAGTCGTACAGTTTATAGGTCACATTAAAGAGAAAGTAAAGCCTCTTAAAAAAAAAAAAAGACAACCTGCAAGGCAAAGGCATAATGAGCTAGTATGCATAGCATACTAGCTCATTATGAATGACTTACCTGAAAACGAAGCCCCCGAAGCGGTCCTCATCCACGATCTTTTGCGTCACCATCAAACCCGGAATGACTTCCGGGTCTCGCCGCTCCAGCGCTGTCATTCGCTGGAACGGCGATGACGTCACTCCCGCGCATGCGCAGGAAAGCGGCATATCGCCGTCAACCCGACAGTGCGCCTGCCCGCCGCTGTCTACGGGGCATGCGCCGTAGACAGCGATGCCTTTTCTTTTCTAAATATCTCCTAAACCATATAGGTTTAGGAGATATTTATTGGACCTACAGGTAAACCTTAATCTAGGCTTACCTGTAGGTCCAAGTGGTTTGTAAGGGTTTACAACCACTTTAAAGGTGGAAAAAATTCTGAAATAATTTATCTGTGTCTCATTTTTTTACATCACAGAAACCTGACATTTTAACAGAGGTGTGTAGACTTTTTATATCCACTGTATATATAGATGGTATCAATAAGGTTTAGTAACTTACCTTCTTAAGAAGAAACAGCTTAAGCCTGTGTTAGCTGGTCACCAAAGGAAGTGCTGAGGCCTTGACCTTAGCCAAGGGAGGTGATCAGTTCCAAGGCAAAGATACTGATTGGATAGCACTGCTTAAATGCCCCTTTGTTAAAATCAGTTGACCAATGCCTAGGCTTGTGGTCACTCTACTCTAGCATTCCATATATATTCTGCAAGGATCTGAGCATAAACCTCTATTTCATGTCTTGCGGGTTAGTAATGTTTATTCAAGGTTGGCATATCAGCTGTTATCTCTATGAATAGACAGTGTATATGTGTGTAGCTGCCCTTACATTTTTCATTATATGCTCAACTCTATTTCTCACCTTCTCACTCTTGCGCTGTTCCCCATTGATGTACATTGAATTTTTCTCTGTCTTGTAACACTTCTCCTCCCCTGAATATCGGTTGGAGTAGCCATTCCTGAAGCCGTCATTTTGCTTTAGGCTGTTCTGCGTTCTAGTTCCAACACTCTTCATAGCAAACTCTTGATCATTGGCCACTCCACTGCCAACACTACCCATAGTGCCCTGGGAAGGAGAGTCGGAAGATCTGCTGGTGAAAGAGTGGAAGGACTCTTGACTCTGGTAGGTCGTGTCGCTCAGGACAGGTCTCGAGTCTAGTTTTGCCATGGCAGCACAGAGAAAGACGTATGATGAGAGTTAATGGCACTGCAAGACAAAAATAGAAAATATTGTATTATACTGTGTTCTTTGCTTATTTGTCAGAGAAAATTCAGTGATTAGGCCCCCTTCCCTGAGAATTAACAGGAAGTCAGAAAATAATGTGCCCCCTTGACCTTTTGAAATTAAGATGTAAGGAACCCTTGTGCCCATTGCTATGTTGGAGAACAGGAAATTAAAACTGTTGGAAGAATTATATACAGTAAATGATGTACAATTTCAATTTCTATCTTGTTCTAGCAGTGGAAATTTGATGGAATGCAAATACACACTATATAGATAAATGTTTGTGGACCCCTGGCTATCACAACTAATGTATATATGAGCATTTAGGACATCGTATTCCATCGCAGACCTTCTTCTGAGAAGGCATTGCACAAGATTTGTGGTATGTGTCTGTGGTAATTAGTACGCATTCAGACAAAAAGCAATTGTGAGGTCAGGAACTGATGTTAAATGAGAAGACTTAGCCTGCACTCTAATTCAATCAAAAGTATTCGGTCAGGTTGAGGTCAGAGTTGTGTGCTGGTTACTCAAGTTCCTTCACAGCAAACCCATTAAACCATGTCTTTATGGAGCTGGCTTTTTGCATAGGGGTAGGTCAAGCTGGTATATTAAATATACTATATAAAAGTGTACAATCAGTGCAGTGATAAAAAAAAAAAACTTAACAAAATATTGCTGCTAATCGTGTTTCTCACCACACCACATAAACAAATAAAAAAAAACTAAAAATGATGTACCGCAAAATCCAACTTTAATTAACTAACTGAACGTCATAAAGTCCAAAATCCTCCACATCAAGTAGTCCTTTATCAGTATCAAAAACATGTGCATACTGAGGAAGCCCAGTGGGCGTAACACTTATAGGGGCAGAGCCATGCTGCCAGAACTCTAAGATGCACAAGGTACTCAAGTTCTTTCTCTGAGTATCTGTTCATATTGTCATATTGGATTTGTTAAGTGCAGAGCATAGCACTGTGGGTGCTTTTTTATTGTGAGTGGATGTTTAAATAAAGTGTAGTTTTAAGCGGAGTACACTATTGGTCCCATTTCTCTGTTTGCATGTGGCCTTGTACTTAAGTGCCATGCTGTGGAAGGAGGAGAGGATAAAAGTGGAGTGAAGGGGATATTGTTTCATAAGGAGTAGCATATGCCTTTATAACCTCGACATATTGAGGTCAATTGAAAAAGTTGAACAGTCAGTTTTCACAGAGGGTACAGTATATATGCACTTTGGAGGATTCACAGAGGATTCTCTATTTGTATATTATGTATTATTATATTGTTAGTGCAATTTAGTGAGCCTTTTTTATTTATGTTTCTGATAACAGAGAGCACTAGATTTTTATTTTTATTTTTAATTGCATGTACTTATATCCGAGTGAGTGAATTTACAGGAAGAGCATGTGGAGAAGATCAAAGTAGAGTAGTTAAGACATCCCTTCGGTTATGAGAGTACATACTTGTAGGACCTTGATTGACAATGAGGTCCAGTGTGGAAGGAGAGCACATATATTGCACGGCAGATAAACAATTTTAAAGACAATCATGGAAGATTGAAAATGTTTTTGATATATTGATAAAGGACTATTTGATGTAAAGGATTTTGGACTTCATAAAGTATAGTTAATTTAAGTTGGATTTTGCGCTACATAATTTTTTTATATGATTGCTATTGGGCCGTGGAAATTAAAGATTAATTCCTCGATTAATCGTTAATTTTTTTTGATCGATCAAAATTCTTTTGATCGGTACTCACCTCTCCGCCGGCTTACGGGTCTTCAGGGAGTTCAGTCGGAGATCCGGTGACGTCTCGGACATCAACGTCACCAGTGACGTTGAAGTTCTGATTGAACGTAACATGTATGGGGGAGAAGCTACGCATGACGTCACACGCTGCTCCCCTACGGAACAAACACGATTGTCGGCTTTACATGCTGTGTTTTTATCATCTTTATGTGAGTAGTTTGTGTTTGAACACAAAAATGAAATCTTATACTTAAACGGTGAGCACTTAGATCTTTTCTTTCTACCCATGACCTGGCGTCCTTGCTGAGATCTAAGGAAACATGAGAGAAGTTTATGGTCCGTGTTAACCCTTTTGATACCCGCTTGCATGACCGTTTGCACAGGGGTCCATGCCATAAGGTGAGAGTGATTAGTTAGACCGGAGGTGGAGGGATTGTCACACTACTCTGGAAAAAATAATTACTTACGTCAGTGCTACAGTTTGAATTTAAAACGTATTTGTGTGAACTGTGAAGTTAAGTCATGGATTGTGGAAACTAACTAGTGTCGGGTGATTGTATATAGTGTATACCACATATACCACTGACTAATGCAGAGTTACAATGCAAGGAGATCAGCTAAAAGTAGTTGGATCTGTATGTGCGTTATAATTAATCGAAAATTAGTCGATTAATCGATTTTAAAAAAAAACGATTAATCGAACACGAAAATTTTAATCAGCAACAGCCCTAAAAAAAACTTTCCTAAACTGTTGCCTCAAGGTTGAAAGTGCACAAATGTCTAAAATGCATTTGTATGCTGTAGCATTGACAGCACCTTTCATTGGAAACACCTGAACTCAATAAATTGGAAGGGCATCCTCATACTTTTGCCCATATATGTAGCTGAGATGATCAGTATCCACAAATGCTTAGCCATACAGTTTATTTACTCTTGGGCAAATGGACTAATGTGCTTAAAATCAACATTGACTTTGCTGGATAACGAAACACCTAATTTAGAATGTTCGAAGAAAATGACACAGACAAGCACACGACTGTGCTCTTTGAGCTCCCAATTCTGTTGAAGTAATATATACCTCTAAGGCCTGGAGAGTACTTTTTGCACAGCAGAATAGTATTTTAAATAAAAAGATGTCCCCAAATGTATAAATTTTAACTACATTTTAGTGTATATTTACAAAGTTATACCCTGTTGTTGCTACCCTTCTGTACCCTAACAAGAATATTGTTTTATACAGGAGATTAGAGTCAAGTCTTGTGACTACATTATCTTTAATACAAGAGATGGTTTTGAGGCTCTTAATGGTTGCAACTCATTTAGCACCTATACTGAAATGGCAATGATAAATGTGAAATATTTCTCAATAAAACATTATAAAAATGGCTTGTGAAGGCATTCAGGGCTGTTACATTAGGAGTTTGACAATAGAGCACACAGAAGAACCTGCAGTTTAGCTTATTAGAACACTTGACTTACACATTCATCTAAATATGTTGAACCCATCAGATCAAGACTATCGTCAAGACTGATTATATACCCTCAGTATACTTAGTCTCAGTGCCTAGCAAGACTGCCAGGTTAGAACTCCTTGGCTATTGACATATACATTTTATGCTTCTGAGAATGTATATTCTATAGTCTATTTCACTATTCCAACTTGTGGTCCGGAGGTCAAATGTGGCCCTTTGCTTGTCTTTATCCTCCCCTTTGGATACTATTTCTCACACAGATAGGTTGCACTGTTCCTCCCACTGACACCAAAGATGTGGTACTATTCCTCCCACTGACACCAATAATGAGGCACTATTCTTCCATTGACACCAAAGATGGGACACTATTCTTTTCACTGACACTATCGATGGGACACTATTCTTCCATTGACACCAAAGATGGGACACTATTCTTTTCACTGACACTATAGATGGGACACTATTCTTTTCATTGACACTAACGATGGGACACTATTCTTTCCACTGATACCATTTTCTATTCCCACTGGCCAGAGTCCAGTCCCCCTTTAGTCTAAAGGACAGTAAACTGGCCCTTTGTTTAGAAAGTTTGGAGACCCCTGGTCTACTTCAACACTGAGTTATTCTGAGCTGTTTCTCTCTGGCCTCCTCTAACAGTCTTTTTCTTTTATTACTTTCTTCTCAATTTACATACTTTCAGGCTGAATCTCTCCCCCTGCATATGTCTCGCTGGGCTAAAAGATGCGTCATCAGATTGGGCTGGAAGTCTGCCAGTGGAAGCATCTCTACAACAGTGGTGCATAGGCCTTCTCTGGCATCACAATCACACTTATGATGCTGGCCTTTTAGCTGCTGAGGTTCTGTAGTAAGATGGAGCTGGCAAAATGTGAATGTTAACCAGAAGCTCTACTGAATGAGAGCTGAGAGCCAGTACCACACACACACACAGCCCTGAATCTCATCTGGTGGCTAAGGCAATGAGGAAATTTAGCATATAAACACAATATACACAAGACTGGTTGCTTCTAATTCAGCTTATGAAGCAATAAAGGCCAAATTAGCTGTTATAGGGGCCCGTAAGTGCCAATGTGCCATCAACAAATGGCCACAAATAATATTTAGTGGAAAAAATGCTATAGAAGACCATCAAAGACTGTGGAACTGCTACAGGAGATACTCAGACTGCAGACATGCTACAGGAGATGGTCAGGGCCTACAGACATGCTATAGGAGATAAGAGACTAGAGACATGCTACATGAGATAATCAGAGACTAGAGACATGCTACAGGAGATGGTCAGAGACTGCAGACATGCTGCAGAATATGTTTAGAGACTGCATACATTCTACAGGTGGTGGTCATAGACTGCCGACATACTACAGGAGATGGTCAAAAATGGCAGCCATGGTATAGCAGATAGTCAGACACTGTAGGTATATTACAATGGTCAGAGACTGCAGATATGTTAGAGAATATATTCAAAGACTACAGATGTGATATAGGGGGAGGTTGGAGACTGCATACATGCTACAGGTGATGGTCAGAAACTGCAGAAACCCTAAAGAAGAAGGAAGAGACTGCAGGCACACTATAGAAGAAGGAAGAGACTGCCCGGCACACTATAGAAGAAGGAAGAGACTGCAGACACCCTATAGAAGAAGGAAGAGACTGCCCGGCACACTATAGAAGAAGGAAGAGACTGCAGACACCCTATAGAAGAAGGAAGAGACTGCCCGGCACACTATAGAAGAAGGAAGAGACTGCGGGCACACTATAGTGGAAGGAAGAGACTGCAGACACACTATAAAGGAATGTCATAAAATGCTAACATGTTGCAGGTGATGGTTTAGAGACTGCAAACATACTACAGGAAATGGTCAAAGACTGAAGACATGCTACAGGGATACATGGTTACTGAGGTCATGTTATTGACTGGAGACAAGTTACAAGAAACTGATAGCGTTCACAGCTATGATAGCTATGTTATCAATCAATTCTCCCACATTTGTGCCCCTACCTTAAAACTGACTGGCATCACATTTGGTATTCCTCGCAAAAAAGAGAAAGGACAGCAAAGGATAATTAGAAAAGTAAACCATTAGATTTGTATGAACCAGTCTCATTAATAATTTTCCTGAACTAGCCTGAATAAGCACCTAGGCAGGGAAAACACTGAGTACCAGCTACCAACGACTTGACAATCACATATGCCCCTTGGGCCACAGGTTGGGCAGTAAGTCTAGACCATGTATTTCTTCAGACAGCCTCAAAGTAGAGATTAAAGGGTAATGAGTAGCCCTAGAAACACCAGGTGGAGTACGCTTCTAGGCAGAGAACACTTTGACTACCAGGTACTGAGGCCTGACAACTATGCAATAAGTTCCATGGAGTCACATATGTCCCTTGGGCAGCAGGTTGAGCACCAAAGGTCTAAACCATCTATCTCTTCTGATGGCTTTGAGGTAAGAATTAAAGGGTCATGAGCAGCCCTAGAAACACCAGCTTGACATGCCAGCTTTAAAGACTCCTCCAACAGGAGGGTATTGGTTTGAGATTACTGTCACCCTGGAGTAGAAAGTTTGTGTAATTGGCTACACCTCCATATGACAGCTCCTACATAAAAACTTGTTAAAAAAAGGGTATCACTAAAATTTCTTCCCTTCAATCTGACATTTGCCTACTTATGATGTAAGGCACGTTGTCCCTCTCCTCGTTAACAACTTTGCCCGTTTATGAAGTTTTGGTCCCTCACGAGTTTCTCGCCTCAGCTGTGAACTTTTGGCTCCCCTCCCTCTACGCCTCCCTACGATGCTCTGGCCTCAGTGCTGTCAAAGTCAATTTTTCAGTCGAGAGATTTCCCCAGTTAAGTGTTTGCTGCAAGAGCTGAAGATGAAAGTGAGTTGAAGTAAAGGTTATATGTATAATATTCGCTCCTGTACAGAAAATTCATAAATTGCCAGTACGTGTCGGGTTGTGTGTGAACTTAAAACTTGCAAGGGAATTTGATTACCAAAAACCCAATCTCAGCCAAAAAATTAACACAGTCCTAGGGGATCAAACAGGTTAGATTCATCCTGGTTTCTACATAATCATATCCTTTTTTTGTCACACTTATAAAGGGGCTTGAATCCCATTTGATTCGCGAGAAAGACAAGCTGCAAATCAATAGAGGATTCAATAGACAACTTTAGCACAGAAAATTTCAAATATTAACACAATTTCTATCATCCCGCTAAATATTAACTGATAGAAAAACCAAACACAAATGTACCAAGGTTTTTTTTTTTTTCCCAACAATTATTGAATTCGGACCACAACTCTTATTTATGTACACACGATCGGATTTTCCGACAATAAAACCGTGGATTTTTTTCCGAAGGATGTTGGCTCAAACTTGTCTTGTATACACACGGTCACACAAAGTTGGTTGGAAATTCCGAACGTCGAGAACGCTGTGACCTACAATGCGTAAGACGAGCCGAGAAAAATTAAGTTCAATAGCCAGTACTGCTCTTCTG
This sequence comes from Lithobates sylvaticus, assembly GCA_028564925.1. Taxonomy (NCBI): domain Eukaryota; kingdom Metazoa; phylum Chordata; class Amphibia; order Anura; family Ranidae; genus Lithobates; species Lithobates sylvaticus. The sequence continues at coordinate 739,657,312 of CM053026.1, read as the reverse complement.
CTTGATTACGAGCATGCGTGGCACTTTGTGCGTCGGAATTTTGTACACACGATCGGAATTTACGACAACGGATTTTGTTGGCGGAAAATTTGAGAACCAGATCTCAAATTTTGTGTGACGGAAATTCTGATGGAAAATGTCCGATGGAGCCTACACACGGTCAGAATTTCCGACAACAAGCTCCTGTCAAACATTTTCCGTTGGAAAATCCTATCGTGTGTACGGGTCATTACTCTATGTTGTGCCATCATTTATCCGCATTCTGGGGTCCATGGGTACAGCCATGTGGTGGCAGAGCACCTGTACTCTTTATTCCATTCCCACCTGGCATAGGACAGCCCCCTTAGACTCACTGAGGCACTTTGGGCACAGGAGCGTCCCATGAGCCCCATTACAGAGTAGGGTTACCAGACAGGACACTGTCCCCGGACCAAGTTTGTCCTGGCAGGGGCGGCGCCAGGTGGGTGCTTGGGTGTGCGTAAGCACCCCCAAAATTTCTTAAAGCACCCTCATAGCACCCCCAAAACGCAGATGTCACTACTTGCATATGTCAAATTTTTTTTATCCCAGCACATCCTCTATTGATGCCAGAAGGCTGGGGACTCTTTTTTTCCTGTGGAGGGATACAGCTGCTCCGGTCGCAAACTTTAGTTAGACCTGGCAGCCTTAATTTCAGAGGCAGATTGATATACAGCCTCTCTGCTGCTTCCTCAGCCAATGAGAAAGCATTGTACCCGCCTCCTGCCTCAGCCCATCTGATTTGACTTCTAAGCTAAGTAGTATCAGGAGGAGGTGCTGGCAGAACAATAGTAGGGGACAGGAGAGTAAAGTAAAAAATATTGCTTTTTTTTTTTTCAAAATTGCTGTTTTTTTTTTTTTTTATAGCACAAAAAATAAAAAACCCAGTGGTGACCAAATACCACCAAAAAAAAGCTCTATTTGTGGGGGGAACAAAACAAATTTTATTTTGGTACAGTGTCGCGTGACTGCGCAGTTGTCAGTTAAAGTAATGCAGTGTCATATCGCAAAAAATGGCCTAGTCATGGAGGGGGGTTAATCCTCCGGAGGTCAATTGGTTAAAATACTCATAGTTGTTGCCCAGTGTATGAGCAGAAACTGGAAGACTGACTGATATTAATTGGAGATTGATTGATACGAATGGAAAATTTAGTAATATAAATGATAAATTTATTTAGATGAATAGATTGATTGGTATGAACAATAGATTCATTTATATGAACAAAAGGAATTTTGACTGATATGAATGGAAGATCGAGTGATTTGAATGGACTGATATGATTGATTCATATGAACAATAGATTAATTTATATGAGCAAAATATTGATTGGTATGAACATGAGATTGATTAATATGAATGGAAGATTGATTGATATAAACAATAGATTGCTTTATGTGAATGGAAGATTGATTGATGTGAATGAAAGACTGACTGATATGAATGATTGATTGATTGATATGAACAATAGATTAATTTAAATTAACAAAAGATTGGTTGGTATGATAGGACATTGATTGCTATGAACAGAAGATTGATTGATATGTACAGAAGATTGATTGATTTGAATGTAAGATTGACATATATAATTGATAGATTGATTGATATGAACAACAGATTCAAGGGGTTACCTATGAACATTGATGGGTATGAACATGAAATTGATTGATAGGAATGGAAGACTGATTGGTATAGCAATAGATTGATTGATTGTTTGATGTGAATGGAAGATTGATTGATGTGAACAGGAGACTGTCTGATATGAATAATAGATTCATTTAAATGAACAAAAGATTGACTGGTATTACATGAGACTGATTGATATGAGCAGAAGATTGATTGATATGAACGGAAGACTGATTGATATGAACAAAATATTGATTGATTGATATGATTAATTGATATGAACAATAGGATAATTTATATGAACAAAAAATGGATTCATATGAACAATAGAATAATTTACATGAACATGAGATTGATTGACTGAATGGACAATAGATTAATGTGAACGATCAGTTTATTTATTTGAACGAAAGATTGACTGATATGAATGCAAGATTGGTTGATATGAATGATAGATTGATTTATATGAACAAAAGATTGATTAATATGAATGGAATGACTGATATGGTTGATAGGAATTGAAAATTGACTGATATGTGTAGCGGCCATAACCCCTAGGGGCGGCCTTGACTTTCCTGGGCTTACCAATTACCTCCTTGTAACTCGTCTTCCGTTGTCTAGGGGTTCCCAGGGTTAGTACCCAGTAACTTCAGAGCTGACACATAAAAGTCCTTTTGAGGATTTTTATTTTGCAGGGATAACATCCAACAGTGACACAGTCTCAGGTGGGAATAGAGGGCACGGGAGATAAAACTCAGGCACTTTGAACTGCTGACATCCACTGAATGTCTCTAATTAGCCCAGAGTAGCCACTCGCAACTGGGCACTTCACTGCTGGATAAACCTCTAGCCAGAGATTTAGCAGCCAACATGTGATCCGGAAACTTAACAAAGTCTCTGCCACAGACTAGGTTGTAACTGAAGATAAGTAGGCACCTTTCCCACAGTACCTGAATCTCTCAGCCTTCTTGGCGATACTGTGAGAAGTGTGGATTCTCTAGTGTCCATACAACTCGGCTCTCAGGCTCTTACCGAGCAGCCAGCTTCTTGGCCCTCCTTCGAAGAGTCCTCCCCTGGTCACTTGTACGATTTGCTGTGTCCCTCCAATACCGAGAGCACACCGGGACGCCTTTGAATCCTCCTTCAGTTACTGGGCCTTGAACTAGCCAGTTCCGAGGCTCGGGAACGGACAGATCCCCACCCCAGACCATGAGGGCCTCTGGGGCTGGTCAGGGTGACCATGCTTGTGGGGACGGCAGACACTCCTGGGTCCGGGACCCCTCACGGGGCTGACCCAGACCGGAACCAGGAATCAAAGCAACAGCCGAACCCTCAACACGTGACCTTAAATACCCCTTCCCAGACTACACAGCGGGGCCAGACGTGCCCACTGATTGGCTCCGGGAAAGATTGGTACCTAACACGTCCAACCAGGCTTGGTTCTCAGCCTGTCACAGGTACCTCACTGCACCTATGACCAGGCGGAACTTCAGTACAGCCCAGCCAAACTGATGCCAAAGCAAAACCTGTACAATTAACCCCCAGAACTCCGTTACAGTTCTGGAAAAACTAAATTTACATTGATAGCACACACTTTAATAAAGTGTGGGCGCTACATATGAAAAAAGGATTGATTGATATAAATGATAGATTGATTGATATGAACTGGAGATACCTTATTATGAATGGAAAATGGAACCATATGAATGGAAGATTAACTGATATAAATGGAAAATGATTGATATGAACAAAGACTGATTGCTATAAACATGAAATTGACTCATATGAATGAAAGATTGATCAATATGAATGGAAAATGATTGATATGAATGATTGATTGATATAAACTGAAGATTGTTAAAAATTAAAGATTGATTGATATGAACTGAAGATTTATTCAAATGAAAGATTGATTGATATGAATGGAAAATGATTGATATGAACGATAGATTGATTGATATAAACTGAAGATTGGTACAAATGGAAGATTGATTGATATGAACAAAACATTGATTGATATGAACTGAAGAATGATTGATATGAAAGCAAGAATAATATGAAGGGAAGATTGACTGATATAAACGGAAGATTGATATGAATGGAAGATTAATATGAATGAAAGTTTGATATGAATGGAAAATTGATTGATAAGAATGATATGAATAGAAGATTGATTGATATGAATTGTGTATTGATTGATCTGAATGAAAAATTGACTGATAAACCTTCTTTAATCTGTGAGCGTCAGGTAACAGAAGAGCTATCCCAAAACTACTGCAATAACTTTGGGTATGGACGACTTTACCAATAAAATAGTCATTAATGGTCATAAGGTACTCTCTGTGCTGTGCTAAGACCATCCAACCATGAAGAGATAAGTCACCTTTTTAAAAAAACATTCTTTGATCTCTGGCATAATGTTTGCCTGTAGTCCGGAAACCTCATCTGTACAGTTAATGATTAAGCCCCCATGTACTTCTGCTTGCTGCATAAATACCAGTTTCTCTCCAAATGAGTCATGTAGAAAAAAACAGATCATGTTTCAACAGCTGATCAATATCATTGTTATTATTTTATTAGCATAAATTGTAACCAATAACATGAACACACATGTGCACACATGTGCATATCCAGTACCAATAAAGTATGGAACAAAAACACAGCTACAGTCATAATACATGCATGTCTGTTTCCACTAATGCCGCGTACACACGATCGGAATTCTTGTCAGAAAAAGCTCTGATGGTTTTCCTGTCGGAATTCCAGCGGAATTCCAAACTGTCTTGCCTACACATGGTCACACCTAATTCGGACGGTCAATAACAACGCTACATATAACACGTTCGACGGCACTATAAAAGGGAAGTTTAATGCTTCTGAGCATGCGTCAAATTGTTTCCGAGCATGCGTCAGAATTTTGCGTGTCGGAATTGCATACACACGATTGGAAAATCCGATAGAAAGGTTTTCCGTCGGAAAAATTGAGAACAGGTTCTCAAATTCTTGCCAAATTCCGATGGAGCCTACACAAGGTCGCATTTTCCGATGAAAACCTCTCATCGGTCTTTTGCTGTCCGAAATTCAGATCGTGTGTACGCGGCATTAGACTATTCTACAGCAGCCAGTATATGTAGAGAAGCACCTTTGTAGGGAGGTCCGATCCATGTGCCTGATTGAGGTAGTTCTTATTTCCACCACTTTATCACCACAACAGATTCAAGATGAATTACCATAAGTTTGCAGATAAGCAAATTGGCTATTATTAAGACCAGCTGTGAGTTGGCATACAGAAAAACATCAGTGCTCAGAGTGGGACATGTATGCGTTGGGGAGCTGCATGAATGCGACCGCTTCCTGCACAGGGCTCCTTGGTTGCTATGAATCCATCTGCACCTGTCCTAGCAACCAGTAACTCTTTCCTAGTCTCATTCAGCTGCTGGACCTGAGATTCCCTGGCCAACAGCATGTAGGAGGTGGAGACGCCGGGTGGTAGGCACCCAAGAGGAAAAGAATGACGAAGATCTAAAATTTCAATGAAGTCTGTTGTCAAGAACATTCCAAGGGTTTCCAGAAGTTTCAAACTGGCAGAAACACTCACAGATGATTATGCAGTATCTGTGGAGAGCAATGCTTGAGGACCAACAGCATCTGGCATGGGAGGCAACTATCAGACAGTATGCAACAAGGTACTAGAAGTGAAAAATTCCTCACAGCAGCGATAACGAACAGTCCCTATACTGTCCCTCCTCCTCTGGAACCTTCCCCTATGCTAGGCATACTCTCCCTATCCAGCAGGTTTCTATCTATCTTAACCAGAATGCGCACCAACTGCAGTGAGCCAGTGCTTTTTATAAGCACTGCCTTTATAAAGATGGCCACAAAGGTCATTTGGGTCCTCCACTCTCCCTGCACGGTGATTGTGGACAGCGCTACCTGTGTAAGGAGGTCAACCTACACTTGTCTACGCCTTGAATATGAACAAATAACCGGGGAAGATGGTGATGTCATTACCCAAATATGGGAATGCCATACTTGAACAATGACAAGAACCTCCTGGCCTGCAACTGAATGAGGCCTGGAACGAGTGATTGGTACAATGCTGACAACATCTTGGAAACCAAAGCTGCTGGACATTGGGTAATGGTGGGGTTGCGGGGTTTTTTGGCAGTTGAGCCTGTACTAAAGATGTAGTGTCTATTATGGACACCCTGGCCTCTGTGCAGCCCCCCCTTCCCCCTCACCCATGCCAATGCCATACAAATGGCGTACCTTATTGTCTACGTTCATGAAGGCACATATAGCCCTGTAGAAATATAGCCACATATTTGTATACATATGCATACAGCTTCTGCCTACCATTGATTTGCTGCACTTGTCACTGCCAGCAAAAAAAATACAACTATATTGTGCATTTTATGGCATGACGCCTAAAAAATGAACGCCATAATAAAGTGTAGAACCTTGCAGCAGGTATGCCATGCTCCTAATTCGGTTTAAATGCCTACTTGTCATGTTTGACCGGAGTATTCCTTTAAATTGTGTTTTTCATGGCAACATAGCCTTACATGGATACATTCTATAATTATTACTGCAATAAGTGAGTCAACTCTGCAGTATTCATAGGATGCAGCATACTTCAAACAGAAATGACAGATTAAGACACATTCTTCTTCATGTAACTCAGATGCACGGCGAACATTAAGCAGAACACGCAGGGAAGATTCTATAAGATGCTCTCAGCCCCCGTGTGAATCACATATTTGCAAAATTATCATCATTACCCGATCTGTGTATCATCAGTGTTGTATGTTCTCCATGTCCTGTTAGCATGGAATGTCAGTGAACTGTGCCAGAGACGGGGCGCGCAATCTTTGCTCCTACAATTACTCTACACTCTCATGATTATTTTGTAGAAGTCAATTTACTATCAGAAATGCAATATAAAAATCGAGGCATTTAAAGGAAGGGTTCTTATAATGTTTACAGTTATAGACCCCTCCTCCCTTCTCCTACTCCTCCTCCTTCGATGGATTGCCCAATACCTACTGTCAAAATCAGACATATCTCCAACTGTCCCCCATTTGGAAGGAGTCCCTCTTTTGGAACCAAAGTCACCAAAGTCATCTGTCCCTCTTTCCTCCTCAGGTATCCTTTTTGGTCTGATGTACAGATATCTATGAAAATGTACCTTTTTTTTATCCAATTGCTTAATTAACTTGCTATTTTAAGAAATATAAAGGAAAAGTAATTATATATAAAAAAAAAAATATATTTGGGTTTAGCCAATACATTTTGTAGTATAAATTCATCGTTTGCATAATTGGGAACCTGGCAAGGAGGGGTCCATTGCCTAAATACATTGTGCTAGAAGGTGTCCTTCTTTCTCAGAAAGTTGTGAGAACACCTCCAAGACGACCACTGCCGAGCGGAAAGAGGGTGGACTGGCCAAGCATGTCTCCAGACCTAAACCCTATTGAGCATCTGAGGGGCATCCTCAATCGGAAGGTGGAGGAGTGCAAGGTCTCCAACATCCACCAGCTCTGTGATGTCGTCATGGAGGAGTGGAAGAGGACTCCAGTGGAAACCTGTGAAGCTCTGGTCAACTCCATGCCCAAGAGGGTTAAGGCAGTGCTGGAAAATAATGGTGGCCACACAAAATATTGACACTTTGGGCTCAATTTGGACATTTTCACTTAGGGGTGTACTCACTTTTGTTGCCAGCGGTTTAGACATTAATGGCTGTGTGTTGAGTTATTTTGAGGGGACAGCAAATCTACACTGCTATTCAGGCTGTATACTCACTACTTTACATTGTAGCAAAGTGTCATTTTGTCACATGAAAAGATAGAATAAAATATTTACAAAAATGTGAGGGGTGTACCTGCTCTGTGCAATGGTTTTGCACACAGCAGCCCAGATCCTCTTCTTCTCAGGTCCTCTGCCGGCGCTCCCGGCTTCTCTCCCTTGACTAGTGCCCCTAACAGCAAGCCGCTATGGCTCCCTCTACTATCTCTGCCAATGAGGAGTGAGAGACCCGGGACAGCAACTTCATGCACAGATGTCTATACAAGCCGTAGCTGAAATCGCAAAAAAAAATCCCAAAAAATAATACAGGAACCTTCGCTTTTAAAATCGGTGCGGCACCGCAAAATCAGAGTCGCACTGATTTGAACAGTTCCATTGCCGACAATAGGGTGCAAATTGTCTTGTTACTTGGACCTGTCAAATCCCATGACAAGTCACACAGGTGTGAACGGGGGCTTGCTTCTATGACTGCAAAGGCTATCATCAGCTTGATTTTATTTATGGATGGCGGAACATCTGAAAGAAAATCATCAAGGTTTTTTATATGTATTTATACCAAAAAAAAAATCATGCATACAAAAAATAAATAAAAAAATCACAAAAATTACAACTAGTTCGATTTTTGTTCTTGTTTTCGAATCAAAGAATGGAGGTCCAGTTGCTGACAATGTTACTCGAAAGTCAATTTGACACATCAAGGCAATGTCTCTAGTTTGATTACAGGTTCAGTAACACAGAGACTCCTGTAGGAGGGATGCACCATGTGCAGCGGCAGATACTCACACAGACAAGTGCAATATAAATATTGTACTGAAGTAAAGCAACGACAGTTCACAACAACCCTAAGGGACGCCTGCCCAGCCGGGTACACTCACGAATTCCAACGAGGTAAAGATGACAGTAATCAGCTGGCCATCCGGTGCCCCAAATGGAAGGATTCCCAAAGGAGCTGTGACCCTACACTTTCCCTTCTAGCCAGGAACCTTTCCCTATCACTAGTACTGCCCCTAACAGGTGAGATACCTGTCCCTACTCTACCAACTCCCCAAAAGCATGCCAAGTCTGGGAGTCAGGGCCTTAAGTAGACTCTGCCTGATCCAAGATGGCTGCTGGAGTAAAATGGAGCATCAGCCTCCAATCGGGTGCTTCCCCAGTGACCCAGAAAACCATAGAGGAACTGTGTTCCCCTTGACTTCCTCTCCAACTGCATTGCCATTGCGGAAGAGCGCCACCTACAGTGGAGAAAGTAGACTGCACCTGCCTACAATACTGTTTCAATGTTTTTTTTTTTATTATTATTTAGAGATCCAAACCCAAACCCTCACCATTTGGTTCCTATTCAGCTAAGGGGTATGGATACCCCCGGCTAAAGAGAATTTTCCCCAGGTCCATCAAGCTAGGGCAACTAACTAATCAACAAGTAAAGGAGCTTGGGTTATGAAATTGCAAAGGGAATTCATACCTCATCCCTTGGATGAGAAAAAAATTATCTTTCAGGCATCATTTATGCCAGAGCAATTTGAAGCTTTATCGGACAGGCTCAACACTAGATTTTCCATTATATTTAATGGTGCCAGTTGACCTCTGAACAGGGTGTCACATGAAGCTTGGAGCTCATTGCTCAAAAAAAGTACATGAACTTTTTGGGGCAGATTCACACAACTTCAATGGAAGTGACTGTCTTGTAGACTTTATTGACAGCACCGGAAAAATGCACAAAAACATGGGTAATGTATGTTTATTCATGCATTTTCTTGCCTAGTAATTAGCTTTTAATTGGCTAAAAAAATTGCTCAAGTCTGAAATGCACACAAAAATGCCTGCTCAAATGCTACAATAAAACACCCCAGAAACCAAAGACCCACCTTATAAGGGCTGTGCACACCTGGGTGCTGGCTACTGGCAAAACATGGATCCAGGATTGGAGTCTTTATCTCTCTCAAGTATCTATGACGCTTTTGGGCTCCAGGAACCCTACCAGGAATTACTAACCCTAGAGGACACTGCACAACCTGTTTGCCTCTTGGGGGATCAGGGAGGAACTTTTTTTCCCCTGCTGGAACATATTGGATCATGCTTTTTTTGGGAATTTTTTTTTTGCCTTCCTCTGGATCAACTGTGGGTTGTGGATAGTGTGTATGGAGGTCTTCTATTTGAGTGTGTTCGTTTTCATTTTTTTTAACTCTCTGTTGGTTGAACTCTATGGACTTCTGTCTTTTTTCAACCAGATTAAAGTGGTTGTAAACCCTTACAGACCAATTTGACCTACAGGTAAGCCTAGATTAAGGCTTACCTGTAGGTCCAAGAAATATCTCCTTAACCTACACGGTTAAGGAGATATTTCACAAAGAAAGGGCACCGCTGTCTCCGGCGCCTGCACGCTGTAGACAATGGCGCATGAGCACTGGGCGTGCCACAAGTGAAGGCAAACATGCCGTCACTGGCGGCTCCCGTGCTCATGTGCCGGAGTAACGGCATCGCTGCTCCGGCCACTCTCTTCGCCGGAGCAGCGATACCCGGAAAGGAAGATGGACGCTTCATGAAAGAGGGGACAGCGTTGACATCGCTGACTCCTGTGTCAGGTAAGTGACACATAATGGGCTACTATGCGATGCATAGTAGTCCATTATGCTTTACCTTTGCAGGGAAACAAAGAGGAAGTAAACCCATCAGGGTTTACTTCCTCTTTAACTATCTATGTTTCCTCTGCACCAAAAATGGATCCTGGAGCCCCTCAAACTGTATGGATGAGAACCAATTATGCTACTTAACCCTTCTCACGCCATGACAGAGTGTCGTACTGTCACACCCTGATGTGAAAGGATATACAATGTAAATATATAGCTAGTAATAGTCACTGTTAACTGGACTTATGTCATGTTGAAGATGATTCATTGCTTCTCCAAGGTACCTCTTCGGTGGCTTGGAGAAGCTACCAAACATCTTCAACATTACAGCCAAGCTAATGTGCCTAACTACTATTATCTATAACACACCCTGGCTGTAATTTGCTCCCATTTACACAAGCCCACAAGTTCATTGTCCAAAGATAAAGTTGCAAATGCCAACAAATATTTTTAGCAGCAAAAAAATAAAGCAGGAGGTGCAGAGTCTAGAAAAAAAGTTGAGAAAAAACAAAGTTTACAGACAGGTGCGTGTGTGTTGGATCGTTCCCTTCCCTTGAAACACGTGCCTGTCTGCTACCATTGCTGCTGCTCTCCCTATTGATTTCTTTCCTGTAGCCCCCCTTATCTTCCTACCTGTGAGTGCATGTGGCCTGCGTTCCTGGATGTGGAGGTCGGTGGTGGGTAGGTCCTCTGTGTAGCTACAGGTGCAGCGATCCTTGGTGTTGGGCAGTGTGGCAGCAATAACTGGACCTCTACATATTGCAGCCAGTATTCACTCACATACCAGGAATTCCTGCTGCCTCTCCAGGGTCACGTGTCTAGCACAAGTCAGTAATAATATAAGATAAAGCGCAGTGCTGATAACTCTGTGTATCAATGTACTGGTATGTGTGTGCTCCCAGTGTGAATGAAGTGTGTACACCTAGTAATCTAAAACCCAATGTGTGTAAACTCACATTTCAACAATTCCGGTTCACACTGGCGCGACACAAAATTTGTGCAACTGTCGATTCGACTTTGCCCTGCGACTTCCACCCGACATCAATCTGACTTCCATGCAACTTTAATGAAATGGATCCGGTTTTGATGCAACTTTGAGATGCGTGTGACTTGGGTCTTGTATGGATTTTGAGGGGAAACCACATGCCAAAATAAAAAAACGGCATCAGGTTCCGCCCCAAATCCATACCAGACCAGTAGGTCTGGTATGGATTTGGAGGGGAAACCCCACGCCAAGATTAAAAAAATAAAAACGGCACCTAAAACCATACCAGACCCTTATCCGAGTATGCAGCCTGGCAGACCAGGACAGGGGTGGGACGAGTGAGCTGCCCCCTCCTCCTGAACCATACCAGGCCACATGCCCTCAACATGGGGGGGGTGATTTGAGGCAGGGTGGGCTCTGGGGACAAGCGCCTCCTCCCTACAACCCTGGGCTGTGGTTGTGGGGGTCTGTGGGCAGAGGGCTAATCGGAATCTGGAAGCCTCCTTTAAGAAAGGGGGCACCCAGATCCTGTCCCCCGCCCATGTGAATGAGTATGGGGTACTTAGTACCCCTACCCATTCACCCAAAAAAGAAACAGTGTAGTTTAAGAAAAACAGGAGGCTGTTTTTGACAAGTCCTTTATTAAAAATTAATAGTGTCCCCTGTGGTAGCTCCAATGTCAATTAAATATGGCCATCGCTGCTGCCAACCCAATAAAAAAAAAAAAGAAAATACTCCTCCCCCGACTAAGGCTTCCACTGTTCTTCCAGCTCCAGTGTCTGACATTTCTTATATAACTATGGGGCATGGCCATGCAGTGATTTCACCCAGAGACCCCGCCCCCTTGTGATGTCACAGACCCATCATGCTCAGGCAGTGACATCAAAAACGGGCAGGTTCTTCGGGTGACATCACTGCATGGCCACGCCCCATAGGTATATAAGAACTGTCAGACACTGTAGCTGCCAGAACGGCGGAAAAACCTTAATGGGGGGAGAAGAATTTTTTTTAAATTTAATCTGGTCGGCGGTGGCAACGGCCACAGGGCCGTCTTTAATATTGATTGGACCCTGGGCAAAACTTTTCTTGGCCCCCCCATGCAGTTTTGCTCTCCACCTGCTCTGAGACATACAATAAATAGCAGCTAGACTCAAAATCAGTTTACTGTATCAGATCAGGCAGCTATTGCGTTGGTTGCAAGAGGTTACATTGTATCATTACCGCTCACTGACTGGTTGCTAGAAGTTACAGCACACATTACGGCTCACTGATTAGTTGCTAGAGGTTACAGCACATGATTTCTGCTTGTTGATTGATTGCTAGAGATTACTGTGGATATGACCTCATGATATACATATCAATGCAGCCGGTTGCCGCTATTTACATATGAATACTGCCACTATTTACATGTAAACACAGGATCTGCAGGTGAGTCATCTGTACACAACAATAGGGCAGAGCTGGGCAGCATTAGTAGCACTTCACACTGAGATATTGGGACACAGCACAGGACTAAAACCTCAAGGGATGAGGGAATTTAAACCAGGATAGTTGGCAAGTATGAGGCAGCTGCTTTGGGCCCCACAACAATGACAGGGCCCAGGGCAGCTGCCCCTTTTGCCCTGCCTTAAAAACGGCCCTGAACGGCCATCGTGATTGATGTTGGAGCTACCACGGTGAACATTATTCATTTTAAAAAATGACTTGTCAAAAACTGCCTCCTATTTTTCTTACACTACACTTTTTTTTTTTGGGTGAATGGGTAGGGGTATTATGTACCCCATACTCATTCCCATGTTGAGGGCATGTGGCCTGGTATGGTTCAGAAGGGGGGGTGCTCACTCCCCCCTCCTTTCCTGGCCTGCCAGGTTGCATGCTCAAATAAAGGGTCTAGTATATATTTTCGGGGGGACCCCACGCCATTTTTTTTTTTTTTGCATGAGGTTTCTCCTCAAAATCTACTGTAGTTCATGTTTTCTATGATATGACAGGATGTATTGTCTATCTCATGTACTTCTATGCTCCTTGTTCTTGTTCATGTTTCTAATGTTGTAAGACATAATCTAACATCCTCCATAAAAGTAAAGCTATTTGCTGTATCCAAGAAGCTTTTTATTTATATTTAATTTTTTTACAAACGCTTCTAGACGCAAACGCAGCTAATCCCGTTTTTAGACGCCGGTTTCTAGCTGTCCAGTTAAATCATTCAGGAGAGGTTAAACAATGTCCCCTGTACATGAAGCCTTAAAGGAACAGTTACTTAAAAAAAGGACTGTTCTATCTGGAAAGCCGAGCAGCGAAATCTAGAGCTATCCACAAAAAGAAAGAGTCAAAGCAGCCACAAAGGTAACTGAAGACACGTCATGGAGTGGCACCTTTAAAGTGACACAGGGCAGCAAGCCAAGCAGCTGGTGCATAGACTCTGTGCGACAAGCCACATGACTAGCGATGAGACCTTCTTCACAAACACTGATTGCACTGAAAAAGACAATGTTTTCCTAGCAAAAGGGAAAAGCATCATTGCAGAAGGTAAAGGCCAGGGCTTCCTGAACTGCATTACACCACAAGGCAAGCAGAGTATCCTTTGCAAAGAAAGTGCTGTATGCTCCAGGACTAGAAGACAGTCTTCCATCAGTGAAAAGTCTTGCAAACAACGGTCTCACAGTTAAGTTCCAGGGTGATGAATGCACAATTCACAATAATAAGCAATGCCTCGCAAAGGGAAAACTGGATGATCACCTATACAGGCTCATCGTGGTGATGACCAGCAAGCCAACATAGTCTCTAATGACCACAACAAATGTATTCACTTATGGCACAGGCGCCTGGGGCACAGAAGTCCAGAAGCTATACAGGACATTTTAACCACTTTCCGTCCCGGCGCACGACGATGTACGTCCTGATTTTGAAGAGGGATATCTCGGTAACGGCAGCAGCTGCTGCCACAACCGAGATATCCATCTCTTCAGGCGCCGGTCGGCATTCCGATAATGGTGGTCATCGCGGCGGATTCGCCGCGAGATCACCGTTATCGGCGGCGGGAGAGGTGCCCCCCCCCCTCCCGCCGCTCTCCCGCGCCTTCCGCCGCTTACCGGAACCGTCGGCAGCGGCGGAGGCGATCGGGTCCTTTCTCCTGCTGGGCATAGAGATGAGTGATGGTAAGATGGCCGCCACTCATCTCTATACCATAGGAGGGCGGAAGCGACGTCAAAAACGTCACTTCCGCCCATACCTCTTAAAGAGGAATTTTCAAATGTCATTTTTTTAAATGACATTTATTTATTTTTATTTTATTTTTTTTCCATTGAAGTCCAAATATGAGATCTGAGGACTTTTTGACCCCAGATCTCATATTTAAGAGGACCTGTCATGCTTTTTTCTATTACAAGGAATGTTTACATTCCTTGTAATAGGAATAAAAGTGAGCCAATTAATTTTTTTTTAAAAAACTGTGTAAAAATAAATAAAATCAAGAAAAATAAATAAGAAAAACAAAAAAATTTTTTTTTAAAGCGCCCCGTCCCGACGAGCTCGTGTGCAGAAGCGAACGCATACGTGAGTAGCGCCCGCATATGAAAATGGTGGTTAAACCACACATGTGAGGTATCGCCACGATCGGTAGAGCGAGAGCAATAATTATAGCCGTAGACCTCCTCTGTAATGCAAAATATGCAAGCTGTAGAATTTTTTAAACGTCGCCTATGGAGATTTTTGAGGGTAAAAGTTTGATGCCATTCCACGAGCGGGCGCAATTTTGAAGCGTGACATGTTAGGTATCAATTTACTCGGCGTAACATTATCTTTCACAATATATAAAAAAATTGGACTAACTTTACTGTTGTCTTATTTTTTTATTCAAAAAAGTGATTTTTTTCCAAAAAAAGTGCGCTTGCAAGACCGCTGCGCAAATACGGTGTGAAAAAAAGTATTGCAACGACCGCCATTTTATTCTCTAGGGTGTTAGAAAAAAAACAATATATAATGTTTGGGGGTTCTAAGTTTTTTTCTAGCAACATGTAACATGTAAACACCTAAAATCCAAAACGAGGCTGGTCTTAAAGTGGTTAAAGAGAGGTTTATCAGAAGATTTGACAATAGCGCCTTGCAAAGTGCTCATAAAATGCAAGTGCTGTATTGAGGCAAAAGCCACACGTGCTCCCCTTCCACAGGCTTCTCAAAGAAAAACTACCCACCCCCTGCAGCTCATACACAGTGACGTATGCGGTCCAATGAAAACTCCCACATCAGGTGGGAACAGGTATCTACTGACTTTCATAGATGATTATTCCAGGTACACAACTACTTATCTGATTAAACCCAGGAATGAAACATCAGAGAAACTGTAATGCCACGTACACACGAGCGGAATTTCCGTCCAAAAAATCTTGGATGGTTTTTCCGACTGAATTCCGCTCAAGCTTGTCTTGCATACACACGGTCACACAAAAGTTCTCTGAACTTTTGACCGTCAAGAACGCAGTGACGTACAACACTTCGACGAGCCGAGAAAATTAAATTCAATGCTTCCGAGCATGCGTCTAATTGTTTTCGAGCATGCGTGATTTTTTGCGTGTCCGAATTGCATACAGACGATCGCATTTTCGGATAGGAACTTTTCCCAACCGAAAAATAGAGAATATGCTCTAAATCTTTTGCTGGCTGGAATTCTGGAGCATACACACGGTCGCATTTTCCGACAAAAAGCTCTCATCAGAGTTTTGCTGGTGGCATTTCCGATTGTGTGTACTCGGCATTAGAGTTTGTTGCATTGTCTAGCAACAAATTCCAAATGAATAATTTCAGGAATAATACGCACTGACAATAAGGGAGAATACATAAGCAAAGAAGTGTCCTTATATCTGAAGAGACAAGGAATAGTACACCAGACAGCTTCACCATACACTCCTGAACAAAACGGTGCAGCAGAAACGAAAAATCGCACTGTTATAGAAATGGCCAGATGCATGTTGTCAGATGCCAACCTACCTCACAAGTACTGGGGAGAAACAGTCATGACTGCAACCTACCTACAGAACAGACTACCCTCAAGAGCCATTAAAAGTACTCCATTTGAGATGTGGCATGGATCACAGCCTAGCATAGGGCACATCAGAGTGTTTGGATGTAAAGCATATGCCTATATTCCAAGTGAAAAGTGATCCAAGCTGGAGAACAGAGCCATAGAGGGCATTCTAGTAGGCTACAGTGAGCAAACTAAAGGTAACAAAATCCTACACCCAAAGACTGACAGAGTGACAATAAACCGTAGTGTTTATTTTAAGTAGCGCACATCACCAGAAATGCTGATCCCTGAAAGCTGTGAAGTGAATATACCAAGCAAACCAGAAGGAAAGGTCAACCAAAGTGAACTTGTGCAGGAGTCAGAAAAAGAGGTGGAACTCACAATGCCTAAATCAAGTTCCCCACCAGATCCTGCTGAACTACCTGAAATCAGAAGATCCACTCTGACTACAAAGGTGATACCACCCCACAAGCTGGCATACACTGTCAAAACACACAACATCATGGGAAGACATATAAAAACTGCCAAAATGCGAAGCCAATAAATGGAGAAAAGCGTCAGAAGAAGAATTAAAGTCACTTCAGGAAAAAAAAACCTGGACACTCACAGAGCTCCCTCCTAACCGCAAAACTATAGGAAGCAAGTGGACTTTCAAAGTAAAGTCAGATGCAGAAAATAATATCCACAAATACAAACCCAGACTAGTGAAGATTACGATGAAACATTTGCTCCCGTCATAAAACATTCCACTATCAGAGGAAGGGCATGCAAGTGAAACACCTAGATGTTAAAACTGCTTTCCTATATGGAGACATTAAGGAAGATCTCTACATGAATCAACCACCAGGGTTTGAGCAAGAAGACAACTTTGTGTGTAAACTTTATAAGAGCATCTAGGGTCTTAAGCAATCTGCAAGGATGTGAAATGAGAAAGTGAATAAGTGAATGGAGTGCTTACCAGAGAGGGATTCTCCAGAAGTGAAGCAGACCCCTTCAACTGAAGCAGAGTACATTGCAGCACACGCATGTCAAGAAGCGATATGGATTCATCAACTTTTTGTGGACATTGGGATAGACATGTCAAAACCAATTCCCATTTTTGAAGACAATTGGGAATGTATAAAGCTTACGCAATCAGAAAGGGTCAACCCTAGAATCAAACACATTGACGTCAAGTATCACCTACTGAGGGACAATCAAGAGCAAGGTGTTACTGACATTCAATACTGCCCATCAGAGGAGATGACTGCTGATGCACTCACCAAGCCTTTATTGAAGGAACGTCATAGATGTTTCCAGAAGAAGCTGAATATAATTTAACAAAGCACATGCTGTTGAGAAGGAGTGTTGGAAGAAGCAACAGCAAGTGTATGTATTCTATGGTAATGTAATGAGAGGAAGTGGTTTGTCTTTCCTCACTATGTTCTTGTATATTCCTGCTTCCTGTTCATGTTTCTCATGTTGTAAGACATGCGTTGCTAATCCTCCATAAAAGCAAAGTCCTTTGCTGTATCCAAGAAGCTTCCAGCGCATAATTTAAATACTCTGCCCAATATAAATGACCTGTGGGAGCAAAAAGACCGCGCTACCCTGACGTACACAAAGGATCATACAATAGGATGGGCAAAAAAAAAAGGAATAAATAAATAAACAAATGAATGAATCAAAAAATGATACTTAAAAAATGATACTTAAAACCGGCTGCAGAATGGTGGGATAAGCACACATAAGATATGGAAAGAGGAAAACTGCGCCAGGTCAAAACTAAAATGACAATAATAAGAACCGATGCACATGTATGACTTATGTGTCCGATTGGTAGTATTTTAGATACTAGTAACCTGAAGAATAGGGTCTGCACATAGATTGAAAAGGACATAGGCAAACAATGACAGTATATTCTCAGGTTAGTAAAACATAAATGGCAAATAATCAACTAAAATCGTTCAAATAAACTATGAACAATATTAAATAATATTTGTCAAAGTCTCTGTGTAGGATGAGTAACCAATAGTGATGGATCAGAGTCCTCTTGTGCAGAAGGTTCCACTACACCAATGTGCTCCACTTCTAATTAGAGTGCCACCACCAGTAAGTAGGCTCCTTACCAGATAAAAGTAAAACACACGCCCTCAGATATGAGCTTAGATACGAAATTCCAAACGCCAGGATGTGGTTGCCCCTCAAACTGTATCCTCCAAGGTGGATCAAAACTCCAAGACCAGAGGGAGGAAGAAGCACACTTCCAAACGCCAAAATAGACAGATGAGGCACTCGTGGGTGCGTTCACAGATCCCCATGTAAATAACAAAGGCAGACCATAGTGTAATATTGTAAAGGACTAAAAGATATTTATTAAAAAACGGATATTACTCACATTCTTGTGAACAGAATAAGCAGTAAGTAATCCAATGTTGATTTTAAAAAGAGCGCCGGCCGGCATTCAAAAGCACCCTTTCTCCTTGTGATACGAACGTGGTGACGTCACTGCGCGTCCTCCCATACGCGTTTCGTCATCAATGAAAACGTCTGTTGATGACGAAACGCGTATGGGAGGACGCGCAGTGACGTCACCACGTTCGTATCACAAGGAGAAAGGGTGCTTTTGAATGCCGGCCGGCGCTCTTTTTAAAATCAACATTGGATTACTTACTGCTTATTCTGTTCACAAGAATGTGAGTAATATCCGTTTTTTAATAAATATCTTTTAGTCCTTTACAATATTACACTATGGTCTGCCTTTGTTATTTACATGGGGATCTGTGAACGCACCCACGAGTGCCTCATCTGTCTATTTTGGCGTTTGGAAGTGTGCTTCTTCCTCCCTCTGGTCTTGGAGTTTTGATCCACCTTGGAGGATACAGTTTGAGGGGCAACCACATCCTGGCGTTTGGAATTTCGTATCTAAGCTCATATCTGAGGGCGTGTGTTTTACTTTTATCTGGTAAGGAGCCTACTTACTGGTGGTGGCACTCTAATTAGAAGTGGAGCACATTGGTGTAGTGGAACCTTCTGCACAAGAGGACTCTGATCCATCACTATTGGTTACTCATCCTACACAGAGACTTTGACAAATATTATTTAATATTGTTCATAGTTTATTTGAACGATTTTAGTTGATTATTTGCCATTTATGTTTTACTAACCTGAGAATACACTGTCATTGTTTGCCTATGTCCTTTTCAATCTATGTGCAGACCCTATTCTTCAGGTTACTAGTATCTAAAATACTACCAATCGGACACATAAGTCATACATGTGCATCGGTTCTTATTATTGTCATTTTAGTTTTGACCTGGCGCAGTTTTCCTCTTTCAATATAAATGACCTGCCTTCAAGCCCAATCCGAGGATGAAAGGCCTCCACTGAAGCTGTTCTGTGTCCTGCTTGTGCCTGATATCTCAAACTGTCCCTGTAGGAATGTCAGTTACAAAGATCTAGAGTTTTTCTTTATGTAATTCCTTTTTTTTATAACAGTTTTGACTATCTGTTAACAACGCATGTTCAGACAGTCTAGTACACCTTCCCTGACAGGTAGAGAATACAACTATAGTGCCTTGAAAATGTATTCATACCCCTTGAAAATTTCCACATTTTGTCATGTTACAACCAAAAATGTAAATGTAATTTATTTGGGATTTTATGTGATAGACCAACACAAAGTGGCACATAATTGTGAAGTGAAAGGAAAATTATAAATTGTTTTCAACATTTTTTACAAATAAATATCTGTAAAGTGTGGTGTACATTTGTATTCAGCCACCTTTACACTGCTACCCCTAACTAAAATCCAGTGGAACCAATTGCTTTCAGAAGTCACCTAATTAAATTGAGTCCACCTGTGTGTAATTTAATCTCAGTATAAATACAGCTGTTCTGTGAAGCCCTCAGAGGTTTGTTAGAGAACCTTAGTAAACAAACAGCATCATGGAGGCCAAGGAACACACCAGACAGGTCAGGGATAAAGTTGTGGAAAAGTTTAAAGCAGGGTCAGGTTATACAAAAATATACAAAGCTTTGAACATCTCACAGAGCACTGTTCAATCCATCATCCAAAAATGGAAAGAGTAGGGCACAACTGCAAACCTACCAAGATATGGCCGTCCACCTAAACTGACAGGCCAGGCAAGGAAAGCATTAATCAGAGAAGCAACCGAGAGGCCCATGGTAACTCTGAAAGAGCTGCAGAGATCCACAGCTCAGGTCTGAGAATCTGTCCACAGAACAACTATTAGTCGTGCACTCCACAAATATGGCCTTTATGGAAGAGTGGCAAAAAGAAAGTCATTGTGGAAAGAAAGCCATAAGAAGTGCTGTTTGCAGTTTGCAAGAAGCCATGTGGGGGACACAGCAAACATGTGGAAGAAGGGGCTCTGGTCAGATGAGACCAAAATTGAACTTTTTGGCCTAAAAGCAAAACTATGTGGCCGAAAACGAACACTGCACATCACCCTGAACAAATCATCCCAATAGAGAAACATGGTGGTACTAGCATCATGTTGTGGGATGCTTTTCTTCAACATGGACAGGGAAGCTGGTCAGAGTTGATGGGAAGATGGATGGAGCCAAATACAGGGCAATCTTAGAAGAAAACCATTTATCATTTTCCTTCCACTTCACAATTATGTGCCACTTTGTGTTGGTCTATCACATAAAATCCCAATAAAATACATTTACGTTTTTGGTTGTAACATGACAAAATGTGGAAAATTTCAAGGGGTATGAATACTTTTTCAAGGCACTGTAAATAAATATAAAAACAAGTAATCCCTGAGAATATATCTTACACTCATATACGAGTTCAGGAATGGAGATTCTGATGATTACAATTACCCAATACCCATTAATGACTGGTTCGCTTTAAAGTGAGCTGCCAGAAACTGCGTATAATCAATTTTTTTTTCCAGGCATTCCTTCAGAATGATCATTTGCTGTGAGGGTGTACTGATAAAAATAGAATGAGATCAGCCCAGAAACACAAGGACCGAGTGTGCCAAACTGCTTTTCCTTATGTTACCAGAATTTCTAAAACATAAAATCTGTTATTCGAGCAGCTCCAGAAAAGTAGTGCTTGAAATTAAACTTTTTGAAGCTCTAATTACACATTAATTGGAATTATAACAAAAAAAAAAAATGATGTAATTTCAAAGAACAACAACCCTCTATGGAATAGAAAAAAGCTTTTTAAAAAAATAGTACATTTTCTGATGGGGCCTACACCCATAATACATTACTGGAAAACTCCACAGCCCACAGGAAATAATAAAGTAACACTAAACTCTGGGTTAAAAGAAAAATTCTATTCAAATATGTATTCTTAAAGGATAAGTTCACTTTTTAGAAAAAAATTATAAATACACATTTTGTTTGCAGGTAAAAAAAAATTACATTTATTTGGTTTATTTTTTTGAGCCTGTAAGTGTATCTGTGTGTCCCAAGTAGATACAATCTGACAGGAGGAATCAATTAACTACCACTGCACTCAACATTGGCAACTTGAAGTTTCCGCTCCCTCCATAAATTTTCTATAGGATTAAAGTGATTGTAAAGTCTCATTTAAAAAAAAAAAAAATAACATACATGTCATACTTACCTGCTCTGTGCAGTTGGTTTTGCACAGTGCAGCCTGGACCCTCCTCTTCTCTGGTCCCTCTTTGCTGCTCCTGGCTCCTCCCTCCAGCTGAGTGCCCCCACAGCAAGCAGCTCACTATGGGGGCACCCGAGCCGAGCTGCAGCTCCGTGTGTCCATTCAGACATAGAGCTGCCGTTTTGGCCCCACCCCCTCTTTCTCCTGATTGGTTAACTGACTTTGATTGACAGCCGTGGGAGCCATTGGCACAACTGCTGCCTCAGCCAATCAGGAGGGAGAGTCCTGGACGATTTGTGGAAATCGCTGGACAGGGATGGTGCTCAGATAAGTATTAGGGGTGCTGAGGAGGCTGCTGCACATAGTAGAATGCCTTAAGATAAAAAAAAACCTTCTGCCTTTATAATCCCTTTAAGGTTTGGAGACTGGCTAGGTCACTCCATAACCTTAATGACTTTTTTTATTTAAAATGTACAGGTTACTTCAACAGATTGCACGTTCATGCACGTGTGTAAATGTAACACAGAGGATTGCGGTAGTCTGGGCCCAAAATCTTATCCAGAACTCTTGTGGTCTTGGGTCATTGTCATGCTGGAAGACCCATCCACAACCCATCTTCAGTGTTCTGGCTGAGGGAAGAATGTTCTCATCCAAGATTTTACAATACATGGCCCCGTCGATTTGCCTCTCAATGTGGCAAAGTCACCCTGTACCTTTAGCAGAGGAACAGCCCTAAAGCATAATGTTTCCACCTTTGTGCTTGACTGTAGGGATGGTTATCTTGGGGTCATAGTCAGCATTTTTCTTCTTCCAAACACGGCGAGCTGAGTTAATGCCAAAGAGCTGAATTTTGGTCTCATCTGACCACAGACCACTTTCTCCCAATCCTTCTCTAAATCATTTAGATGTTCATTGGCAAGCTTCAGATGGGCCTGTACATGTGCCTTCTTCAGGACCGAGTTCTGGATAAGATTTTGGGCCCAGACTACCGCAATCCTCTGTGTTACATTTACATGAACATGCAATCTGTTGAAGTAACCTGTACATTTTAAATAAAAAAAGTAGCAAAACCGTCATCAAAGTGGAAAAAAAAATCATTATCCATGTCACCTTCCACTGAAAACAATGTATTAAAGGAAAGCTGTCGGAGAAATACAGGGCCTACCATAAGTTTCCCACTTCTGAAAATGCTAATTGCTGTCTGTGTCATGGATGGGCTACAGAGGGTCCAAGGAGGAGGGTGGCTAGACGATGCACAATGCATGGGATGATAAGATCACACCAAGACAGCTAGTAACCGCCTTGTTCCGAACATGTTCTGGAAGTATTGATTAGTTCCATGCCACTTAACCTGACTGCTGTAGGCAGGGTCTATATAACCTATTAGTCAGTCCCTAGGTGGTTTCATAAGGCCAGGACATGCCATTTTGTACCTGCATACAACTCATAGTTTGTCATATCAGAAGCATTAATTCTCATCTCCCCACGACTTATATTTTGGATCGTATGAGAGATGAAAAATATTCGCTGAGAAATGATCTCAGACAGTGTGGTGCCTGATGTGGGATGTCTTTTCTCTCCTTTCTTGCAGTCGCCAAGTCTGAGAACAGCGAGGTGTTAATTCTTCAAATTTACAGGCCTGCTAGATGCCTATTCAGATTCTGCAACCACTACCCCTTATAAGAAACCTCCTCCGCATTCCCAAATCCCGCTACAAATCAAAGGGAGAGCGAAGATTCGCAGTCCAAGGACCACGGCTATGGAACGCTCTACCGACTTACATCCGCATGGAAGAAAACCAGCAGGCCTTCAGGAAAAAACTCAAGACCTACCTCTTCTAAGAAGCTTGACAACACAGGTCGTATCCAGCGCCTTGGGGCGATTCAGTTCGCATTGCAGCGCTATACAAATTTTTCATTCATTCATTCAGAATGAGGAACATTTCTGTAATATTATCATCCTGTTTTCTCTGTTACATTTATCTGTTATCTGTTACATCTCTCACTGTTAAAATGATGCATGGTTGAGTCAACATGGGTCAGCTAACCCGTCTACGTGGAGGGCTCCACCTGGTGGGACAGAACACCAGTGTCCCCATAACTGCTCTCTTTCCCTTGCTGTATGGTGAACTGAACTGCTGGAGGACTAGGCTCCAGCGCAGCAATTTCCATGGTCCCCAGTGAATCGTTGGGGAAGGCACTGCATCAGAATAGTGATAAACTGCATGTCGTGATCAGTAAGCACCTTGTGGGGAAAAATTACCTGTGCAAAGGTGGTCACCAGGGGTGGCTTCCCACTGCATCGCAACAGTGTCTTTGGATGACACCAGTTCTGATGTTGTGCATCTGGTACCCTTATGCCCCGTACACACGGTCGGAAATTCCGACGGAAAATGTCCGATCGGACCATGTTGTCGGAAAATCCGGCCGTGTGTGGGCTCCATCTGACTTTTTCCGTTGGAAATTCAGACGGAAAAAATTTGAGATCCTGCTCTCAAATTTTCCGACAACAAAATCCAATCTGACTTTTTCCGATTGTGTGTAGAGAATTCCGACTGACAAAGTACCACGCATGCTCAGATCAAATTACGAGACCAAAGCTATTGGCTACTAGCCTCTACGTACTTCTGTCATACGCAACGAATGTCACCACGTTCAGAATGATCGGATTTTCCGACAACTTTGTCCGACCGTGTGTATGCAACACCAGTGTCGGACAAAATCCGTTGGAAAAAGACGGATTTTGTGGTCGGAATTTCCGACCGTGTGTACGGGGGCTTAGTCTGTTGTGTTATTCACAAAGCACAACACAAACCTCATTGCTGCACTTTATGAATGCCACCACAGAATGGGGAGGCACAACACTGGAGCTGGTGAGGATCATCATAGACACTGTTCCAACGCAGCAGGAGCTAGAAGTGTGGCTCCCCGCTGTACATATCAGGAGCTCTAAGTGCAGCTTATAAATAAATAAAAAAACATTACAGTGTAAACGTGAAAATTTATAATTAAAAAGAAATGATAAAAATAGCTTTGCCTAGAGTTGGTCTTTAAGCAAGTAGAGATCACATCTCTCCCTGGTACCTTTCAGTTCTCCTCAGCTCCCAATTGGACAGAGGGTGGCTCTTCAGACTTTGCTATCAACAAGATGTCCTGAAGATCAGGACCGGATGATCCAACAACAAGGTTACAATGTTCCTGTTTGCTTAAAGTGTATCTAAACCCAAAAAAAATAGATTGCAGTTACTAGTCCTTGGTGCGGTGACTGCATTTATTTCCTATTTTCAAACTTGTTTTGCTTTATTTTCACTTGGCAATCCTCAAAATAAAAGACTTCCTGTCCCTGGGTGGCTATGTCTCCCCCACTGTATCTATGAAGGGATAGGGTGCCCGCGTGTCCCGGATTGCCCGGGATTGTCCCGCAATTCCCATTTGTGTCCCGTGTCCCGGGCACCCTCATTCCGGGACAATACAGTGTCCCGGAATGAAATGAGGACACATAGCCACCCTAATAGAAGATTGCCAAACTGGTTGCTAGGTCCGCCCCGCCTGGCATCTAGCAACCAGTGACGTCACATTCGCCTGACTGCCTGAGGGGGGGCCCGCGTGCCTGGACCAGAGAACAAAGACCGGCGCTCAACCGCTCACCACACCAGACCAGTCCAGATTAAAAGGTGAGCAAATCGGGGCACTGGGGCTAGGGACAGTACAGTAATAAATGATGCTGACAAAGTGGAGCCCTGCCCTGGGGTGGGGCAATAAAAAATGAGGCTGACAAGTGGGGGGAAATAAGAAAAATTAGGCTGACATGTGGGGGGCAATAAAGAAAAATGAGGCTGACAAGTGGGGGCAATAAAATGAGGCTGACAAGTGGGGGCAATAAAAAATATATATGTAGAGAATGTATACCACCTGTCTAAACTGGTGACCACTGTTTGTTTTTTCCCAAAAATTGGCAAAAAAAAAGTATCAAAAATCATATTTTTTTTTGGTTTGGCGCAAGGGCCTGGGGGGGGGGGGGTGTCCCTGAATGGCAGTTTGGAAATGTGGTCACCCTATGGAGGGAGCCATGGTTTTCACCATAGCCTGCTCTCCTGATATGGACTACAAATATATGCATACCTCTTCATCTCTATTACATGGGCGTAAAGGAAATTGTCAGATTACACAAGATAGCTAGGAAGGACACAGGAAGGGACAAGCATACATTTCTGGCAAGGTCTTCAGGTATTTTCTGAAAATGTTCTTTGCTTGAAAAAATGAAAATCTAAGGACCGCAAGCTGCAATATATTACATTTTTGTTTTTGGAATTAGTTATCCAATTGATCTAAGCCAAAAAACAAATGTAATATTTTGCAGCTTACCAGTTTTTAGTTGTGACAATAGCGAGGTCTGACGAACTCCAAACCGTGTGCAGAGACTGCAGGAGTTGTACTAAGCGGTGTCACCTCATTTTCTCCAAAATTCACAAGTTTATAACAAAACTGTTATGCCGCGTACACACAATCGGACTTTCTGACAACAAAACCGTGGATTTTTGTTGTTGGCTCCAACTTGTCTTGCATACACACGGTCACACAAATATTTGCCAACAATTCCGAACGTAGTGATGTAAAAGACGCATTATGAAGGCTAGTTTTAAGGCCCATACACACGATCAGAGTTTTTGACAACAAACGTGCAAATTAGCTGTTTTAAGGCAACATCCGACCGTGTGTACGTTCCATCGGACTAACTCTTTTCGGTTTTCATCAGACAAAAGTTTGCTCTGCAAAAAGACAAACTTTTCGGCAACAAAAGTTCAATGGAGCAAAGTCTGATTGCGTGTACAGAAAATTATCGAACTTAAGTCCAAAGTACAAACAAGCATGCTCAGAACCAATGCAAAAGATCAGACAACAATACAGAAGTTGACCAAAGGGTGGCGGTAAAGAGCAGAAGAAACACGTGATTTGGTGAAAGTTGGAAGAAAAAGTCCTGCTGTGTGTATGCAATACAAGTTCACAGCCAACGCCCTTTGGACAGAAATCTACGGAAAAGTTTGTTTAAAGTCTGATCGTATGTATGAGGCTTAGGTCCAAAGTAGGTCCAAAGTACAAACACGCATGCTCAGAACCAATGCAAAAGATCAGACAACAATACAGAAGTTGACCAAAGGGTGGCAGTAAAGAGCAGAAAAACCACATGATTTGGTGAAAGTTGGCTGAAAAATTCCTGCCGTGTTGAGCGCTTGATTCCTTGATTACTTGATTCCGAGCATGCGTGTACACACGATCGGAAAGTCCGACAACAAACATTTGTTGGCAGAAAATTTGAGAACCTGCTAGCCAACATTTGTTGGCGGAAAGTCTGACAACAAATGTTCGATGGAGAATATACACGGTCGGAACTTTCCACCAACAAGCTCACATCCAACATTTTGTTGTCGGAAAATCTGAACGTGTGTACGGGGCATTAGATTTCAATCTCATGTCTGTGCTATGTATGCATGGAAAGTGACACATTTAAAAAAAACAACCCAGATTAAAGTAGCATGAAACCCTGCATTTAAAGTGGAGGGCCACCCTGAAAAAAAAAACTTGATAAAAATGTTAGTAACAATTTAAAAATTACTTACCATAAATGGCTGTTGCTAGGCAGATCGTCCTAATCTGCCTCTTCCTGTTCCGCGGAGCTGTTCTGTCTTCTGCTCCTAGCGTCGTCTTCTAGTGAATGGGGCGCGGTGTGTTATGAATGGTCCCACAACACATCGCGTTCCCCATTCACAAAGCGCAGTGCGACGACTCGATTTACCTTCACTTCCTGTCCCATAGCCAAAACAGGAAGGGAGAGGAAATCCCTAAAAATTAAGGTAATGCCTTAGGGACCCTCAGGCCATCAGAACTAGTCTACCCATTGAAAGATTTCCCCTCCATTACTTTTCTGGGGACAACCCCAAATTTGGGATTTTCTTTTACTTTCACTTTCAATGATAATGGTAAACAGTAGGGTTGCATCGATACCACTTTTTTAAGACGGAGTACAAGTACCGATACGTTTTTTCCAAGTACTTGCCGATACCGATTACCGATACTTTTTTTTTTAATGTCATGTGACAGTAGCACTGATGGACACTCATAGGTGGCACTGATATGCAGCACTGATAGGTGGCACTGACTGATGGGCACTGATTTGCAGCACTGATCGATGGCACTGATCACTGGCACGGATATGCTGATACTGATGGCTGGCACTGACTGATGGGCCCTGATAGGTGGCCTTTATGGGCACTGATAGGTGGCACTTATGGGCACTGATATGCTGGCTCTGATCGGTGGCATTTGTGGGCACTGATAGGTGGCATTTATGGGCACTGATAGGTGGCACTTATGGGCAATGATAGGTGCAAATGATGGGCAGGCAGTGGCAATAAAATGATGAGAGAGACAATCAATAACAGTCAAAGTTCAAACTTTCTCGAGTATACAAGTGCTGCGATGCCCATCTTGGTACACCCAAGGCAGCAGCGGACATCTTGTTACACCCAGCCCATATAGTTAGTGAACTATATGGGCTGGGTGTAAGAAGATGTCCGCTGCCACCTTGTGACAGCTGGCTTACTGAGGCCGAGTGCAGGGTGTACCAAGATGGGCGTCGCAGTGTTTAATCTCCGGGGCTGTCACTTCCGTTAACGAATGTGACGGCCCGGGTCACCAATTCTGATGGCTGCGAGTGAGACCCACACCCCTGCCGGGAGCCGCCTCTTCATACAAAAAGTATCGGGTCAGGTATCGGGAGCATTTGCCCGAGTACAAGTACTCAGGCAAATACTCGGTATCAGCACCGATACCGATACAAGTATCAGTATCGGTGCAACCCTAGTAAACAGGATAAAAAGCGAGGATGAATCTCCCTAATGGGGGCACAGACAGCAATAAAAACTGACAGCTGTTCTAATTCCTCTCCAATCTGTCTAAAACTAAAGACAAACCTTTGCCTTTAGTTGTACGTTAAGTCCAGCTTCTTTCAGGCCCTGTGCCATAACACCTGATGAGGCTTAGTGCATACCTCGGGGGTCACAACTGTCCCTAATTTCGAGGGACTGTACCTCATTCAAAACCATGTTCCTCTGTCCCTCTTTCTTCCTCATTTGTCCCTCATTTTGGTCTGAGGTATATAGCTGCATATAAAATGCCCTACGTATCTATCAAAAAGTGTTTTGTTCTAATTTCTAAATTGCTGAATTTATAAATTACAAAAGACAATAAAAAGGAATGGTAGTGGTTTAACCAATAATTTTTTTTGTACAATTCTCCTTCAAGGGGGCGTGGCAGGGGGTGTGTCCAATGCCTACATACTTTTGCTAACAGGTGTCCTTCAATCTCATTTCTGAAAGTTGGGAGGTACAGTGGTGTGAAAAAGTGTTTGCCCCCTTCCTCATTTCCTGTTCCTTTGCATGTTTGTCACACTTAAGTGTTTCGGAACATCAAACCAATTTAAACAATAGTCAAGGACAACACAAGTAAACACAAAATGCAATTTGTAAATGAAGGTGTTTATTATTAAAGGTGAAAAAAAATCCAAACCATCATGGCCCTGTGTGAAAAAGTGATTGCCCCCTAAACCTAATAACTGGTTGGGCCACCCTTAGCAGCAACAACTGCAACCAAGCGTTTGCGATAACGTGCAATGAGGCTTTTACAGCGTCCTGGAGGAATTTTGGCCCACTCATCTTTGCAGAATTGTCCTAATTCAGTTACATTAGAGGGTTTTCGAGCATGAACGGCCTTTTTAAGGTCATACCACAACATCTCAATAGGATTCAGGTCAGGACTTTGGCTAGGCCACTCCAAAGTCTTCATTTTGTTTTTCTTCAGCCATTCGGTGGTGGACTTGCTGGTGTGTTTAGGATCATTGTCCTGCTGCAGAACCCAAGTTCGTTTCAGTTCAGTTCAGTTCGTTCAGTACACGAACAGATGGTCGGACATTCTCCTTCAGGATCTCTTGGTAGACAGCAGAATTCATAGTTCCTTTTATCACGGCAATTCTTCCAGGTCCTGAAGCAGCAAAACAGCCCCAGACCATCACACTACCACCACCATATTTTACTGTTGGTATAATGTTATTTTTCTGAAATGCAGTGTTCCTTCTACGCCAGATATACTTGGACACACACCTTCCAAAGAGTTCCACTTTTGTCTCATCAGTCCACAGAATGTTGTCCCAAAAGTCTTGTGGAGAAATTGAGACGAGCTTTGATGTTCTTTTTGCTCAGCAGTGGTTTTCTCCTTGGAACTCTGCCATGCAGGCCATTTTTGCCCAGTCTTTTCCTGATGGTGGAGGCATGAACGCTGACCTTAACTGAGGCAAGTGAGGCCTGCAGTTCCTTGGACGTTGTTGTGGGGTCTTTTGTGACCTCTTGGATGAGTCGTCGCTGCGCTCTTGGGGTAATTTTGGGCGGCCGGTCACTCCTGGGAAGGTTCACCACTGTTCCATGTCTTCGCCATTTGTGGATAATGGCTCTCACTGTGGTTCGCTGGATTCCCAAAGCTTTGGAAATGGCTTTATAACCCTTTCCAGACTGATAGATCTCAATTACTTTCTTTCTCAATTGTTCCTGAATTTCTTTGGGTCTCGGCATGATGTGTAGCTTTTAAGGATCTTCTGGTGGACCTTACTGTGTCAAGCAGCTCCTATTTAAGTGATGCCTTGATTGTGAACAGGTGTGGCAATAATCAGGTCTGGGTGTGGCTAGAGAAATTGAACTCAGGTGTGGACAACCACAGTTATAGTATGTTTTAACAAGGGGGGCAATCACTTTTTCACACAGGGCCATGATGGTTTGGATTTTTTTTCACCTTTAATAATAAACACCTTCATTTACAAATTGCATTTTGTGTTTACTTGTGTTGTCCTTGACTATTGTTTAAATTGGTTTGATGTTCCGAAACACTTAAGTGTGACAAACATGCAAAGGAACAGGAAATGAGGAAGGGGGCAAACACTTTTTCACACCACTGTATGTTAGGAGCAGTAAACATCTCTGGAACACACACACACATGCTCCCCCTCCCAAGGCAAATGAACCAGAAAAAGAGAGCGCTGATCAGATACTCCCAAAAAATGATGTCTTTTAAATATCTCCACCCCATCCGTACCTTCTGGGCCAGCCTACCAGGAACTGGCTATGGTCAGATAACTATTCATAACCCTGGGATTGATCCTCCCACATTATTTCTGGAGCATTATTCCAGAGGCAGGCAGAAGCAATCAGCCAAGTTTAGAGATAAACCTGATCAGTCCTAAAAAGTAAATTGCAGCTCTGCCAGTTACAGCAAAGCCATATACTAACCAGTGGCGGCCCGTCTATAGGGGGCGCGGAGGTGCCCCCCCCCCCCAAAGCTATTCATCATGAAAAAAATACTGGCCCTTTAATTGTGTGTGGGACACGGGACACACAGGTATATGAGTAGCATGACATGCTGCAATCACTGAATTTTTTATTTTTTTTAAATAATGGCCCATTAAGTGTGTGCAAGGCTCTGATGGGGACATGTGTTGTAAAGGGGGGTTCTGTTGGGGACATTTGTTGTAAAGGGGGATTCTGATGGGGACACCTGCTGTAAAGGGGGACTCTGATGGGGGACAACTGCTGTAAAGGGGGACTCTGATGGGGACACCTGTTGTAAAGGGGGACTCTGAAGGGGACATCTGCTGTAAAGAGGGACTCTGATGGGGACATCGGCTGTGAAGGGGGACTCTTATGGGAACATCTGCTGTGAAGTGGGACTCTGATGGGGACATCTGCTGTAAAGGGGGACTCTGATGGGGACATCTACTGTGAAGGGGGACTCTGATGGGGACATCTTCTGTGAAGGGGGATTCTGATGGGGACATCTTCTGTAAAGGGGGACTCTGGTGGGGACATCTGCTGTGAAGGGGGACTATGATTAGGACATCGGCTGTGAAGGGGGACTCTGATTAGGACATCTGCTGTGAAGGGGGACTCTGATTAGGACATCTGCTGTGAAGGGGGACTCTGATGGGGACATCTGCTGTAAAGGGGGACTCTGATGGGGACACCTGATGTAAAGGGGGACTCTGATGAGGACACCTGATGTATAGGGGGATGCTGATTGGGACACCTGTTGTAAAGGGGGACCTGATGTAAAAGGGAGCACCTGCTGTGAAGGTGGACTCTGATTGGGACATCTTATGTAAAAGGGGGCACTGATGAAGACACCTTATGTTAAGTGGTTTTATTTTATTTTACTTGAAATGTGGATGTGATTGGCCTACTGTGACGGGCACAGTGAGGCTGCATATGATGGGCACAGTGAGGCTGCAATTGATGGGCACAGTGAGGCTGCAATTGATGGGCTACAGTGAGGCTGCAATTGATGGGGTACAGTGAGGCTGAAATTTATGAGCACAGTGAGGCTGCAATTGATGGGCACAGTGAGGCTGCATTTGATGGGGTACAGTGAGGCTGCAATTGATGGGGTACAGTGAGGCTGCAATTGATGGGCACAGTGAGGCTGCATTTGATGGGCACAGTGAGGCTGCATTTGATGGGCACAGTGAGGCTGCATATGACGGGCAAAGTGAGGCTGCATATGACGGGCACAGTGAGGCTGCATTTGATGGGCATAGCTTTATCTAGCAGTAATACATAATCACCCAATAAATAGCTGTTTACAGTCCAGTATTACTAACAGTTAAATTTTTCAGTTTGTTTGCGCCCCCCCCAAAAAAAAAATTGTGAGCACCAGCCACCGCTTATATTAACATTAGCCAGCCCAGGGCACTACATCCATTTAGAAAAATCATTGCTGGCAAGCAGATTTTCTTTTTTTTGCACAGGAGATATGGATAGTCTTTTCTGCAATAAAAGCCTACCTGCCTACTGTGTTTATCAAATAGGATGTTAGATCTATTTTAGGTCAAACCTGCACTGAAAAACTGATATTGTAATCTGGCTGGTTACTCTTTATAAATAAAGATCCTA
Organism: Lithobates sylvaticus; assembly: GCA_028564925.1. Lineage (NCBI taxonomy): Eukaryota > Metazoa > Chordata > Amphibia > Anura > Ranidae > Lithobates > Lithobates sylvaticus. The sequence continues at coordinate 739,624,656 of CM053026.1, read as the reverse complement.
TATGTCTGTTTAAAAAAATAATTGTTGCATGATAATGGAATTATGGTATTAGAAGGTGACTTGTCTGTCATTGTCTGTGTTACCATGACAACCACCAAGCACATGAACAGTGAAATCTCATGTGAACACTTGATTACACTTAACTGCTAGACATTAGCTGTATACACAGCCCCAGCAGAGCTAAATCCCAAGGATTATTATATTTTTTGCATGCAGTCTAGTAAATGCTGAATCAATTGCTGGCTTAGATTTTAATTTCTTGGAAGAGTTTGTATGAACACACGATCGGTCTCTTCTCCCCTCAGAAAACTGGGATATGTGTGTTTACACACACAGATCCCGGTTCTCGCTGTGTCACGAGCGATCGCGGGAGCCCGGCGGTCATCGCGCCCGCCGGGCACTCGCATCGGCTCCGGGGGCGAGCAGCCGGCGTGCGCGGGCCCCTAGTGGCTACAGGGCGAATCGATGTAACATAACGTCCTTTCGCCCAGCCGTGCCATTCAGCAAGTGACTAAAGAAGAACTTCACCCATATCTAACTTTTTTTCAGTTTTATACCCTGGTAAATATTCCTGTGATGAAAAATAAAACACATACTCCATGATTCTGACCCCCAAACTCCACCTTCTCCTAAGATTACCCTTATGCCCCGTACACGCGAGCGGATTTTCCTTCGGAAAAAACTTGGATGGTTTTTCTGACGGAATTCACACGGTCACACAAAAGTTCTATGAACTTTCGACCGCCAAGAACGAGGTGACTTACAACACTACGAAGCAAAATTAAGTTCAATGCTTCCGAGCATGCGTCGAATTGTTTCTGAGAATGCGTTGAATTGTTTCCGAGCATGCGTAGGAATTTTGCGCGTCGGAATTTGTACAGACGATTGGAATTTCGGATCCAACCGAAAAATAGAGAACATGCTCTCGGTAATTCCGCCAGCAAAAGTCCGATGGAGCATACACACGGTCAGAATTTCCGACCAAAAGCTCTCATCGGACTTTTGCTGGCGGAATTCCCAATCTTGTGTACGCGGCATTACTGTTCTTTCTCACCCAAGCTGGTGTTGGACAAACTCCTTATAAAAAACATAGGAGGGAGGGAGAGACGGATCCCTCTCTCCTCCCTCTTCTCCTCTTCTTCTCTCCTCCTCATCTCCTCCTCCCCTCTCTCTCTCTCTTCTCCTTCCTTTCCCTTTCTCCCACTTTTGACATTCAGAGACCCCTTTCCACACAATAACCACAACACCAGACATGACTCTATGCCACCCCTTTCCGTGCACTACCACGACCTTCTCTGAATGTAGGCGTACCCTAACCTTTACTTAAAACAGCTCCATACCGCACCCTCTTATTGTATGTGTACTCCTAATGATACTGTTACAGCCGGACTTGGTAGGCCTGCAAGTGAAATTGGCTCCCTCGTTACCACCCCAAGCTTAGCCTCTGGCCTATGAGCCCTGAGGTTTAAGCACCTTCAAACCTACTCATCTGTAGCCCGCAGGGCCATCTTTAATATTGATTGGACCCTGGGCAAACATTTTCATAGGCTCTCCCGGATCAACTATTTTCGGGCAGTGCAGGCTGAAGGGGACGTTGCATTGGGCCCCACAACAATTACTGGGACCGGGGCAGCTGCCCCTTTTGCCCTGTGTTAAAGACGGCCCTGGTAGCCCGGGTGACCCTGAGACCCGGTGTTTCTCTTCTGTAGAGTTTTACATTGTAGACTGGATTGTAACATCCCAGTTTGTTACTACCGCCATGACGTATTTCGATCGTTTTCTGATATCTGTATATATCTGTGTGTACATCTGTTTGACATTGTCTGTCGAGATACTATGATTTCCATACATCTCTGTAAGGCCATTGTTCTTGTTATATTTATGCTTGCCATATTTTTTCCTTAATAAACACTTTTGTGTAAAAAAAATAAAAATAAAATACATACTCCTAGTTCAATGTTCTTTATTGTCGCTGATCTGGTAGCACATCCTAGGTCTAGCCTCAAGCACATGGGACCTGTATTAAAAAATTTTTAAGTCAGCAGCCACAACTCCGGTAGCTGCTGATTTTTAAAAAAAGGACACTCACCTGTTCAGGGATCCAGTATCATCCTCACCTGAACCACTTCTTCAACGTTTTTCGGGTCCCCAGTGGCGGCATATTTACTGTGGGCACAGCTGTTTGTGATTCCTTGTAATTTCACAGCCAGCTGCCCATTGTGCATGTGAATGGTCCCCCAGCCTTCTAGGACCTGTGATGTGTCCCAGAAGGTTGCAGGGGAGGGGGGAGAACTTTGGGTGGATCACCACAGCGATCTGACTGGAAGTGGGAGCGAGCACCTGTCAAAACCAGTTGCCCATTCCCTCCCCAAAAAAGTGCCAAAAACAGAAGAGGAGAGGGGGGAGCTTTATGGGACAGCTTACTGTTTATTAGCACAGAGTCCAAATAGTAAGATAGGATGGCCTAGCATTTTACTGCTCAGAAAAGGAGAGCATACAAGTTAAAAAAAAAAAAAAATGTATAATAATAATAATAATAATTAACTAATAGCAAAGAAAGCAATGGCCCGGAGCAAAAAATTAGGGGAGGGCCAACATGACAAGGGGGGGGACTGTGAGGCGGAGCGGCGTCAGCGTCAGAATAGGAGAGGGGTTGGTATGCAAGCTGGGGGGCGGAGCCGGCGCGCCGGCGTTCACGCCATCGTGAGCAACAGGCAGGAGCTTTTTCCCACCCTCTCTCCCTACTTAGAGCGTACAGTGTTTTTTCCCCCCGGGTGGTCTCCATGGACAGTTGGTCTTGTTTAGTGTCATAGCAGCGCTAGGTCTATGGGGTCTTTGAAGGCGGTGCTAAACAATAATGGAGGTTTAGGGGAGTTGGGCTCATAGGGAGATATGGGTGTCCTTTCCCTTAAAGGGTAACGTGGTAGAAGGAAGTTGCTGCTTTGTCCCCGAGCTTTCGCAATACGCGGCGGGGGGGCCTTTTCATGGGTGTACCGATACAACTAGTTGGTTCGAAATTATAATTTACCTTCAAAGACCTCTAGATCAGGAATGTGTAATACGGTTTGTACAGTTGGTTTATAATGTTGGTTGTAAAATGTATTTAATGGTGGTCTATAAATGGGGAAAAGGTCCTTTGGGGATATTTGCCATAGCGTCAACTGTCAAAGAAATGGGTTCTTCTTACTTTGGGGAGATGTCTTTTTACTTTCTGTTGTGTCTCTGAAACAGGAAGTAAGAAGACATGTGCTTAACAAGGACACAAAAAGCAGTAAGACCCCACAAATCCTTCCCCAACCTATCCAAAAAAAGGGGGAAACGTTTGTCTGGAGTTCTACCTTAAAGTGGTTTTTAACTCCAAAAATCTGAATTAAACTGAACATTGTATCCAAGGCTTTTTTCTCAGGGAATTAGGGTTGCCACCTGTCCAGGATTCACCCGGACAGTTCAGGTTTGGAATCATACCTGGACACATTATTCAGGCTGGACTATGGCTTCCCAGCAGAGTTGCTGGCTGCAGTTGTCTAAGCTGAGAGTGTCTGTTACACTCTCTTTCACACTGCCCAAAGCCAAAACTAACAAGGAAAGTTGGGGCCAGAAATTTGAAGTCCAGCAGCTGTCAGATACATCTGAATGAGAGGTGCTGACTGCCAAGGGGTGTGTGAGCTCACCATCCATCCCTGTCTGTGACTGAAGTCTCCCCCTTCTCTCTCCTGCCTCTGAGTGAGTACACTAAGTTAAATCAGGGTTCTCAGAGCACCCCGTACATCAGAGTTCCCCTTTACACCAGAGGCCACAGTGTTCCCCCTTCAATCAAAGTAGTCTCCGTACATCAGAGTTCTCAGTGTTCCCCCTTAATTCAGGGTTCCCAGAGCATCCCTTATGTTAGAGGCCCCAGAGTTCTCCCTTACATCAGAGTCTGTAGAGTTCTCCCTTACATCAGAGTCTGCAGAGTTCTCCCTTACATCAGAGTCTGCAGAGTTCTCCCCTTACAGTGAAAGGGAACTCTGTGGATTCTGATGTGAAGGGGGACTCTTGTTATTAACTTCATATGATTAGAAATGTTATTTAATAGCAAAATATTTGTATAGTTTATACTATAAAAATAAAATTGCTGTGCGCCGGTAAAGTGTTCGAGTTTGACTTGAAGAAAAGGTGGCAACCGTACAGGGAATAGGTGCAGGAACTCCCCCCTACCTGCCCCTGAGCACCGTCCCTTGGTTCCACCCCCTACCCACATCTCAGTACCGCCCCAGAGACAAGTGTTATCTTGTGGTGCTAAGTAATTTCTATGGAATTTGTTAATGATCCCCTGCAGCCAACAGCAATAGAACCCCCCACCACCAGCAACCATAGATTCCACCAGCAACAATATGGAAGACATATATGGACCCATGGAAGAAACAACAGATCTCCCAGCAGCCAGCATCAATAGATTCTCCAACAGCCAGCAACAATAGACCCCTCCCTCAACAGTAGATCCCCCCCAGCAACAATTGACCCCCAAAAAAATAGATCCCCCAGAAACAATAGACTTTGCTAGCAAAAATAAACCACCATGCAAAAATAGATCCCCTCCACCAACAACAGATTCCCCAGCAGCCAACATCAATAGACCCTTCAACACACCCCAGCACCCATTGCCACTACATACATTTAATGCTGGAGGTACCAGAACTGGAATTTAAAGCCTAACTCCAGCCTTACCTCATTAGACTCAGTGAACACTGCATGAAGGGGTTCAGATTTCATAATTAACTGTTATCCTAGAGTAGGGCTTTAAGAATATAAAACGTTGTTTTCAGTCAATAAACAAAAGTGTCACCGGCTAGGTGCTAGGAGCTAAAGACTTTCATGCCTGCCTAAACTGATGGGGCTTAGACACGGGGGTCTGCCTACTGTACCACATTGTCGACTGCCTTGTGCCTGAGTCTGACTGATCACTGCAAGTCTGATTACTTCTGTTGAGCAGAGCGGCAGCAGGGAAACTGACTAGATATTTGACAGAATGCTCTGGGTGAAGGGGGTGTTTGGACCCTCCTGACCCCCCACCCCCCCCCCTTATTTATGCCCCTGTTTACAGCTAATAGGATACTGAGAACAATGAGTGTTTCTGTTGAAACACGTGGTGGCAGCTATTGTTGTGTGTAAAGGGCTAACTGGGGTATTAACCAACCCCAGTGATGATCATTCTCAGTCTGCTGGCACATAGATTGTTGGCTCACAGGCTAGAAAATCTTGGTGCGGGGTGAGGCTGAGAGTGTCATCTTCACATACTGGTGGCAGCAGTGGGATCTGAGATGCTGGTTGTGCTGTTTTTTACTTGTATTCTCTCCCTGTTAGAATAGAAATGTCAGCCCAGTGGCTGTAAGACCCACAAATATATTTTCTGCTGCAAAAAAACAATACAAAATACAATATTATTGACATGCTATTCTGCTATTTGTTATTCTCAAATCCTTTTTTGGAACTGGTCTTGACTGCTCATACACAAATCTACACCTTGTTTCCTCCTCTGCTTGGCAGCATAAGACCGACAAAACACACAACAACCAGCAAAAAAGACTAACATTAATAGGGTTTGGGAAATCAAGGATGACAGCATAAACACATGTAGCATACTGAAACATTTTTATTTCAAACCCATCAAGAGGTACAAGGGGTGACTGGATTAAGGTAAAGCAAAGACGTGTACTGAAAAGGACCCTTGTAGTACACCCTTGTGGGATGTTGCTAAGCTGGTTCATGTAACCGATCCTTTGGGTTCACAACTTTTTCAGGTTTCTCATGCATTTCATTACATTGATCCCAGTTATAGTCCACAGGGGGTCCCACAAACACCCAGGGCCCAGGAGACATGGGAGCCCAGGTGTGCCAAGTGAGTGCCACCACCAAGCAAGCAGACTCTTCTCCACTAGGCCACCAATGAATCCTGATCAGAACTGGTTTTAATACCTTTACATCCCCAGGTAAAGGCCATTTTGCAAAAGTAACACAGGAAAAAAAGTCCTATTTCCATTTTTCCAAAGCATTTAGTGAACTTAGCAACACACAAATGTAAAAAAGTAATATTTCATAAATCCAAAGATATGGTAATAGCACAAAAGCACTCTTAAAATATTTTTATAAGATACAGGTGACCAAAGGTGCAGCACCTGTGTGAACATGCGCATGTTCGCAGAACAAGGGTTATTGCTAGTAATAAGGTCACGTAACATCACGTGGCTGCGGTGTGAACATATGTGCGTCACAAGGTGCATTGGGGTGCTATTCAGAATGAAAAGACTATCCATTCCTTTAGGGTCTGGGATAAGAGAATGAAGGGCGCTACTGGATAGCAGCATCTGAACAGAGGAGGTGTCCCCAAATGAGCAAGTGTAAATCTGGCTGGTAAACGTCAATTCAGGGCACTGAGGCAGCACTTCAAGAGGAAAGCCAACTCTAATGCCGCATACACACGGTCGGAATTCTCGTCGGAAAAAAATCTGATGGTTTTCCCGTCGGAATTTTGCTCAAACTGTCTTGCCTACACACGGTCACACCAAATTCCGACGGTCTGTAACACAGCGGCATAAAACACGTTCGACAGCACTATAAAAGGGAAGTTTAATGCTTCCGAGCATGCGTCGAATTGTTTCCGAGAATGCGTCGGAATTTTGCGTGTCGAAATTGCCTACACACGATCGGAAAATCCAATAGAAAGGTTTTCCGTCGGAAAAATTGAAAACAGGTTCTCAATCCAAAGTCCGTCGGAAATTCCGACAGAAAAAGACCGTTGGGCATACACACGGTCGGAAAATCCGATGAAAAGCTCCATCGGAAATTCCGACCGTGTGTACGCCGCATAAGAGAAAGGATAAAAAGAAGGCGCCTCTAATGCCCCGTACACACGAGCGGATTTTCCGTCGGAAAAAACTTGGATGGTTTTTCCAACGAAATTCCGCTCAAGCTTGGCTTGCATACACACGGTCACACAAAAGTTCTCTGAACTTTCGACCGCCAAGAACGCGGTGACGTACAACACTACGATGAGCCGAGAAAATTAAGTTCAATGCCTCCGAGAATGCGTTGAATTGTTTCCGAGCATGCGTAGGAATTTTGCACGTCATAATTGCTACAGACGATCGGAATTTCCGATCGGAACTTTTTACGACTGCAAAAGTTGTGAACATGCTCTCAATCTTTTGCTGGCCGAAATTCCTCCAGCTAAAGTCCGATGGAGCATACACACGATCACATTTTCCAACCAAAAGCGTTCGTGTGTACGGGGCATTAGTGCAGAACCACTAAAACTTTTATTGCCAAGGGATACAAAACACTTACTAAAGGTCTGAAGTTAAAAGACTCATCATATGTGAGGGAAAGTCCAGCCGTGGTGGCAGTCCTGGAAGAGACCAAATCGCGGCAGAGCATCTGATAGGCTCCTTCTTCATCCTGATGCAGTCCATCGGCATGAAGAAGGAGCCTATCAGATGCTCTGAAACGCGTACCGCCTAGCGTTCCACGCTGGTTCCAGGCGCACTTCCGCTGACGTCATCCATAAGTCCAGCGTTTCACGCTGGTTCCTAACAGCACGGCAGTCATCTCACTCGTCTCCCCTTCTGCGGCTTCCCTCTGCTAAAGGGCTGGGACATCTAACACACTGCTGCGATTTGGACCCTTCCAGGACTGCCACCACTGCTGGACTTTTCCTCACATATGATGAGTCTTTTAACTTTAGCCTTTTAGTAAGTGTTTTTTATCCTTTGGCAATAAAAGTTTTAGTGGTTCTGCACTTAAAGGCGCCTTCTATTTTATCCTTTCCCTCACTCCAGAATGAATTTCTTCATATCAACGCAATTAACATGTGTTGCCGCGGTTACTGTAACAATTTTCCAATACTTTTTTTTTAAATAAACATGGTGAAGATATTTGTTCTAAATAATACTATATATACGGTATATATATATATAAATTTGCCAATATTATAAACACGTTCTATCTATGTATAATGAGTGATGATGTAGGTATATAGGGGCAGCCATATTTGCTCATTACATACACAGGCTGTAAACTATTTATAAAATGACACTAAAGCACATACATTTAGCACATTGTTCTCTTTGCTGGAGGCTCTGGCATGAGGAAGCAAAACCCTGCCTCTACCAAGACGGCCATATAAAGGCACACCGGGACACAATGTAGCATAAGGCAGGATAAGATAGTAATGGGGAGAGACCAGCTGCAGTAAGATCATAGGCAATGTCACAGACTTTGGGCTGCAGGAGAACCATGGCCTGGAGAACTCTGTTATAATGTGTTTTTAAAGTGGGATTGCACCAAAAAAATATATATATTAAAAGCCAACAGCTACAGATACTGCAGCTGCTGACTTTTAATAAATGGACACTTACCTCTTCCAGGGTCCAGCGATGTCAGCAGCCGAAGCAGAGAAATCGATCGCTTCTCAGCTGCTGCCGCCGCAATTCTCGTTGAGGGAATCAGGAAGTAAAGCGTTGCGGCTTCACTTCCCGGTTCCCAACTGCGCATGCACGAGTCCCGCAGCGCAATGGGAATGCTCCACGCTGTCTTTGGGACCTGTGTGTGTCCCAGCAGACAGCGCGGCGGGACAGGAAGAGGCATAGACTCCCGTGGGAGTCTATGCCCGGAAGTGGGTGCAAATACCTGTCTTAGACAGCTATCCCCCCTGAAAGGTGCCAAATGTGACACCGGAGGGCGGGAGGGTTCCGATGAGCCGAAGTTCCACTTTTTGGTGGAACTCCGCTTTAAGTTATCCAGAGTTGGTCACTAATTGCTTGTGGCTTCTTATGCAAGTTAGTGAGGGGAGCCGGACTGTCTAAGGAGGTCATTGTTATGATAATAGCCCTATTGTGTAAGGTGACCTTTGTCTGAGATAATGGGAGTAGCCCATTTTCTGATGGTTTGCTGTATAAATTCAGTGTGTTTCTAAAAATAAAGCAGTTCATTTTCTGGTGTACTCCAAGACTGGTGTTGTCTGGTCCTTGGGGTTTTCTATAGTCATATCCATTGCCCTCTGCTTTCTTTTTTTAGGCTTAGCATCTAGAGTTCAGACCCAATCCTGGCCAATGCTTCTGCCTGAACAGTCCAACCTTCACTGCAGCAGGCTGTCCATTTCTTTGATCTATTGTACAGTATTGGGGAGCAATAAAAGGTTTTATAAAAGTATGGGCATATTTATAAAGCAGTGAATTTAACAGTCATCAAACATACGCTAGTGGTGAATCAGTCGTATGTTAACCACTTCAGCCCCGGACCATTTGGCAGCCAAAGGACCAGAGGTCTTTTTTCAATTTCGCACTGCACTGCTTTAACTGGTAATTGCGCGGTCATGCAATGTTGTACCCAAACGAAATTGGCGTCCTTTTCTTCCCACAAATAGAGCTTTATTTTGATGGTATTTGATTGCCTCTGTGATTTTTATTTTTTGCGCTATAAACGGAAAAAGACTGCAAATTTTGAAAAAAAAAGATATTTTCTACTTTTTGTTATAAGAAAAATCCAATAAACTCAATTTTAATCAAACATTTGGGCCAAAATGTATTTAGCCACATGTCTTTAGTAAAAAAAATGCCAATAAGCGTATATTTATTGGTTTGCGCAAAAGTTATAGCATCTACAAACTAGAGTACATTTTCTGGAATTTACACCGCTTTTAATTTATGACTGCCTATCTCATTTCTTGAGGTGCTAAAATGGCAGGGAAGTACAAAACCCCCCCAAATGACCCCATTTTGGAAAGTAGACACCCCAAGCTATTTGCTGAGAGGCATGTTGAGCCCATTGAATATTTTTTTTTTTAGTCCCAAGTGATTGAATAAAGACAAAAAAAAAAAAAAAAAAAAAAAATGTTTTCAAAAAGTTGTCACTAAATGATATATTGCTCACACATGCCATGGTTATATGTGGAATTGCACCCCAAAATACATTTAGCTGCTTCTCCTGAGTATGGGGATACCACATGTGTGGGACTTTTTGGGACCCTAGCCGCGTACGGGGCCCCGAAACCCAAGCACCGCCTTCAGGATTTCTAAGGGTGCAAATTTTTGATTTCACCCCTCACTACCTATCACAGTTTCGAAGGCCATAAAATGCCAAAATAGCACAAAACCCCCCCAAATGACCCCATTTTGGAAAGTAGACACCCCAAGCTATTTGCTGAGAGGCATGTTGAGCCCATTGAATATTTTTTTTTTTAGTCCCAAGTGATTGAATAAAGACAAAAAAAAAAAAATAAAAAAAAAAAAATAAAAGTTGTCACTAAATGATATATTGCTCACACATGCCATAGTTATATGTGGAATTGCACCCCAAAATACATTTTGCTGCTTCTCCTGAGTATGGGGATACCACATATGTGGGACTTTTTGGGAGCCTAGCCGCGTACGGGGCCCCGAAACCCAAGCACCGTCTTCAGGATTTCTAAGGGTGCAAATTTTTGATTTCACTCCTCACTACCTATCACAGTTTCGAAGGCCATAAAATGCCAAAATAGCACAAAACCCCCCCAAATGACCCCATTTTGGAAAGTAGACACCCCAAGCTATTTGCTGAGAGGCATGGTGAGTATTTTACAGCTCTCATTTGTTTTTTTGAAAATGAAGAAAGTAAAGAAAAAAAAATTTTTTTTTTCTTTTTTTTTCAATTTTCAAAACTTTGTGACAAAAAGCGAGATCTGCAAAATACTCACAATACCTCTCAGCAAATAGCTTGGGGTGTCTACTTTCCAAAATGGGGTCATTTTGGGGGGTTTTATGCCATCTGGGCATTCCATGGCCTCCGAAACTGTGATTGGCAGTGAGAAGTGAAATAAAAAAATTACACCCTTGGAAAGCCTGAAGGCGGTGCTTGGATTTTGGGGTCCCGTACGCGGCTAGGCTCCCAAAAAGTCCCACACATGTGGTATCCCCGTACTCAGGAGAAGCAACAGAATGTATTTTGGGGTGTATTTCCACATATGCCCATGGCATGTTTGAGCAATATATCATTTAGTGACAACTTTTTGTAAAAAAAAAATATATATATTTTTTTTTCATTATTCAATCTCTTGGGACAAAAAAAAATAAAAATTTAATGGGCTCAACATTGCTCTCAGCAAATAGCTTGGGGTGTCTACTTTCCAAAATGGGGTCATTTGGGGGGGGTTTGAACTGTCCTGGCATTTTATGCACAACATTTAGAAGCCTATGTCACACGTCACCCACTCTTCTAACCACTTGTAGACAAAGCCCTTTCTGACACTTTTTGTTTACATGAAAACATATTTTTTTTTTTGCAAGAAAATTACGTTGAACCCACCAAACACTATATATATTTTTTGTAAAGCAAAGGCCCTACAGATTGAAATGGTGGGTGTTGCATTTTTTTTTTTCCACACAGTATTTGCGCAGCGATTTTTCAAACGCATTTTTTGTGGAAAAAATACACTTTTTTTTATTTTAATGCACTAAAACACACTACATTGCTCAAATTTTTGATGAAATAAAAAATATGATCTTAGGCCGAGTACATGGATACCAAACAGGACATGCTTTGAAATTGCGCACAAACACGCAGTGGCGACAAACTACATACATTTTTAAAAGCCTTTAAAAGCCTTTACATGATACCACATTAGATTCACGGAGGAGGTCTACTGCTAAAATTACTGCCCTCGATCTGACCTTCGCGGTGATACCTCACATGCATGGTGCAATTGCTGTTTACGTATGACGCCAGACCAACGCTTGTGTTCGCCTTTGCGCAAGAGAAGGGGGGGCAGGGGTGCTTTTTTTTTTTTTTTTTTTTTTTTTTTTATTTAGCTTTTTTATTTTATTTTATTTTAAAACTGTTCCCTCCATTTTTTTTTTTTTTGTTATCATTTTTATTGTTATCTCACGGAATGTAAATATCCCCTATGATAGCAATAGGCAGTGACAGGTACTCTTTTTTTTGAAAAAATTGGGGTCTGTTAGACCCTAGATCTTTCCTCTGCCCTCAAAGCATCTGACCACACCAAGATCGGTGTGATAAAACGCTTTCCCAATTTCCCAATGGCGCGGTTTATATCCGGGAGGGGGGACATTTCCTCCCACTGCTTGTAAAAGCAGTCTAGAGGCTAATTACCCGCTAGAATTGCTTTTACATGAAAGCCGATCACTGGCTGAAAAGAATGATACCAAGATGATACCTAAACCTGCAGGCATCATTCTGGTATAACCATTCAAAGTCCAGCAACATACTGGACATATATTGTAATCTTTATTTTTCATGCAGCCTCTTGGCTGAACGAAAAAAAGAGATTGATTGGTGGGTATGCCCACCATTAGAATACCACCCTTCATCCACCCACTTCTAATGATGGGCATACATGCACCATTTATATATGCCGAAGCATGGGGGCATCCTCCCACAAAAGTTATGCCATGTACACACGGTTGCACTTTTCCACGGGGCAAGGCTCCGTCGTAATTTCGACCGTATGTACGCAGCATTAGGAGCCAATCGCTCCTCCGCCCCTGCTGCCCCCATGCTTCGGCATATATGCTCTTTTTTTTAACTGTGGTGGTGAAATCACCTCCTACAGTGTTGGAGTCGCGTCTTTATGTATCGTGGGAGCAAACACTGTTGCTGTCAAGATAAATAAATCCGCGTTGCAACTGAATGGCGCACCTGAAAACAAAAAAATGGTTAACACTGAAACACAGTAAACAAAATTACATACCTGAAAAGCAAGCATGATAAAACATAATAAAACATTGCAGAATAGAATGGAGTAAAAAAAGAGCAACAATAGAGAGAGAACAATAAAACGACAACTATTTTTTTATTTTTTTGAGATTTACAGGTAAAAAAGCTCCTGACTGTTAGCGACTGAATCAAAACGCTACCACAAAAAAACTGTTAGCGATCGCAGGGATCAGGCCTGACTCTGCGAACGCTGCAGTTATGTGTGCTTAGTGTTTTGTAAGTGACAGTGATCGATCGATACTGCACTTGGGTGGGCTGGGCTGGGCTGGGCGGAGGGGGAAAACGCAGGTGCTAGCAGGTATCTGGGCTGATGCCGCTAACAATGCGTTTTTTTGGAACCCTAAACTGCTGGGACGCTAGTATAGATCTGATCAGATCAGATATTGATCTGTTCAGATACTGTACCACTAAGGGAGGTGTATGCTTTGTGCGTGGGTGTTTGCGGTGCTGGCACTAACCTGGGGCGACGCAGACCTTATTTGACCCTAAAACCTAATTGATATCACCCGCCGGGCGATCAGGGGGTTAAACCGTTATTGGGTAATAAATGGCGGGTGCCCTGACAGTATAAAAAACAAACTATCTAACCAGCGTCACCCGTAACAGTTATACGGTGATCACTGGTGAAAGGGTTAACTAGGGGCAATCAGGGGGTTAAAACCTTTATTAGGTATTATATGGGGGTACCTGACGCTATATAAAAACCTGACGGGGAACCTAAATAACTAACTGGCTAACCAGCGTCACCAGTGACAGTTATACTGTGATCACTGGTGAAAGAGTTAACTCTAGGGGCAATCAGGGGGTTAAAACCTTTATTTAGGTTGTAATATGGGGGTACCTGGCCTATAAACCTATTTATGAACCTATATAAACCTGGCGGTTACCTAAAAAAAAAACTGGCTACCTAGCGGCACCAGTGACACTAATGCAGCGATTAGAAAAACGATCGCTTAGTGACACTGGCAAAAGGGGGTGAAAGGGTTAACTAGGGGCAATCAGGGGGTTAAAACCTTTATTTAGGTTGTAATATGGGGGTACCTGACCTATAAACCTATTTATGAACCTATATAAACATGGCGGTTAACCTAAAAAAAAACTGGTTACCTAGCGACACTAATGCAGCGATCAGAAAAACGATCGCTTAGTGACACTGGCAAAAGGGGGTGAAAGGGTTAACTAGGGGCAATCAGGGGGTTAAAACCTTTATTAGGTAATATATGGGGGTACCTGACACTATATAAAAACCTGACGGGGAACCTAAATAACGAAATAACTAACTGGCTAACCAGCGTCACCAGTGACAGTTATACTGTGATCACTGGTGAAAGGGTTAACTCTAGGGGCAATCAGGGGGTTAAAACCTTTATTTAGGTTGTAATATGGGGGTACCTGACCTATAAACCTATTTATGAACCTATATAAACATGGCGGTTACCTAAAAAAAAAAAAATGGTTACCTAGCGACACCAGTGACACATACAGCGATCAGAAAAACGATCGCTTAGTGACACTGGCAAAAGTGGGTGAAAGGGTTACCTGGGGGGCAATCAAGGGGTTAAACCTTTATTAGGGGGGGGGTGGGGGGCTACCTTGGACCTAAAACTAACTGCACTGACAGTTATTACAGTCACACTGACACTAAATGCAGTGATCAGTAAATAAATGATCACTGCAATTAGTGACACTGTGACTGGGGGGGGGGGGGTGATCTGGGGGGTGATCCGGGGGTGACAGGGGGGTGGAATATGTGCCTATGTGTACTGGTGTCAGTGTACTGTTGGTGCACTAACCTTTACATGTTGTCTCCTCGGCGTTCCGGTCACATAGACCGGCGCACCGAGTGTGACATCACTTCCTCTGCCTGTGTTTTGATTGACACAGACAGAGGAAGCATCTGATTCGCCAGGAGCGATCGCGAGGGGGTGGCCAGAAACCACTGGCCGTCCCCTCATCCCGGATCGCTCCTGAAGCGATCCCGACCGTCCCCGCCGGCCGGGGGGGGGTCCGATCGGACCCCCCACGCGCCTGAAGAATGGCACGTACAGGTACGTGATTCTGCCTGTACGTGCCATTCTGCTGACGTATATCTACATGGGGCGGTCGGGAAGTGGTTAAAATCTATTCAACCTGCAGTGAATGTTTTGGTGAATGCCACATTCTCTGCCTTATATATATGCTTCTAAAGCCCCATACACACGGTCGGATTATCCGATGGATTCTGTCCTATCGGACAATCTTGTCGTAAGTTCCGACCGTGTGTACGCACCATCGGACAGTGTACCTCGGATTGTCCGACGGACAAAGTCCTATCTCCTGCTGGATAGATTTTTCGACAACAAAGTCCGATCACACCAAATCCGATCGTGTGTAGCGTAGTCCGACGGACAAAGTGCTACGCATGCTCAGATCACATTACAAGACCAAAGCTATTGGCTACTAGCCTCTACGTAGTCCCGTCGTAGGCAACAAACGTCACCACGTTCAGAATGATCGGATTTTCCGACAACTTTGTCCGACCGTGTGTACGCAACACCAACATCGGACAAAGTACGACGGACATGATCCGACGGAACTGGTCCTCGGATAATCCGACCGTGTGTATGGGGCTTAAGACAACACTAAGACCTCAGTATTTAAAGTATATGTAAAGCAGATGTAACGGGCCCCATTTCATTCAGTTACGTATTCAATACAAACAAGTATTTTAAATAGTACATTAAAGGCTCGTTAAACCCCTTATACAGTACTTTAGACTAGCAGAAGGAGGGGCTACACTGTTAGTCAATCAGTCTTTTCTGTGTATCATTAAAATGGAACACACTAATTGGAGGAGACAGCATAACGATGACCCTACTGCAGTTCCTTTACTCACCAATCACAGCCTTGACCAACCCATCTTGCTTTTATGGCAGCAGAGAATGTTTGGTCAGGATCTGGCTATGGTGTCTGACAAGGCTGTCTGGGTTAGTCAATTGGTTGAACAAAATTAGGATTCAT